>JASVEL010008076.1:0-165104 GCA_032618575.1 Nicotiana noctiflora
GCGCGCAGCCCGATCCGTATACCACTGCGACGTGCAGTCCGATCCATGCATGTGCATGCATATGCTCACATAAAATTTCATGTCCTAACATATGGCCCTCGGCCCCAGTCAGTCTAACAAATAATCAAGAAAGCCCTACGGGCAACAATATCATATTAGCTCACAGCTAAAAATGTTATTAAGACCTTGTTCAAGTTTTTTTCATAACCTTATAAAAATGCGGAATAGTAAAATACCATTTTAAAACCTTAAATTTAGAATAAAATATGCACATTGTTATCAAAACAGTGATACCAATCCCTGAAGGATTCAAATAATTGGCACGAAGCCCAAACATGATAATTAATCCAATTCATTTCAACAATTAGGTGTTATTATTTATTACACGGGACGGATCAAGTCACAATCCCCAATGGTGCTCTACCTCACGCCCGTTATCCGGCATGCAAGTCACCTCGACACAGCACTAAGATGTGCAAGTCCGGGGTTTACTAACCCTCAGGACATCATTTACAAGTATTACCCACCTCGAACCGACGAAAGCTCATGCCCGCGATGCCTTAGCTCCTCGAACCGGCATCCACGCATGTCAAAACTAGCACAAATCAGCACAAATATATCAAAATAGTCTAATGGAACATCACCCAATCGAAAGAACTCGAAAAGTATCAAAAATCACGAAATTTGCAAAACCCGAGCCCCGGGCCCACATCTCGAAAAATTTCGAAACTCATATTTCCAGAACCCTCGTCTCGCCACGAGTCCATACATATAAAATTTGCCAAAATCGGACTCCATTTGCCCGCTCAAATCGGTATTTTACCAAAACCCTGGCCTATGCTAAATTTCCCCACAATTTGATCCAATTTCAGTGAAATAAAGGGGAATTTCAAGATAAAAACACGTCAATGAAACATAAAACTTACCTCAGACAATAACCCGATGATTTCCCAGCCATTCCCGTCTTTTCTCACTCTAGAGCTCAACAATGGGGGTTTCTAGGAGTGAAACCCGTATATGAAATGTTCTGGTTTTAACTTCACTGCCTGGAACCTTTGCTCTACGCGTTCGCGTGACTCCACTCGCGTCCGCGATGCACAGACAGGCTAACCCTTCGCGAATGCGGCACTGAACCACGCGTTCGCGATGACCATTTTTCTCAGCCACCAGATTTTCTTCTTCGCGAACGCGACCATGCTGACGCGAACGCGATGCCTTTCCTTCTTCTTCTACGCGAACGCGGCCTCCATACACGCGAACGCGATGCCTCCCTATGTCCTCTTATGCGATCGCAGCCCTCCTCTTCGCGAACGCGATGACCAACTGGTCCCCGCCTACGCGAACGTGGGCCTTGCCTCGCGAACGCGAAGGCTAAAAATCCTGCACTATTTCTGCAATTTTCTGCAGATTTTTCATGTTCAAAAAATGCCGGATGATGGTCCGGATTCACCCCGAGGCCCCCGGGACCCCAACGAAAACCACCAAGATACTACAAAACACGATACGAACTTGCTCCAATGATAAAAACACATACTTTAACACGGAAAAACATCGAATTCAAGCAATTCAAGACTAAGTTTTTCATTCAACTTCTACAACAGACATTCGATCAAAAACCCGACCAGACGATCTCCGAATGACCTGAAAATTTGCAGACATATCCAAAATCACATAACGAAGCTACAGAAATTGTCGGAATTCCATTCCAACCCCCGGATCAAAATATCACCTACCATTCGGTTTTCGCCAAAATTCAACTTTAGCCAATTCAAGCCTAAAACTACATCGGACCTCCAAATTCAATTCCGATTGTTCTCCTAAGTCATAAATGATCCCCCGAAACTAGTCGAATCATCAGAATCCGATTCCGAGCACTCTAACTCTATAGTCAACTCCTGGTTGACTTTTCATATTCAAACTTCCTTCAAACATGCTATTTGCTTCATTTTCAATTCAATTCACTCCTAACTCACCCGATAGGCTCTAACACCGATATAAAAGCATAAAACATGTAATTGCAACATGACGGGGTGGTAAATTCCCGTAACGACGGGCCGGGTCGTTACATTCTCCCCAACTTAAACAAACGCTCGTCCTCGAGCAGACTCAAAGTTGTACTATAAACAGCTCAATAGCTGAATGACCTTACCAAGCTTATACTCGGGCGATCATACGTCACCCTATCTCACATAAGTCCGAAAACACCATATAGTCAAAATTTCACGGACCATCTGAACCATAAATCACATTGCACTTTCTGAAATCATAGGCCAAATGCAAATCCCATGCCTATACTCAGGATACACTCGAATCCACTACAATAACCCATATTCACTACTTCGGCTGAGATCATATGATGTATCAAACAACCCAATCACTCGAGACAATAGTCTCTAATCACACAATTTCCCATGATAACCAAATACTAGATGATAACCTCTTTCATTAGATAAGAGTCTTATTCAAACACCTCCATATCCTGCCCCCCGGCAGCTGAAGCACGCGATATACCGAACCCATCTCTCTGGTTAACCATTCGTGAATCCATTTCCCTTTTAAAACTGGCACCACAATAGGTTTCGGAGCCAAACCTCAATTTTTTTACCTTTCTAACAAGCTAAGATCCAATATGCTCGTATTCATTAATGACTCCAACGGTCATTTCGATTATAACACACCGCACTAGTGATAAGACACCTCAACACCGGCCTAAGCCACGACGAGCACAACATAGGCTCCAATAGAAACGTCTGAACACACTCGAATCATGACAGCTCAAATCATGATAATTGTCTCCAGCAAAAGAGCTGCAATTTAATTCCTATGTGACATCATAACATAGAACTGAGATCGCGTCTCGCATTATAGAATTAGAGTACCTGAATCCTCCTCGAGAGGTCATAACATCACGTGGCCTTGCCACGATTCATGATTCTATCCCAACGTTATTACTCATGAAGCACCTCAAGCCACTAAGCTCAAAACGGTCAGACACGCACAGATCTAGGTCTTGAACCCATGCAATCAACCTCACCCACGGTGAAACAATTAACGTATGCTATCAAATCCTGAAAGGACACAACCGACGTGCCATTTGCCAAGCGATACTCAAAACGGATTTTTTTCCTCAGAAGTGGGGAAGTATTGTATACCAAGTAGCATATAACTAACTATATTTTCACAATATTCTGTTGTGGCGTGCAACCCGCTCCAATGACATACCCGTGGCGGCGTGCCACCCGATCCAAATAACCCCTGGCAGCATGCCACCCGATCCAAATAACCCGTGGCGGCGTGCCACCCGATCCATGTATAAATCTCTCAAAAAGGAAATGCATATCGAGTCAAATTTTTCTCATTACAAAAAACATATATATAAATGCATATTCGAGTCGAATTTTCTCATTACAGCAAACATATATATATATATATATATATATCCTCAAGCTCGGCCACATGAAACGCATCTGACAACGTTTCTCAATACTGGAACTGAATCAATGGTAGATACCTCTACACTGACATCCGCCACTAAGGTCCAACCGACAAAGCAATGCCTACCAGCCGTCCGCTGGTCCTGTGTACAACTACTCTGTTGGAGCATACTCCTGATGCTCTCTGCTACGCAATTTGTGCCATTTTCCGACATAGTCCATACCACATTAGTCTAGACGACCTGACTTATGTCAACCAGTCCGAAATAAGGTATCATAACCCAAATTCATCATATCAAGCTAAGAGAGAGCCACTAGGGCTTCCGATTTCCAATAATCACAAAACGGTGCCGATACACGCGATATACAACCACTCCATAGGCGGATTACGAGAACTTCTAGTCTCCAACACATATATAACACATGAATCGCTATACCTGGTTCCACACTCCACCGTACGAATACATAACGCACATCAAGCGTCCATTCATACAACGAAAGCCATTCAGAAATTTCACTATGCCATCAACGACTCAATTATTATACTCGATCCAATAAGAGAATACCACCATACCATTGGATATTATCAGTTTAGATTACCTTGTCCTTTTGGACCATATACCCTGCCAAATTACTAGAATAGCAGTACCATTTTCTTTAATCACCAGAAAGATCGATTCTTTAAATCACCTGCAGCTGCCCGCGCTGCTAAATAATTTTAATGACTCCCCATATATTATAAACTGATCACAAAACCTTGAATATGCCATTATCAACTTTCCATAACACATCGTGTATACCATATCACACTAAGACAACATGGAAATTCATATCCCTTTCCTCCGCCTCAACATCGACGCACTCAACTAGTCAAGGACTTTCGTGATCCCATATAGAAGAAAACTCATTACACATTCCACGCTTCGCATACCGACAGGAATATACTCATCTTCAAACCATGATAAAACACATCACAAACTATTTTTTCCCATTCATTGCAAAAGTTTAACTGCCAGGACTGAGTCCTTATACCTATATCAAGTTACACAACTGCCAGCACTCAAGAGCTTTGCTGCAATGTCTGCAAGACTCATTACTTCAACCACATACCAGAAATCAATCGTATTCCTTTTTATACCATTATGATTTATTAACAAGTTGTTCCATTTACCCAGTTTCTTTTCCGATTCATCTTTAACTCAATATTAGCACTTACTGTAACACCATAATACATCAACTCCTGTTACCACACTAGATTCGTACATAAGACCCATAGGCCACTGAATACTCCCTCAATGTTTCCCAGAAGTACCACATTCTACAATAAATTATTTTGAAGAACTTTATGCGATTTTTGAATTAGTATCATTACCTTCCAATACGGATACATAGAATCACATCATTCACATAACATAGAACAAGTCTTGATCCCTTCTAACGAAAACACCGTCTTTATCCACATACATAATCTTAAGACACCTTACCGTTACAAGCAAAATCTGGAACACCACAGGACTAGTCTTGGGCATCATTCACCCTTATTCAGCTATAATTCAATTGTCTTATGGAACAGAACCACTCGTGCCTTGCTAGAACTCTGACACCGCAAAACATGATTACATACGGATACAATTAGCTATCTTTCTTTTCTATACACCGAACATTCTTTACCAACATAAGTTCACAACATCCTAGTATTTCTTCACATCTACGTAGCACCATAACCCTTATCGAAATTTCCCAACATACCTAGAGACAGAGCCAACACAACACACAACAGTGCAATTAGTTAATCAATAACAACCTCCCCAACTTAGCTCGGAGCCATACATCAATGCACTTCTAGCTACTCATAGCATTCTTACTCAAATGATGCCACAAAGTTCTAGTTAGATTAAACTCAAGTCATTTACAAGCTTCGGCGGAGATTCGAATCATCAGAAATATTAACTCTTTTGCAATTCTTGCATTCATTCACACATAACAGTTACGCCCCCTCTTTAGGTGACAAAATCTTTTCTAAGTCCCAAATTTTCCAAAAATTTCGGCAGAGTTCCCTTTGTAAATTGGCCTATCCACCTGCTAGAGAATCACCAAAACCATCCTAGCAATACATTCACAACTCGACAAGACATCACAAAGCATATCGACAACATTAGTCTCAATACTACACAAATCATATTATCATATTTGGTACATGAACATGCGTTGTACCTGCTCGAATCATAACATATATCGACTACCTTTCAATTACACATGAGAACCAATCCACCTATCTCGCCTCAATTTAGCATTTCAGCACAATACCTTCCACCAGGATACACATAGCATAATCATTTTAGTCTTCCTGATTTTGAACTCGTTCCACTACATATAAGGCACTTATATTACTGAGCGCTCGATGCGTACACGGACGTGCGGAAGGAATTTCAAAAGCATATCTCAAGCTGAATCAAGTACGCACGATAAGAATTCCAAGAAATGTGAAGTGTTTCCTAAAGGTTCGTAGCCTCCCGACTCTACTAACCGGCTCAAGACTCATGAGGCCTAGTAAACCTAGGCTCTGATACCAACTTTTCACGACCCCAAATCCGGTCGTGATGGCGCCCGACACATTGCTAGGCCAGCCTGACCAATCAATAACAACGACGGAGCTAGAAGCTCGCTTTATCCCATTTAAGCATATCAAAACAACAGTGATAGATACATATTAAAAACAGGGAACCAAGTCCCAACACGTGCCAACTCCCATAGACCGAAGGGTCAAGAGTCATGAGCCTCTACAGAGTATACAAAGTGTAAATAGTGAATATAACTCTGCACAAGTGTGGGATGATCAGAACAAAATACAGACAAACTGGAGAATCAGGTCCTGCGAACGCTGGCAGCTACCTCGACTGTCCAAAAGCACTCCCGAGCCGCAATAGAATCAGCTCCACTATGATGTACCCGGATCTGCACACAAGGTGCAGGGAGTCGGGTGTGAGTACTTCCAACTCAGCAGTAATAAAAGTAAATAATGCTGAAGGGAAGAAAACCACGATAGGCACTACCTCATGCTACACAATATAAGACTATCTTTTTATTCCTTTCAAGCATATGTGAGTAGATTATTTAGAAATCTTAATTTTTAACTACTTTCTTTCATAATAATATACCAACACCTGGATACAATCTCAAGCAGTGCAAGTCCGCACTCAAATCAGCCCCTCGGGCTCAGCACTCCTTATCAATTTACACCAGGAGATCTGGTCAATAAGGCAACTAATGCATGTGTGCCAATAATGTATGAGTGCTGAATGTTATTCCATGTAGTACACGCAAACCAATGTATGTATGCCATGCAATGCATATGACCACTACGGCGTGTAGCCCGAACCAATTTGGGTACCCGTGTTCACTGTGGGGGTTCAGACTTCGGAGGGGCTCCTACAGCCCAAGCACAATATTAATATCACACCTGCTGCGGCGCGCAGCCCGATCCGTATACCACTGCGGCGTGCAGTCCGATCCATGCATGTGTATGCATATGCTCACATAAAATGTCATGCCCTAACATATGGCCCTCGACCCCAATCAGTCTAACAAATAATCAAGAAAGCCCTACGGGCAACAATATCATATTAGCTCACAGCTAAAAATGTTATTAAGACCTTGTTCAAGTTTTTTTAATAACCTTATAAAAATGCTAAATAGCAAAATACCATTTTAAAACCTTAAATTTAGAATAAAATATGCACAGTGTTATCAAAACAGTGATACCAATCCCTGAAGGATTCAAATAATTGGCACGAAGCCCAAACATGATAATTAGTCCAATTCATTTCAACAATTAGGTGTTATTATTTATTACGCGGGACGGATCAAGTCACAATCCCCAATGGTGCTCTACCCCACGCCCGTTATCCGGCGTGCAAGTCACCTCGACATAGCACTAAGATTTGCAAGTCCGAGGTTTACTAACCCTCAGGACATCATTTACAAGTATTACCCACCTCGAACCGACGAAAGCTCATGCCCGCGATGCCTTAGCTCCTCGAACCGGCAACCACGCACATCAAAACTAGCACAAATCAGCACAAATATATCAAAATAGGCTAATGGAGCATCACCCAATCGAAAGAACTCGAAAAATATCAAAAATCATGAAATTTGCAAAACCCGAGCCCCGGGCCCACATCTTGAAAAATTTCGAAACTCATATTTCCAGAACCCTCGTCTTGCCACGAGTCCATACATATAAAATTTACCAAAATCGGACTCCATTTGCCCGCTCAAATCGGTATTTTACCAAAACCCTGGCCTAGGCTAAATTTCCCCACAATTTGATCCAATTTCAGTGAAATAAAGGGGAATTTCAAGAAAAAAACGCGTAAATGAAACATAAAACTTACCTCCGACAATAACCCGATGATTTCCCAGCCATTCCCATCACTTTCTCACTCTAGAGCTCAACAATGGGGGTTTCTAGGAGTGAAACCCGTATATGAAATGTTCTGGTTTTAACTTCACTGCTTGGAACCTTTGCTCTATGCGTTCGCGTGACTCCACTCGCGTCCGCGATGCACAGACACGCTAACCTTTTGCGAACCCGGCACTGAACCACGCGTTCGCAATGACCATTTTTCTCAGCCACCAAATTTTCTTCTTCGCGAACGCGACCATGCTGACGCGAACGCGATGCCTTTCCTTCTTCTTCTACGCGAACGCGGCCTCCATACACGCGAACGCGATGCCTCCATATGTCCTCTTACACGATCGCGGCCCTCCTCTTCGTGAACGCGATGACCAACTTGTCCCCGCCTACGCAAACGCGGGCCTTGCCTCGCGAACGCAAAGGCTAAAAATCCTGCACTATTTCTGCAATTTTCTGCAGATTTTTCATGTTCAAAAAATGCCAGATGATGGTCCGGATTCACCCCGAGGCCCCGGGACCCCAACGAAAACCACCAACATACTACAAAACACGATACGAACTTGCTCCAATGATAAAAACACATACGTTAACATGGAAAAACATCGAATTCAAGCAATTCAAGCCTAAGTTTTTCATTCAACTTCTACAACTGACATTCAATCAAAAACCCGACCAGACGATCTCCGAATGACCTGATTTGCAGACATATCCAAAATCACATAACGAAGCTACAGAAATTGTTGGAATTCCATTCCAACCCCCGGATCAAAATATCACCTACCGTTCGGTTTTCGCCAAAATTCAACTTTAGCCAATTCAAGACTAAAACTACATCGGACCTCCAAATTCAATTCTGATTGTTCTCCTAAGTCATAAATGATCCCCCGAAACTAGTCGAATCATCAGAATCCGATTCCGAGCACTCTAACTCGATAGTCAACTCTTGGTTGACTTTCCATATTCAAACTTCCTTCAAACATGCTATTTGCTTCATTTACAATTCAATTCACTCCTAACTCACCCGATAGGCTCTAACACTGATATAAAAGCATAAAACATGTAATTGCAACATAACGGGGTGGTAAATTCCCGTAACGACGGGCCGGGTCGTTACACTCACAGTAATAAGTTTAATTGGTTCTATGTAGACAATTTAATTTGGTATTTGGACATTTAGATCTACATAAGTTCTTAACAGCAACAGTAAGATAAAATTATAGCTTAGTTAATACTGATTTTCACGATAATCACACAATCAGACTCAATGACGAAATGTAATTACGTATCTGCGAGTGAGTCAATTTAGCCTAGGTAATTGAATGCTAGGTGTAAATGACTGAATCGTTAGTTTAGTTCTAATTCACATGTTTAAAATAGTCTCCTATCAATTAGTTATTAGAGAATTCAGATCAGTGACATGACTTAGTCTTTGAGAATAAAGTAAAAATAGTCTTGTCAATTAAGTTTTCTGCACGTTAGACTTTCATGATTCAGATTCAATGTTGTTAGTTTCTGTATGGAATTTATCTCTTAATAAATAAAATATACTTAGAATTCATTTCGCTTCTATTTCTGAGTTTGTGCTTTTATCATGAGTTCTCATTTTTGTTTTCATTACTACTGCTTCGTCTCTAGTCTGGGCCTAATGTGTGATGTGGGCCCGGACTGTATTCGAAAATCAACTGGCCATTGAATGAAATCCCAAATCAGGTCTGGGTCATTAAAACCCAGATACATGTGATAACCTGTTAAGTATCAATATAGAAGTCCAGGCCCAATAACAATGGAAACAACAAAGGCCTGGACTCACTTCTGGAAATATATATAGTAAAATCGATTAAGGGAAAAACATTGATAGAAAATATAGTGACACAATAAGTATGGACTTTAAAAGATACACGGGACAAGCCTCACATAATAACAAAAATAGTGGGGCCCCCTTTTAAGTAATTGATAAAATATATAATAGATCCGGGAAGGTTAATAGTGAATTCCATAGCCTCTCCCAAAAGATTTAAAGTCGTTAGACACTTATTTAGGCACGATTTAATAAATATACTTTCCCTAATACGAGTGTGCACTTGGTGCAACTCAAATCATAAATCCCAACGAAGCCGAAATGTATTAAAAGTCACAGGCGTACTAGTTGCGGAGTGACTCGAAATACGTTTTCGCGACGTCGCAATACGTAAAAAAATATTAAAGTGGGAAACATTTACATATTGTTAAAAAGTGTATAACAAGTCATATAAAATTGAGAACGGCGGTTGAGCGACCGTGCTGAAACCACGGAATCCGGGAGTGTCTAACACTTTCTCCCAGGTTAAAAGATTCCCTTATCCAGGTTTCTGTTTCGCGGACTATAATACAGAGTCAATTTCCTCGAATTTGGGATTAACCGATGACTTGGGACACCATTATCTTCTCAAGTGGCGACTCTGAAAAATTAAATAAAAATCCCGAACCGATTGTCCTTTATATGGAAAAACTCCTTCCTCTTTGTTATTATATCCTTCTCGGGTATTTGAACATTGAGTTATACCCAACGTATATCTTTTCAAAAGGATCGTAAAAAGGGGTAGTAAAAAGGGAGGTGTGACAATCATGTCGTGCCTTGTGATATTGATTATGCGCGGAGGAACATTCCGTTCCATTATTATTTGAAACATGCACGAAGGATCATGCCGTGCCATGGACGTGAGGATGAGAGTAAAAGCACGAAGGGTGATGCCATGCAACTATTTGACATTTCCTTGTTTTGATAATAGTTGTTTTTATTTCACTCTGATTCTCTTACTGAATTATTATATGTTGCTGATTGTGTTTCCCCAGTATTATACTTCTTTGTTAATTGTGTTACTTGATAATCCTGTTATTTTATGGTATGTACATATATAGAACTGCACAGGTTTATGTGAGTGTCTAGTCCTAGGCTTGTCACTACTTTGTCGGGATAGGCCAGGCACTTACCAGCACATGGGGTCGGATTGTGCTGATACTGCACTTCTGTGCGTTTTTGCACAGGTCTAGGTTTCGTGCGGGAGCAGCAGCAGTAGTAGATTACTTGTGGGATTTCTGAGCATTCGAGACCGAGGTAGCTTGCAGGCGTCCGCAGGCCCGGCGTCTCTTCTATTTATTTATGTTTGTTGTTGTGGTCTCATTGTTCCGAGACAGACAGATGTTTATTATTTTCTTTCAGACCATTATGTGTAGTATTCCTTAGTAGTTTGTGAGTTGGTGACTCCACATCTTGGGTAGAGGATTTTATCAGCTGCTTTACATTATTATCATTCATCTCTATTTATAAAGACTTCCGCATTTATCAAATTGCGTAATTATTTCTTGCGATTAAATATGAGAACAAAAATGATGGTATGAACAGGAAAATGTTGAATGAATTGGCTTGCCTAGCTACCACGAGTAGGCACCATCACGATCCCGATGATGGGGGAAAATCCGGATCGTGACATTATGACTACGTGTACTCTACTCTACGCTATCTATTACATTATTCAAGTCTCATATATACTTAACAATTATAGTTATTCCTATCAAATTACATAAGATCTAGTAGACAATAAACATAAAATTCTCAAAAGTACAGCAGAAGATTCCATCCAAACAACTCATGGCATTTTATTTCCTCAATTAGCTGACAGTTACATATCTGGATAGAAAATGTGTACCTGATTCAGCAAAGGGAAACTTATAAGTCTAAGAAGCAAATGAGATGAAGGATAGTTAGGGATCACAGTAGCAGAACAATAGAGAGCAAATCACAGCAGAACAGCAATAACAACCAAGTATGATCTTCAAAACCCAGCAAATAAGCAAGCCAATGAACAGAATTAAGAAATCCAATTGAGTCCAGTAATATGGAACAACAGAAGACTCTAGTTGAACTCCAGAATTTGCACTCGACTTCACTCAGAAATGTTTACTCTCTATCTATGGTGTATAACTCTTAATTTGTATTTCAGAATGTTTTTCTTTGAATTTCTAGAATCCAGCCCTTTTTCAGGCTTATTGACAGTCTATTTATAGGCATTTTGGGTGAAAGTTTGAGGGGGAAATTCAAAATTCTTATTATTAGTTCCCTCCCCTTAGTTCTTCTATCAATTACAGTTTGGTTCCTCTATTTTAGACTCGAAATGCCTTCCAGCCCTTGATGGAAGGTTCTAGAGAATTCTTTTTGCCTCTATTAAGGTCATATTACTATGGTGCCCTCACTTGCTAAGGATTATCACAGTTATACCTTTTTACTAGGCATGTTTTACCCTTTATTTTGTGTTTAATTACAGAAATACTAAGCCTTAAAGTCTATTTTGTCCCTATATGCTCTATTAAATTCACAATTATACCATTCCTATTCCTTTTGTACCCTTATTGTTTCTTGTTATTTACCCGACCTACTAAGGTCAGGGTATCTTAGGTTTATACTTATTTAACTACTGGCCATTATCTTCTAAATCATTTAAGACTTGGCTAGATTTTAACCTTAGTTACTTTTAAATTTTAGCCTCTTTTAATTGACTTTAAAATGTAATCCTTTTATTATCACTAGCTAATCAGAATTAACTTGCAGACTTAGCCTACTTTATTAACTTTAACTGACCAGACTTAGATTGCAGAACTAACCACTCTAATGTTTTAGGAATGTACTGACTAATTATTTTCAATAATAGCAGGATTACTAACTAACTTGTCTTTACAACTATAACCAATACCATAAAGCACAATTGGATTTAACATAGTCTAACATATGAATCCATTACAAATATAGCCAATTTATGTTGTTTTGCACACATAGCCCTAATCAAAATCATTCATCAATTAACCAGAACTCAGAGGGAAATTTGATAATGGTTGAATACCAATTAACTAAATTGTAATTACAGACTTAGGCACAGTGAACAGATCAAACATAAAGAAACATATTCGAAACAGGATTCATGTGTTGAACTTATAGAAAACCCTAAGGAGCTAAAACAGATCGATAATGTGCAAAAGAACGGGATAGATGAGATTATCATAGGCTAGTGATAGAAATACCCAGAAGACTAACCGTCAAGAACATGCAAAAGACTCTATTTAGAAGATTTAAAAGATGAACAATCAAAAACATGCTAGAATTATATACAAAAGTCTTTTGAAGACAAATAAACAAAAAATATGCAAGAGATTCAATATAGAGAAATTAGAAGACGAAATAAGCAGAAAACATGCCAGAGATCAAATACAGAAAACAAAGAAGGCAAATAAACAGAAAACATGCAAAAAGAAGAACTAAAGATGAAAGCACACAAGGCAAGAAACTTAGCTTTGCAGGATTTGTCTCATGTTCTTTTCTTTCTTCTTTATTTCTTTTCTTTTTCTTTTCTTCTTCTTTTCTTTTTCCCAGGCTTCAAGATTTCAGAGGCTTGAAGTCTGATTTTTTTTTATTTTTCCTCAAATGAGTCTATTTTTGGGTTTTTGGTGGTAGAAGGGTGTTCTGGGTGTTATTGGGTGTATTTGGGGGTGGGTAGTGTTTGTGTGTTCGCTGGAGGTAGTGTTACGGCGAACTTCTTTGGAAGATTCGAGCATTTCCAGAGTTATTCGAAAGAAACTAACTACATAGGGTTAAAGATCCCCTCATAGTGGTCCTAGGGTGTTAATTTGGAAGACAGAGTCATAAGTTGAAGGTCACCGGCAAAAGCTCTGGTGACTGAACTTTCAAGAAGTTAGGGTTTTTTCTGGTTTCCTAGGTTTTTAGGGTGGTTTTGGTGAGAAAGAGAGAATGGAAAGAGGAATGACGTTGTTTGTGGCCGGAGATGGCCATGGATTCTGACCAGTCTCCATTGGAGATGATGAAGAAAATGAGGGAGAAGAAAGACCGGCTGCTAGGGTTTGTGACTGTGTGTATTGTTTTGGTCTTTGAATGTAGTGACATGGTTTATATACTCCCTTGGGCCTGGGTGATCCTGGCTTTTGGATCATTTTTGATCAACGACAAGGATTAATTATCCTTAGACGCCATCGTTTGATTAAATGAGAGATTCCCTGGCTTTCGTTAGATCTTCAGATGTGGACGGCCAGGATATATTACTTATGCTACGCCGTTTAATTTCTTGAGAGACTCATCAGTGTCTGTTTGATCAATTTATTTGGATGGCCAAGATTAAAGATTTTAAATGACGTCGTTTCATTTATATTCACACCGCCTCACATGGTCCGTTGGATCAATATCTCAATGGCTAAGATTTAGCCGCCCTCTACGTCGTCGTTTTGATTCAGTCTTTGGACTGGACAACCAATTCATTGGGCAGTTACACTTTGGGCCTGAATATAGCCCAATTTAATTGTATTTTTGTGTATTTCCTTGTGTATTTAATTATTTCTTTCGTATTTTTTTTTTGTATTTTTTTTCTCTTTTTGTATTCATTTTCAATTATTAATTCTCTTTTAGTTTCCTATTTTGTTCTAATTTTTCTGGTATTTTTATGACATTTTTGTTATTTTTTTAAATTTTCTGGTATTTTTGTATTTTTGTTAATTTTCTTTAATTTTCCTATTTTTGTGACATTTTCTAATTAACTCTTTTTTGTAATTTTTAATTTCAAATTGTTTCAATCACAATCACACAATTTATTTCAATTAAACACATAATTGCACATCAAAAATATTATTTATTTTTATATTGGAATTTATTTGCTTAGGGCAAAAATCACTTGCTCACAAGCGGGAGATATGATAAACAATTGAGAAAAAGTTACATGGAATGAATTATCATTTATACATCTGGATCCTCGAATAAAATAATATGAACTTGAAGTTCATAAAAGGATAATTCATGTGCAATTTATTGCAAAGCATGCCAGATGCATTTGTTGACCCAAAGAAAGTAACTATATTCTCATTGCAAATGCTCATATTAAATCTTAGAAGGACAAAGTCTATGGACATTTAAAGAGTATAGACATTCAGATTCAAATAAACTTCTTGAAAAAGAAGATGAGCAAATGATCAAAATTATCATAATAAAGGAGGCAAGTGATCTAGAAGATTACATGACATAACACTTCTTAAAATCTCAAAAGAGATTCAGGTACCTGAATATACAAATGGAGAGATCTCTATGTTATGTCTTTATGAAAAATAAGGAGGTTGGAACTGATATAAAATATTTGTCGATGAAATCTATCATAGCGCTAAGATCGATGAGGATCTTAAGTCTATCGAATATAGACACAAAAATATTGGCCAAATGGAGGAGCCACAATTCAAGTATAATTTGAATTCATATGAAAGACATGCAATTTTGAACATGTAATTGAAAGTATAAAGTCAATGATATGTGCAAATAGTTTTCAATATCTTATATGTCTAGCATGATACGAAAACTTGATATGTATCTAAAGTCTATTATATGGTTTATATGACTTAACTTATATGACAATTCATGAAGGATTTAAATTGCTTGAAGCATATATAATTCTTGATCTTGAAGTACCACATCCTCATTGTAATTTGTGCATATATGTATCTTGCTATAACTATAAGCATGATAATATGATAGCAAGAGTTTTCACCTCTATGTGAAGATATTGAACTGACGATTCCAACAAATCATATGAAGACAATTCATCTCTATCAAGAATGATGATTTCCAGGTGCAATATATTCATTCAAGTTAATATGCCTGCTTTGTTCATCAAATCTCTACCAAAGATCTTTTAAAGATGGTTCTCAAGATTGGAATACAAATTCTTAAGGCTGTCAACTAATGCTCTCATCAGGGGGAGTTAATACGCGTTGTACTCTTTTTCCCTTACAAGGTTTTGTCCCACTGGGTTTTCCTTGCAAGGTTTTTAACGAGGCAACCAAAAGGTGTATTGTTAGATATGTATACTCTTTCTCCTTTTCTAGAGTTTTTTCCCATTGGGTTTTATTTTGGTTAAGGTTTTAGCGAGGCACATTATCTGTTGAATAGACATTCAAGGGGGAGTGTTATAAATAAAATTTTATTTATGGTGAATGTCCATATTTAGAGAGAATCTAGGGTTTATACTTCGTGGATAAGTCAATATCTCTCTATAAATATAGGGTTCTATTCCATTATAATTTATCTCATATCAATAAGAATTTCCTCTCTCTACTTTTTCTTGCAATACTATTCTTCTTCTTTTATTGTTTCATAACAATATAGACATTGTAACATCAACATGGTCTCAAGCATGTGAATTTTTGTGAACGTAGAAGTTTCGGCCAAGATCAAGCAATTAATGCATGCTGATGTGGTAATGTGTATTTAGTAGTAGCAAAATGAATTTCACACAATGACATAACAAGAATGACCTTTTCGTTCGAAGTATTAGTTTTCTACTATTATATTATTAAATAAATGACTCATAGAATAACAAGCTTTACGGAATTTCTTTTACCTTTTATTTTGGAGTCTTATTTCAAACGATGAGTTTAACTTAGAGAAATTTTTAAAAAGCACTGTGTTTAGATGATTATTAGCTTGTTATAGCTACCATTTACTAATTTACTTTCTATAGCTATATTTTCAGTTGTTATAGACTGTATTTGGTGTATATTTGCTACTGTATTCATGAATACAATAGAAAACTCGACCAAAAAAAGGAGACTCTAGCAAAGCAGAGAATATATTCGAAATTTGTGGAAAAGAGGCCTTCAACTATTTAAAAATGGTAAGTGAATCAATTAATGCGATGGACTCCTAATATAACTCAACTAACTCAATTATAACACATAAAATTTATATGTTAAGTTATAGAAAAGATTCTCAACTGAAAAATACCCCAAAGATAGAGCAATCTTCAGAGATTCAACCATCCTTTATTTTTTTAGTGATATGTAACGACCCGACTGGTCCTTTTGAATAATTGCATCCGGTTCAACAATTTGAGTTCAAGAGAATCTTCACATTATGTATATAGACTTGTGTGCAGGGTTGGATTTAGTTTTCGGATGAATCGGAGTCGAATTGGAAAGAAGGAATATAGTCCTGGAAGCTTAAGCGAGGAGAAATTGACCAGAATTTTGACTTTTGGGTAAACGGAACTGGAATAAGTTTTGGATGATGTTAGTAGCTTTGTATGGTGATAGACTTGGGCGTGTGTTCGTATTTGGATTTGGAGACCCATAGGGTAATTTGAGGCATTTTGGTGAAAGTTGGAAAAGTTGAAGTTTGAAAAATGGAGAGGTTTAACCCATGAGTGACTTATATGTTATCGAGGTCTGAATGCGATTCAGAAAGATTTAACTGTTTTTTATGTCATTTGGGACTTGCCTGCAAAATATGGTATCGTTTGGAGTTTATTTGATGTGGTTCGGATGCTTGATTGCAATTCTAGAGGTTCTTGAAGTTCATAGTGATTTTCGTGCATTTGGGCATCTAATTTCTGGTCTTAGCGATATTTGAAGTGATTTAAAAGTGAGGCTAAGTTCGTATAATGTTATGGGATGTATTGGTATATTTGATTGAGGTTCCGAGGGCCTCAGATGAGTTTTGGAGTGAATTTTGAGCAAGTCCGGGAATTTCGATACTCTGAGATGGTTCTGGCACTTTTGGGAGTGCAGACCGCACCAATTTTATGCGAAGCGCAGAGGAGAGTGCGGACCGCACTAAAGTTTTGCAAACCATAGTGCTGACCGCATAATTTGGTGTGCGGCCGCACATCAAGATGTTCTGCAGGATCGCTAGTACGACTTTCGAAGCTATATCTTTTGATATACAAGCAATTTTGAGAATGTGGATATATATAGAGAAAGTTATGGCTAAAATACTAAAGCATGTCACTGTAGTCAACATTCTCCACTGTAGCGGTGGATTTACCGCGGTCAGCGTTGTTTTTTTGCGGTCAGCGGTGATGGAAATATAGGGGTTGCAGTATAAATTCGAGGTTTAGGGTTTTATTTCATATTTTGACCTAGAGATCTTGGATCTTGGCAATATTTCGAAGGTATTTCAATAAATTCATCGGGGTAAGTGATTATAACTTAGATTTGGCTAGAATACATGAATGTATCATTGAATTCATCATTACATTCGTTTGGGATGGAATTAGGGGTAAAATTGTGAAATACATAAATGTAAAATGATGATTTGATGGACCAAATGGTATCGAAATTGGATAATTTTTGTATGGGTTAACTCGTATCGGAATGGGTATTCATTTTTCGTAAATTTTGTCGTGTTCAGAGCTGCAGGCCCGGGGAGTTGACTTTTATTGAATTTTTATAAATTGTATAAGAATCATAGGCTTGTTAATTGAAATTATTTTCTCTTGCATTGTTAGATATATTCAAGTTATTTTTGGCTAGACAGGTGTTTAAAAGGCGTTCTTGGGGCGAGTCATAGGGTGAGCCTTGGGGCGAAGCGTATCAAAAATGCCCCGGGGCAATGATGGGGGGCGAAAGTCCTGTAAGGCGTATGCCCAGAAGTTGAAGGCATATGTTCGGGCGAGTTTTTTGGTTGAGGCGAGTTTTTCGTTTGAGGTGTAAGCCCAAGAGACATCTTTTCAAAAGAAATTAAAAATAATAAATTCAAAAATAAAGTTTTTAATATTGAAAAGCCCTAAATTAGAAGTCTTTCCTATTTCTTTCCCCTAGCCTGCCTCTACCAAGAGCAATAATTTATCACTTTTTTTACAACAGAAAACTCCATTCTTCTCCAAAAGTCAAATTCAACAGGTTTGTTCCTTCCTCCATGTAAAAGCTTTATTATTGTAAACTCATTATTTTCCTCTCTTTTTATATTTCACTATTAGTTTGTAAATATGTAAGTAATTAGTTTTTTAAGTTAGTGCTTCTCTTGCTCTCTTTCAAAATATAATATGGGATTGTATGTATGCGTGCTTTTATAGGTATTGATTAGATTTATATATAATTTTACTTATTTATTTGGGATTTATAATTTCATTAGATAATATGGGATTTCACTTATATAAAATTATTTGGGATTTATATGTAATTTCACTTTATTTGGAATATATATATATATATATATATATATATATATATATATATATATATATATATATATATATATATATATATATATATATATATATATGTATGTATGTATGTATGTATATATATGTATGTATGTATGCATACCTAGTCGCGAAGACTGGATGCCGTCATGACATATATATATATATAGTTTTTTTGTTGTTGTATAGACAAACTATAATGATTTACACTTACAACAATTTTGTGGGTTGCCTCCCACGTAGCGCCTGATTTAATGTCACGGCACGACTCAACTTAGCACATTTTAAGGCTCGCTAGACCTTTGAGGTTCCTCTAACCGTAGTTCCACCTTCTAAGCAATGTCATCCATGCCAACATATAGTTTCAACCACTGTCCATTTACTTTGAATGTGCGAGAGCCATCAATAGTTTGAATTTCCACAGCGCCCGACTGTAATGCCTCAATCACCCAGAAAGGGCATGACCACTTTGATTTTAGTTTGTCCGGGAACAACCGTAACCTTGAATTATATAAAAGTACCTTTTCCCCGATTTTGAAGCTACGTTGTATGATATTCTGGTCATGAAGCCGCTTCATCCTCTCTTTGTATAGTCTTGTGCTTTCGAAGGCCAGATACCAGAATTCTTCCATCTCATGCAACCCGGTGACTCTAGATTTACCCACTTCATCCCAGCTGAGATTTAATTGCTTTAGTGCACACCAGCCTTATGCTCTAGTTCCACAGGTAGGTGAAAAGCTTTCCCAAACACCAATTTGTATGGTGACATGCCAATTGGTGTCTTAAACGTTGTCCTATATGCCCATAATGCATCATCGAGCTTCCTGGACCAGTCGGTCCTCATGGCGTTCACTATTTTTGTCAATACACTTTTTATCTCCCTGTTGGAGACCTCAACTTGCCCGATGGTTTGTGGGTAATGTGGAGTAGCCACCTGGTGCTTCACATCATATTTGGCCAACAATTTCTCGAACGTCCGGTTGCAATAATGAGTGCCCCCATCGCTAATGATTGCCCTTAGAGTCCCAAAATGGGTGAAAATGTTCTTCTTCAGAAATCCAACCACCACCTTAGCATCATTGGTGGGTAGTGCTACCGCTTCCACCCATTTGGATACGTAGTCTACCGCAACAAGGATATACTTATTACCGTATGAGCTGACGAAGGGACCCATGAAGTCTATTCTCCAGACGTCAAACACATCCACTTGTTGAATTGGGTTCATCGGCATCTCATGACGCCAGGAGATATTCTTGGTGCGTTGACATTCGTTGTAACCTTTCACCCACACGTGTGCATCTTTAAACACCATTGGCCAGTAGAAACCGGCCTCAAGTATCTTGGCAGCTGTTCGCACTCCTCCAAAATGGCCACCATATGCGGAAGCATGACACGCCTGCAAAACAGAAGATTTTTCGATCTCGGGGATGCATCTCCGGATCATATTATCGAGGCATATCCTAAACAGATAGGGTTTATCCAAATAATAAAGCTGGCTTTCACAAAATAATCTTTTCCTCTGGACAGGAACAATACCACTTGCCAGGTAATTTGCATAATCTGCATACCATGGCGCTTCAAGGAGAGTGGTAGTGAACAACTGCTCGTCTGGAAAGGTTTCCAAAATTTCTCCACTCTCTTTGACAATTTCAGCTCCTTCAAGTTATGATAAATGATCATCGACTTGATTTTTTGTGCCCTTCCGGTCACGGATTTCAAGGTCGAACTCTTGTAGAAGTAGCACCCAACGAATTAGGCGCGGCTTCGAGTCCTTCTTATCAATTAAGTACCTTAATGTTGCATGGTTAGTGTATACTATTACCTTGGATCCTATGAGATAGGACCTGAATTTGTCAAACGCGAACACTACCGCCAGCATCTCATTTTCCATCACTGTGTAGTTCAGTTGTGCTCCACTCAATGTTCTACTAGCATAGTAGATTGGATGCATCAGCTTGTCTTTCCTTTGGCCAAGCACTGCGCCCTCTGCGTAATCACTTGCATCGCACATGAGCTCAAAAGGTTGCTCCTAGTTGGGGGCAATAATGATGGGTACTGTGACCAACCTCTTCTTCAGCTCCTCAAATGCAATCCTGCACTCATCAAAAAATAAATAGGGGTGATCTTTTTCAAGAAACTTACAGAGAAGATTTGAGATTTTGGAGAAGTCTTTAATGAACCTCCGGTAAAAACCAACATGTCCAAGAAAGCTTCTAGTGGCCTTGACGGATGTTGGTGGAGGAAACTTTGCAATGACATCCACTTTAGCTCGGTCTACCTCAATACCTTTGATTGAAACCCGGTGCCCCAAAACTATACCTTCTTGCACCATAAAATGGCACTTCTCCCAGTTTAGCACCAAGTTTGTCTCCATGCACCACTTCGGCACTCTTGTCACATTGATAAGGCATTCATCGAATGAATTCCCTACCACTGAGAAATCATCCATGAACACCTCCATAATATCTTCCACCATGTCAGTGAATATCGCCATCATGCACCTTTGGAATGTGGCAGGTGCATTGCATAGTCCTAATGGCATCCTCCTAAAGGCAAAAATGACATATGGGCATGTGAAGGAGGTCTTCTCTCTATCCTCGGGGGCTATGGAGATTTGATTGTACCCCGAGTACCCATCCAGGAAGCAAAAGTGTGACCTCCCTGCCAACCTGTCAAGCAACTGATCAACGAAGGAAAGTGGGAAGTGGTTCTTGCGGGTGGCCAGATTCGGCTTCCTATAGTCCATGCATATTCTCCACACGGTGAAGGTTCTTGTTGAGATCAATTCGTTGTTCTCATTTTTCACCACCGTCATGCCACCTTTCTTTGGCACACATTAAACTGGGCTAACCCAACTACTATCATAGATTGGGAAAATAATTCACGCGTCTAGCCACTTTATTACCTCTTTCTTCACCACTTCCTTCATGTTTGGGTTCAGCCTTCTTTGATGTTCCCTGGAAGGTTTGTGCCCCTCTTCCAGGAGAATCTTGTGCATGCAATATATGCGGGGATGATCCCCTTTATGTCTGCTATGGTCCACCCAATGGCAGTTTTGCATTCTTTAAGTACCTGTATAAGCTTTTGAGTCTGCACATCTAGCAAACGAGATGAGATAATAACAGGTAAAGTGGAGTTAGGGCCTAGAAATTCATACCTGAGATGAGCTGGTAGTGGTTTAAGCTCTTGCTTTGGTGGCTCTTCAATGGATGTTTTTGCTGGAGGGGTCTCTCTCTTCTCTAAGTGTAGAGGTTCAAACTCCAACTCCCTATCCCAAAATCACTTACCTTCCAAAGATAGTACCCACTCTGCCAGGCTTTCATCATTTACCTCTTCTAAGTTCATCAGGTATGCCTGAAGTGGATCTTCAACTATCAATTCTACATCATCTGTCTCCACTATCACATACTGCATCAATGAGAGAGCAATTTGCAAACTTACTAGGACGCCTCATAGATTTTTGTACATTGAATATGATCTCCTCATCATTCAACCTCATCTTGAGTTCCCCAGTCTCACAATCAATCAATGCTCTCCCTGTGGCTAGGAATGGTCTTCCTAAGATTATAGGAATTTCCTCGTCCACCTTGCAGTCAAGAATAACAAAATCGGCGGGAAACACAAACTTCCCCAGCTGGATGAGCACATCATCCAATATACCAAATGGACGCTTAACCGTCCTGTCAGCAAGCTGTAATAACATGGAAGTAGGCCTGGCTCTCCCGATGCCCAGCCTCTTATAAATCACCAAGGGCATAAGATTTATGCTCGCCCCCAAATCACACAATGCATTCGCAAAGGCAAAGTTTCCTATAGTGCATGGAATGGTGAAGTTGCCTAGGTCAGATAGCTTCTCAGCAATGGGTCTAGAGAACACTGCACTACATATTTGTGTGAGAGTTACGGTGGCCAAGCCTTGGAAATCAAATTTCTGCGACATCAAATCTTTTATCATCTTAGCATACCCAGGCATTTCTTTCAAAGCTTCAATTAAGGGAATGTTTACCTAGATTTTCTTGAGCATATCGAAGAACCTTTTGTATTGCTCCTCTTTCTGGTGCTTGGCCAACCTTTAGGGTAATGGTATTGGAGGCCTCTTCTTCCCAATAACTTGGAACTTTTCTTTCTCTATCACCTGCTCCACAACCGGCTGCTCTACTGGTTCAGTTACTTTCTTCGTTCCCTGCTGCACATCATTATTTTTAGCTACTGGCTGGACTGTAAACTTCTGTCAACCCGGTGGACTCATCCAGTTGAATGGGTACTAGAGTGAGTGTCTCAGCCTGCAAATTGCTTCTCTCTCTTTCTTGCTCAACATCAAGATCTCTTCCACTTCTCGATTAATTGCCATCAACTGCTTTGGGATTTGATACTTTGGTTTTGTTTGTGTATCTGCATGCAATGTCCATTGAGGATGATTGTTAAGTGACATAGCAATCTGGCCCATCTGTACTTTAATATTCTTGATAGTTGCGTCATGTGCATCTATCCTCTCATTGGTTTAGGTATGTGACCCAATTACCTGCTGCATCATAGCTTTCAACTCTACGAACCCATCGTCATGTCTACCCCCATGCTGAGGTGGAGGTGGATGATACCCCTACTGCAGATTGTTGAAATTCACGGTCTAAGATATGGATTCATGTTGTTTGGTGGCATTATACCTACTGCATTATATTGTAGTTGAGAAGGCCTGTACTGCTGTGGAGCCTGCTGACCCCAACTCTGGTTACCCTGTCGCTGCCCTCCATAATTCACCATATAATTCATGTCTTTATGCTGGTGATGATGTTCTTGGTATGCACCACATGGATTACCTATGGGTTGGCTAATGCAAGATGTGCATAAACCACCATTGGTAGTGTCTACAATGTGAACCTGCTGCTTGACCCTAGATTTTTCCACCTTCTTTGTCAGGATGCTCATTTGTGTCAATAGAGTTGCCATGTTCTCCTTCAGAGTGTTGGATGGATTCAGAGGTACAGAGTGTACTACTGGAGTAATAGGAGCATTCCTGATCGTCCACCCGGAGTTTTGAGCCATCTTGTCATGCAAATTCTAGCCTTCTCTCCAAGTCTTGCTCAGAAAAGCCCCACCTGCTGAGGCATCTACTATATTCTTCATACTGTCTGAAAGCCCCCATGTAGAACCTTTGACCCAACATCTGTTCAGGAACCCTATGGTGAGGACACATAACCAGCATACCTTTGAATCTGCCCCAAGTTTCATGTAATGTCTCCATTGATTTCTGCTTGAAGCTCACAATCTCATCAATTTGCTGAGCTGTCTTGTTAGGTGGATGAAACTTGTTGTGGAATTGCTTGACTAACTCATCCCATGTGGCAATAGAGTTTATGGGGAGTGAGTTTAGCCATACTTGTGCAGCCCCTGTAACTGAGAAAGGAAATAATAATAATCTGATGGCTTCCGGTGTCACGTTTGGTTGCCTCTGTGTCTTGCATATTGAGAGAAAGTTCATCAGGTGTTGTTGTGGATCTTCAACCTAAGTCCCAGAGAATAATCCATTGTTTTGCAACAAGTGTAGCATGCTGTTGGTAATCTAGAAAGACTCAGCTTGAATCGCTAGCACAATAATGGCAGTTGCCAAATTATCCGATGTTGGTTGTGCCCAGTCAAATAATGCACCTTCATGCACCTCCTGTGCGTTCAACCCAGCTTGTTGGTTTGGGTCGTTCATATCTCCCATGTTGAAATCTAGTTTAATTGGTTGCTGAGATTGTTGAAGTTGTTTGATTGCCCTGTTACGTGCCTGAAAAGTTTGTTCTGGGTCTGAGAGTCCTTCAATTAGTTCTCTAGACCTTGCAGATTTCCTAGGCATGCACCTGACTACCCAATTCAACAACCGTCAAAAATTTCAATGTAAAGTGTGTAGAAAGAACCTGACAACACAAGAATCTTGTAGTTCTATCAATGGAAATTGATAGTTCCATTAATTCCCCAGCAACGGCGCCAAAATTGATTCACGTCCAAACAACGGTCCTAGTCAATATAATCCGTCAATTAAGTCCAGAGTCGATCCCATAGGGAATTAACTTATCAACTGCAACTTCCAAAACCCAATAACACTTCTAAAGCTGCTTCCCAAACATTTGAATATATTTTTGTGGAATATTTTCTACTAACTAACTTTTGCAAGAATTTAAAGACTTGAAAGAAAGAATTGAATGTTAGGTAAAGAATGAAGAGAAAGACTAAGGTATTGATTTCCCCTATTGATGGAATCCCTTCTATTTATGCTCATAAAAATTGTCAATATTATTCTATCAATCATGAACGCTATTTTTACCGTAATTCTCTCCCGAGCAACTACAATAATTTACTAGTGTACTCTCCCGAGCTACCTTAGCTAGATCTAGTTTGAACGGTTCACTTTAGATTTCACCCAAGGTTTCGTTATTCCTAACCCCACCTTTACGCCTACAATTATAGATTCCTCCAATAATCTAGGTGTGGTGTTGTTCAACAATTTACCTAAATATGCACTCTTTTCCAAGTTATGCACAATAAATAGGCACATCTAATTGGGGATCCTACCAATTAACTACAAGTAGAATGAAGTTGAACAAATAGAAATCTAGCTAACAATTTGTAATCACATAACCCAGAAGTTCATCACTCAATAGGTTCCATCAAAACCTTAGATAAAGAATTAGCAACTCATAATCAAAGAAACAAGATAGATAATTTAATTCATAATCAAAGATTCAATGTAAAGAAAGAAAGACGTTGAGGGAGTTCTCTCTTACTAGTTTTCTTGCAAAAGTAATGAATAATACAAATCTTGCCTCTCTTGGGCGGATCCTATCACTATATATAGGGTTTAGGTTACATAAATTGCATATTGACAAGTTTGTCCCTTGAAATTTCCGGCTTCGCACGCGGTCTATCCGCGTTCGCAGATGGACCGCGGAAAAATCACTTCTCTGAATCTTCCGAGATTCTGCAGCCCTTTCTACCACGGTCCGTCCGCGTTCGCAGTTGGACTGTGGCAGAACAGTGCCGCGGATTCTTCTTCCTATTTTTCAGCACAAACTTCAATCTTGCTCTACACTTGGCCTTTTCACCATCTTATGACTCCAAAATTGCTTTTATAGTCTTCAATGGCTCATGTGTACCTATAACACACCAAAAACACTAATAAAAACATTTTGTCGTCATAAACAATATCAAAACAACAATAAAGCCTGATTATTTAGGGTATAAATATAGTCAAATTCACCTATTATCAATAACATATCGAACAGTGTAAAGCAGGACTAATTCTGAAGTAACAGCAAAATAAGATAGAACTACAAATCATCTACGATTAAGCTAACAAGGAAAGTTAACACAGCAAGTGCAGGATCAATATCACAGGATCACCGGGAATTGAACCTACAGTCCATTTAACCCAATAGCACAGGATCTCCGGGAATTGAACCCACAGCCTTTTATATCCGTATCACAGGATCTCCGAGAATTGAACCCGCAGTCATTTTATCAGTATCATAGGATCTCCGGGAATTGAACCTGCAGTCCTTTTATCAGTATCATAGGATCTCTAGGAATTGAACTCGCAGTCCTTTTTATCAGTATCATACGATCTCCGAGAATTGAACCCGCAGTCCTTTTATATCAGTAGCTAGGATCTCTAGGAATTGAACCTGCAGTCCACAAAACACAACAAAATCAACAAAAGAGAATACGCACAGAGAAATGAAATATACTACTACGATTAACAAGTAAATTCAATCTCAACATGTTCCACGAAATTCAATTAAAACAAGTAGGCATTTAGATAGTTAATCCTATCTAATCATACTTCCCTAGCTAACACAGGATAAGTCTTGCAATTAAACCAATCAAATAACAAAGATAAAACTGATTGAGTAATTCATGTAAAGTAGATTTTTCAACAATTTGCGCAAGTACATGCCCATCACCTCGCGTACCAGGCATTTAAATCAACACATAATATATCCTAGGGGAAAAGATCCCCCACACAAGGTTAGACAAGTCACTTACTCAATCCCGGTACAAAATCACTAAGAAATAAAGCCCTTGCCACGAGTATCCAACTCCGAGTGGCCTAAATCTATTCAAACCAATTACATAGTGTAAATAACATCGCAAATAACTAACTACATTGTTAAAATTAAAGCTAAGGAGCGAAAATAGGTAAAATGACCAAAATACCCCTCCTGCCATCTGCTCGGGATGAAAATATTTTTACGTTTTCAGAACCCTCGCACTCTCACGAGTCTAACCATATAAAATTTATCAAAATAGGAGTCCATTTGCTCATTCAAATCATCAATTTTCATTCTCTAAGACTTAGAGCGAAATCCTCCATTTTTACACCTTAAATTCCTCCATTTTCAGAGATTTAATCCATGTTTTATCATTGTAATAACATAATTTGGGTCCAAGAGTTCTTACCTAATGATACTCCTCAATTTCCTCCTCAAAATAGCCAAATTCGTCTCTAAGTTCGAAGCCCCGATGACTTAACACCTCTGAAATTTTTGGACTAATCTGAGCAGTAAACCCTTCAGAAGTTTCGCTTCTACGACTCCTGACTCGCTTCTGCGTCTCCGCTTCTGCGGTGTTGTGGTCGCTTCTGCGACATTTCATTAAAACCCCACACCACTTCTGCGGTTCAACTCTCGCTTCTACGAGACCGCTTAAGCGGAAATTCCTCCGCTTCCGCGAGACCACCCATTCCGCTGATTATCGCTTCTACGAGCATACGCCCGCTTCTGCGGGCCCGCCTCTACGACAAGGCACCCATTTCTGTGGATTTTGCTGGCCACCCATAAACTCGTATCTGCGATTGATCTTACCGTTTCTGTTGTCTCCCTTCCGCAGAAGCGGAAACCACTGCTGCAAAATTCATACCAGCAACTTCCAGATCCAATTTGTTCCTCGTTTAATCACCCGAACTCATCCCGAGGACCCCGGGAACTTAAACAAAAATACAAAATCAGTCTAAATCAACATACGAACTTGCTCCAATCATAAAAACATACCCTTAAACACATGAATCATCAAATTAAGGTGTATTCAAGCCTAAGTTCCAACTAAAACTTCTGAAACCAACATTCAATCAAAAACCTGACCAAACGATGTCCGAATGACCTGACAATTTGCAGACATATCCAAAATCACCTAACGAAGCTACTACAACTATCGGAATTCCATTCCAACTCCCGGATCGATATCTCACCTATTGACTAGAATTCGCCAAATTCCAACTTTGCCAATTAAAGCCTAATTCTACATCGGACCTCCAAATCACATTCCGAACACACTCCCAACCCCGAAATCACCTAAGCTAACAGAACCATCGAATTTCGATTCCGAGGTCATCTTAACACTGTTCAAAATACGGACCATTTTTCAACTATAAGCTCTAATTTAGGGACTAAGCGTCCCAAAACACTTCAAATTCTAGAACCGAACTTCCCGGCAAATCAAAATAGAATAAATAAACTTAGGGAAAGCAGTTAATTGGGGATCGAGGCGTAAATTTCTAAAATGACCAGCCGAGTCGTTACATCCTCCCACACTTAAACATCCGTTCGTCCTCAAATGAGCATAGCAAACATTTCTGAGGTAGCAAAAAGATGAGGGTACTGGCTGCGCATATCCTGCTCGGTCTCCCAAGTTGCCTCCTCGGCCGGCCGACCCCACCACTGGACCTTCACCGAAGAAATAATCTTTGACCTCAACTTTCTGATTTGCCTGTCCAAGATTGCCACTGTCTCCTCAATATAAGATAAATCCTTGTCCATCTGAACTGAACTGAAATCCAATACATGCAACGGGTCACCATGATATCTCCGGAGCGTAGAAACATAAAATACTAGATGGACTCCGGCTAGGCTGGGAGGTAAGGTTAGCTCATAATCAACTTCCCCAACTCACCTCAAAATCTCAAAAGGCCCAATAAATATCGGACTCAGCTTCCCTTTCTTCCCAAATCTCACGACGCTCTTCATGGGCGAGACATAAAGTAGAACCCGCTCGCCAACCATAAATACCACATCGTGAAACTTCTTGTCCGCATAACGCTACTATCTGGACTGGGATACACGGAGTCTATCCTGAATCACCTTGACCTTGTCCATTGCATCCTGGACCATCTCAGTACCTAATAACCTGGCCTCGCCCGGCTCGAACCAACCCATCTGGGATCTGCATATCATGCCATATAGGGCCTCATACGGCGCCATCTGAATACTGGACTGATAATTATTGTTATAAGCAAACTCCGCCAGTGGCAAGAAGTGATCCCATGAACCTCCAAACTGAATCACACACGCACGAAGCATATCCTCCAAAATCTAAATAGTCCGCTCAGACTGTCCATCTGTATGGGAGTGAAATGTTGTGCTCAGCTCCACCCGAGTACCTAACTCCTACTGCACGGCTCTCCAGAATCGTGAAGTAAACTGAATGCCTCTATCTGAAATGATGGAAACTAGAATACCATGCAACCGGACTATCACCCTGATATAGATCTCCGCCAACCGCTCTGACGAGTAAGTAGTGCACACATGTATGAAATGGGTGGACTCGGTTAGCCGATCCACAATGACCCAAATAGAATCAAACTTCCTTACAGTCCGTGGAAGTCCAAATACGAAGTCCATGGTGATGCGCTCCCACTTCCACTTTGGGATCTGAATCTATTATAGCAACCCACCCGGACGCTGATGCTCATACATCACCTACTGGCAATTGAGGCACCTAAAAACATAGTCAACTATATCCTTCTTCATCCGCCTCCACCAATAGTGCTGCCTCAAGTCCTGATACATCTTTGCGGCACCCGGATGGATGGAATACCACGAGCTATGGGCCTCATCTAGAATAAACTCTCAAAGATCATCCACATTGGGCACACAAATACACCCCTGCATCCCCACCACTCTGTCATCCCCGATGGTAACATCTTGAGCATCACCACGCCGAACCTTATCCTGAAGAAGAAGCAAATGAGGGTCATCAAACTGATGCTCCCTGATGCAATCAGATAGAGAAGACCGAGAAACCATACAGGCCAGAACCCGGATGGGCTCTAAAAGATCCAATCTGACAAACTACCTGGCCAAGACCTGAACATCCATCGCCATAGGACTCTTTGAGGCTGGTAGATATGCCAAACTCCCCAAACTCTCCGCCCGATGACTCAAGGCATCAGAAACCACATTGGCCTTTCCCGGGTGATAAAGAATAGTGATGTTATAATCCTTTAACAACTCTAACCATCTCCTTTGACACATATTCAGGTCCTTCTGCTTAAGAAAGTGTTGCAAACTCCGATGATCAGTGTAAATCTCCCAAGGAACCCCATACAAGTAAAGATGCCAGATCTTCAAGGCGTGAACAATGGCAGCTAACTCATGATCGTAGACAGGGTAGTTCTTTTCATGCACCTTCAGCTGTCGAGATGTGTAGGCACTCAACCTACCGTCCTGCATCAATACTACTCCAAGTCCAACCCGTGAGGCATCACAATAAATGGTTTAGGACCCCGAACTGGTAGGCAACATCAAGATAGGGGCCGAAGTCGAAGCTGTCTTGAGCTTTTGGAAGCTCGCCTCACACTCCTCTGTCCACTGAAAAGGGGCACCATTTTGTGTCAATCTGGTCATAGGTGATGCGATCGAAGAGAACTACTCCACAAAGCAATGATAATAACCTACCAAACCCAGTAAACTACAAATCTTAATAGTTGAGGATGGCCTGGGCCAACCCTGCACGGCCTCCACCTTTCTCGGATCAACTCAAATACCCTCACTCGACACCATGTGGCCTAAACATGCCACCGAACTCAGCCAAAACTCACATTTAGAGAACTTTGCATATACTTGCTTCTCCCTCAGAGTCTGAAGCACTATCCTCAAGTGTTGCTCATGCTCTTCCTGACTCTAGGAATATACCAAAATATCATGAATGAAAACAATCACGAACGAGTAAAGATATTTCCTGAATACACTGTGCATCAAATACATGAAAGCTGCTGGCGCAATAATCAGCCCGAAAGACATAATGAGGAACTCATAATGACCATGCCGAGTCTTGAAGGCAGTCTTTGGGATATGTGGCTCCCGAATCTTTAGTTGATGATAACCAGAGCACAAATGAATCTTGGAGAACACCCGTGCGCCTTGTAGCTTATCAAATAAGTCATTAATATGTGGCAAAGGACACCGGTTCTTCACTGTAACTTTGTTCAACTGGCAATAGTCAATACACATACGTATAGAACCGTAATTCTTTTTCACAAACAACATAGGAGCACCCCAAGGCGAAACACTGGGTCGAATGAAACCCTTACTCAACAACTCCTGTAACTGATCCTTCAACTCAGGAGGAGCCACGCGGTATGGAGGAATAGAAATGGGCTGAGTGCCCGGCAACAAATCAATACCAAAATCGATATCCCTATCGGGCGGCATGCCCGGGAGATCAGCTGGAAAAACATCAGAGAAATCTTGTACCACTGGAACTGAATCAATAGAAGGGGTGTCAACACTGACATCCCTCACGTAACCTAAATAAGAAGCACACCCCTTCTCAACCATATGTTGAGCTTTAAGAAAACAAATAACACGGCTGGGGGTGTGATCTAGAGTACCACTCCACTCAATACGTAGAATGCCTGGCATAGCCAGCGTCATGGTCTTGGCGTGACAATCAAGAATAGCATGATGGGGCAACAACTAGTCCATGCCCAGAATAATATCGAAATCAACCAAACCGAGGAATAAAAGATTAGCTCTGGTCTCAAAACCACAAATAGTGACCATACACAACCGATACACACGGTCCACAACCAAAGAATCCCGAGGCACACCCAGATATGAAGCAAAATAAGGGGACACATATGAAAAAGTAGAACCATGATCGAATAGAACCAATGCCACTTTATGACTAACCAAGATAATACCTATGATAATAGAATTAGAGGTGACAACTGCACCATGACCAGGAATAGCATAAAGCCTGGCCCGGTCCCTTGCTCGAGGGTGGCCTCCATCACCTAATCCCCGCCCCTAGCTAGCTGGGCAAGTAGGGTGGCAACTGGAGCTGGAACGATGGCCTGCTGACCCTGTGAACCATGCTGAGGCTGTGAAGTCTGTGGATGCGCTCCCCTCCCATGCCTAGGGCACTCCCTAACTACATGGAGAGTATCCCTGCACTCATAATAAGCCCTGGGAGGACGCGGTGGCTATGATTGACTGGCGCCACTCCCGCCGGACTAACCTCTAGAGGTACCCCGTGCAGGAGGTGCACTGGAAACTGGGGGAGCATAGTAAGGCTCCTGAGGTGCTGGAGGAGTTGGAGTACCACCAGTAGCTGGCAATGCTGAATGAACTGGAAGACTGGAATAACCCCTGCCAAATCGACCGGCTGCAGCAATACGAGCGCTAGAGAAATGACCCGACTCACGAGACCTCTTGACCTCCCTTTCTCCTCGCTCCCTAGCAAGCATACCCTCAATCCGCCTGGCAATACTCACCGCCTGCTAATACGGCACATTTGTCTCTAGCTCTCTAGCCATGCTGGATCGGATAGACAGAATAAGACCCTCAATAAACCTCCTGTCACGACCCCAAATCCGGTCGTGATGGCGCCCAGCACACTGCTAGGCCAGCCCGACCAATCAACAATAATCATAGAGCTATGAGCTCGCCTTATCCCATTTAAGCATAACAATTGTAAAATAACAGTGATGGATATATCGAAACAGGGGAACCAAGTCCCAACGCATACCAACTCCCATAGACCGAAGGGTCAAGAGTCATAAGCCTCTACGAGTATACAAAGTGTAAATAGCGAATATAACTGTGCACAACTATGGGATGGTCAGAACAAAATATAGACAAACTGGAGAATCAGGTCCTGCGAACGCTGGCAGCTACCTCGATTGTCCATAAGCACTCCCGAACCGTAATAGAATCAGCCCTGCTATGATGTACCTGGATCTGCACACAAGGTGCAGGGAGTCGGGTGTGAGTACTTCCAACTCAGCAGTAATAAAAGTAAATAATGTTGAAGGGAAGAAAACCACGATAGGCACTATCTCATGCTACACAATACATAACTATCTTTTTATTCCTTTCTAGCATATGTGAGTAGATTATTTAGAAATCTCGATTTTTAGCCACTTTCTTTCATGATAATATACCAATACCTGGATACACTCTCAAGCAGTGCAAGTCCGCACTCAAATCAGCCCCTCGGGCTCAGCACTCCTTATCAATTTACACCAGGAGATCTGGTCAATAAGGCAACTAATGCATGTGTGCCAGTAATGTATGAGTGCTGAATGTTATGCCACGTAGTACACGTAAACCAATGTATGTATGCCATGCAATGCATATGACCTCTACGGCGTGTAGCCCAATCCAATTTGGGTACCCGTGCTCACCGTGGGGGTTCAGCTCCGGAGGGGCTCCTACGACCCAAGCACAATATTAATATCACACCTGTTGCGGCGCGCGGCCCGATCCGTATACCACCTGCGGCGTGCAATCCGATCCATGCATGTGTATGCATATGCTCACATAAATTGTCATGCCCTAACATATGGCCCTCGGCCCCAATCAGTCTAACAAATAATCAAGAAAGCCCTACGGGCAACAATATCATATTAGCTCACAGCTAAAAAAATGTTATTAAGACCTTGTTCAAGTTTTTCATAACCTTATAAAAATGCTGAATAGCAAAATACCATTTAAAACCTTAAATTTAGAATAAAATATGCACGGTGTTATCAAGACAATGATACCAATCCCCGAAGGATCCAAATAATCGGCACGAAGCCCAAGCATGATAATTAGTCCAATTCATTTCAACAATTAGGTGTTATTATTTATTACGCGGGACGGACCAAGTCACAATCCCCAATGGTGCTCTACCTCACGCCCGTTATCCGGCGTGCAAGTCACCTCGACACAGCACTAAGATGTGCAAGTCCGGGGTTTACTAACCCTCAGGACATCATTTACAAGTATTACCCACCTCGAACCGACGAAAACTCATGCCCTCGACGCCTTAGCTCCTCGAACCGGCATCCACGCACGTCAAAACTAGCACAAATCAGCACAAATATATCTATATAGGCCAATGGAACATAACCCAATCGAAAGAAATCGAAAACTATCAAAAATCACGAAATTTGCAAAACCCGAGCCCCAGGCCCACATCTCGAAAAATTTCGAAACTCATATTTCCAGAACCCTCGTCTTTCCACAAGTCCATACATATAAAATTTACCAAAATCGGAGTTCGGTTGGCATTTCAAAACCCAAATTTTCGTTTTCAATATCTAGGCCACAATCCTTCACAATTTCTACCCAAATTCATGAAGATTGATGTTAATTCTACCATAAAATGATGTTTTCGAGTCAAGAAACTTACCTCCGATGAGTACCCGATGATTTCCCAGCGTTATCCCGTGATTTCTTCTCTCTAAGGCTCAAAATTATGTTTTTTGGTATATGAACCCGTGAACCCTCTGTTCTGCAATTTAACTCACTGCCTGAACATTTAACCCTACGCGATCGCAGCACTGGGCTCGCGATCGCGATGCACTAATCCTGGGCTCTCAACTTTTCCTCTATGCGATCGCGTGAACCTGGACGCGATCGCAGTGACCCACTTAGCGACCCTACGCGATCGCATCAATACACCCGCGATCGCGATGCACAACCAGTCGACCTTACGCGATCGCATCTCTCTTCCTGCGATCGCGAAGAACAATTTTTCGGCCTCACTCCGATACACTACGCGATCGCAGACTCAACCTTGCGATCGCAGACGATCGCAGACTCAACCTTGCGATCGCAGAGCTTCCCAGCTTTACCCTACGCGATCGCATACATAGCTTCGCGATCGCGAAGCACAAAAATTCTCTCCATTTATTGCAGCAGAAACAGCAGTGCCTTTGGCACAAATTGGTCCGTTTGGACCCCCGAATTCATCCCGAGGCTCCCGGGACCCCAACGAAAATTGCCAACATACTCCAAAACACAATACGAACTTGTTCCAATCATAAAAACATCATCCTAAACATCAAAATCACTATTTCCACACGGATTCAAGTCTAAGTTTCTTCAAAACTAACATTTAATCCAAAACCCGATCAAACGACGTCCGAATGACCTGAAAATTTGCAAGCATATCCAAAATCACATAACGAAGCTACAGGAATTGTCGGAATTCCATTCCGACACCCGGATCAAAATCTCACCTACCGTTCGGATTTCGCCAAAATTCAACATTCGCCAATTCAAGCCTAAAACTACACCGGACCTCCAAATTCAATTCCGATTGCTCTCCTAAGTCATAAATGATCCCCCGAAACTAGTCGAATCATCAGAATTCGATTCCGAGCACTCTAACTCGATAGTCAACTCTAGGTTGACTTTCCATATTCAAACTTCCTTCAAACATGATATTTGCTTCATTTTCCATTCAATTCACTCCTAACTCACCCGATAGGTTCTAACACTGATATAGAAGCATAAGATATGTTAATGCAAGGTAACGGGGTGGAAATTCCCGTAACGACGGGCCGGGTCGTTACATTCTCCCCAACTTAAACAAACGCTCGTCCTCGAGCGGACTCAAAGTTGTACTAGAAGCCACCCAATAGCTGAATGACCTTACCTACCATAATTTCAGGCGATCATACGTCACCCTATCTCACATAAGTCAGAAAACACCATATAGTCAAAATTTCACAGACCATCTGAACCATAAATCACATTGTACTTTCTGAAATCTTATGCCAATTGCAAATCCCATGCCTATACTCAGGATACACTCGAATCCACTGCAATAACCCATATTCACTACTCCGGGTGAGATCATATGATGTATCGACAACCCAATCACTCGAGACGATAGTCTCTAATCACAACAATTGGCCACAATAACCAAATACTAGCTAAAAACCTCTTTCATTAGATAGAGTCTTATTCCAACACCTCCATATCCTGCCCACGGCAGCTGAAGCACGCGATATACCGAACCCATCTCTCAGGTTAACCATTCGTGAATCTATTTCCCTTTTAAAACTGGTACCACAAAATGTTTCGGAGCCAAACCTCGATTTTTACCTTTCTAACAAGCTAAGATCCAATATGCTCGTATTCATTAATGACTCCAACGGTCATTTCGATCATAACACACCACACTGGTGACATGACATCTCAACCACCGGCCTAAGCCGTGACGAGCACAACATAGGCTCCAATAGAAACGTCTGCACACACTCGAATCATGACAGCTCAAATCATGATAACTGTCTCCAGCAAAAGAGCTGCAATTCAATTCCTCTGTGCCATCATAACATAGAACTGAGATCGCGTCTCGCATTATAGAAATAGAGTACCCGAATCCTTCTCGAGAGGTCATAACATCACGTGGCCTTGCCAAGACTCGTGATTCTATCCCAACATTATTACTCATGAAGCACCTCAAGCCACTAAGCTCAAACGGTTAGCCACGCATAGATCTAGGTCTTGAACCCAAGTAATCAACCTCATCCACGGTGAAACAATTAACGTATGCTATTAAATCCTGAAAGGACACAACCGATGTGCCATTCGCCAAGCGATACTCAAAACGGACTTTTCCTCAGAAGCGAGGAAGTATTGTATACCAGGTAGCATATAACTAACTATATTTTCACAATATTCTGTTACGGCGTGCAACCCGTTCCAATGACATACATGTGGCGGCGTGCCACCCGATCCAGATACCATACATGTGGCGGTGTGCCACCCGATCCAAATAACCCGTGGCGGCGTGCCACCTGATCCACGCATAAATCTCGCAAAAAGGAAATGCATATCGAGTCGAATTTTCTCATTACAGCAAACATATATATATATATAGCCTCAAGCTCGGCCACATGAAACGCATCCGACAACATTTCTCAATACTGGAACTGAATCAATGGTAGATACCTCTACACTGACATCCGCCACTAAGGTCCAACTAACAAAGCAATGCATACCAGCCGTCCGCTGGTCCTGGGTACAACTACTCTGTTGGAGCATACTCTGATGCTCTCTGCTACGCAATTTGTGCCATTTTCCGACATAGCCCATATCACATTAGTCTAGACGACTTGGCTTATGTCAACCAGTGTGAAATAAGGTATCATAACCCAAATTCATCATATCAAGCTAAGAGCTAAACGGTGCTGATACACACGATATACAACCACTGCATAGGCGGATTACGAGAACTTCTAGTCTCCAACACATATATAACACATGAATCGTTATATCTGGTTCCACACTCCACCGTACGAATACATAACGCATATCAAGCGCCCATTTGTTCCACGAAAGCCATTCAAAAATTTCACTATGCCATCAACGACTCAATTATTACAGTCGATCCCACAAGAGAATACCACCATGCCATTAGATATTATCAGTTTACATTACCTTGTCCCTTTTGGACCATATTCCCTGCCAAATTACTAGAATAGCAGTACCATTTTCTTAAATCATCAGAAAGATCGATTCTTAATTCACCTGCAGTTGTCCGCGCTGCTCAATAATTTTATTGACTTCCCATATATTATGAACTGATCTCAAAACCTAGAATATACCATTATCAACTTTCCATCACACATCACATATGCCACACCACCCTAAGACAACATGGAAATTCATATTCCTTTCCTACGCCGCAAACATCGGCGCACTCAACTCGTCAAGGGCTTTCATGATCCCATATAGAGAAAACTCATTACACATTCCCAGCCTTGCATACCAATAGGAAAAATACACTCATTTTCAAACCACGGTATAACACATCACAAACTCTTTCTCCCAATTACATTGCATAAATTAAACCGCCAGGACTGAGTCCTTATACCCATATCAAGTTACACAACTGCCAGCACTCAAAAGCTTTGCTGCACAATATCCGCAAGACTCATCACTTCAAACACATACCATGAATTAACCGTATTCCTTATCATACCGCTTCAGTTTATTAACAAGTTGTTCCATTTACCCAGTTTCCTTTCTGATTCATCTCTAATTTCATATCAGTCTTTACTGTAGTACGACAATGCCTCAACCCTTTTTACCACACAAGACTCGTACACAAGACCACATTGTCTAAGACCCATAGGCCACTGAATACTCTCTCAGTGTTCCCAGAAGTACCACGTTCTACCACACTTTATTTTGATGAACTTCCCGCGATTTTTAAATTGTTATCATTACTTCCCAATACGGATACGTAGAATCCCGTCCTTCACATGATATAACACAAGCCTTGATCTTCTCTAACGAAACTGTCATCTTTAACCACATACACAAATCTTAAGGCACCTGACTGTTACAAGCAAAATCTTGAACACTGAAAAACCATTCTCGGGCATCATTCACCCTTATTCAGTTGTAATTCAACTGTCCCATTAAGTAGAACCACTCGTGTTTTGTTAGAACTCTGACATCGCAGAACATGATTACTTACAGATACAATGAGCTATCTTTCCTTTCTATACACCGAACATTCTCTGCCAACAGTAGTTCAAAACATCCTAGTATTTCTTCACATCTACGAAGCGCCATAACCTTGTCAGAATCTTCCCAACATACTTAAAGACAGAATCAACATAGCACACAATAGTGAAATCAGTTAATCAATAGCAACCTCCCCAACTTAGCTCGAAGCCATTCATCAAAGCACTTTTAACCACTCATGTCATTATTACTCAAGTGATGCCGAAATGTTACAATGAGATTAAACTCAAGTCATTTACAAACCTTGATAGAAACTCGAATCATCAGAGACCTTAACCCTTCTGCAATTCTTGCATTTATACACATACCACCAATAAGCCCACTCTCTTAAGGTGACAGAAATATTTCTAAGTCCCAAATTTTCCAAAAATTTCGGCAGAGTTTCCTTTGTAATTTGGCATATCCACCTGCCAGAGAATCACCAAAACCATCCTAGCAATACATTCACAGCTCAACAAGACATCACAATGTATTTCAACAACATTAAATCTCAACACTACACAATTCATATTATCATAATTGGTACATGAACATGCGTTGTACCTGCTCGAATCATAACACATCAACTACCTTTCAATTACACATGAGAATTATTCCACCTACCTCGCCTCAATTTAGCATTTCAGCACAATACCTTCCACCAGGATACACATAGCATAATCATTTTAGTCTTCCCGAGTTTGAACTCGTTCCACTACACATAAGGCACTTTACCTTCCAATTAAGAGGCGATGGAAATATTTCTCACGCCCATAGCTAGGGCTACATATCAAATCACAATAAAGATCAATACCGATCGTATGAACTTCATAATACCGGCTCGCGAAATTAGTACCTTGGTGCTCAAGCCATAGACAAGGATCCGGCCTCAAGTCCTCCCGACTGGCCCAACATGAACTCATGGAGATTATATCTCGCCCCTCGACCGGGGAATTTCAAGCCATAAGTCAATTATATTACTGAGCGCTCGAAGCGTACTCAGACGTGCGGAAGGAGTTTCAAAATGGTATATCTCAATCCGAATCAAGTACGCACGATAAGAATTCCAAGAAGTGTGGAGTGTATCCTAAAGGTTCGCAGCCTCCCGAGGATAAGTACAGGCGTCCCCGTACCGATCCACAAGACTCTACTAACCGGCTCAAGACTCATGAGGCCTAGTAAACCTAGGCTTCGATACCAACTTGTCACGACCCCAAATCCGGTCGTGATGGTGCCCAGCACACTGCTAGGCCAGCCCGACCAATCAACAACAATCATAGAGCTATGAGCTTGCCTTATCCCATTTAAGCATAACAATTGTAAAATAACAGTGATGGATATATCGAAACAGGGGAACCAAGTCCCAACGCATACCAACTCCCATAGACCGAAGGGTCAAGAGTCATAAGCCTCTACAGAGTATACAAAGTGTAAATAGCGAATATAACTGTGCACAACTATGGGATGGTCAGAACAAAATATAGACAAACTGGAGAATCAGGTCCTGCGAACGCTGGCAGCTACCTCGACTGTCCAAAAGCACTCCCGAGCCGCAATGGAATCAGCTCTGCTGTAATGTACCTGGATCTGCACACAAGGTGCGAGGAGTCGGGTGTGAGTACTTCCAACTCAGCAGTAATAAAAGTAAATAATGTTGAAGGGAAGAAAACCACGATAGGCACTATCTCATGCTACACAATACAGAACTATCTTTTTATCCCTTTCTAGGATATGTGAGTAGATTATTTAGAAATCTCGATTTTTAGCTACTTTCTTTCATGATAATATACCAATACCTGGATACACTCTCAAGCACTGCAAGTCCGCACTCAAATCATCCCCTCTGGCTCAGCACTCCTTATCAATTTACACCAGGAGATCTGGTCAATAAGGCAACTAATTCATGTGTGCCAGTAATGTATGAGTGCTGAATGTTATACCACGTAGTACACATAAACCAATGTATGTATGCCATGCAATGCATATGACCTCTACGGCGTGTAGCGCAATCCAATTTGGGTACCCGTGCTCACTGTGGGGGTTCAGACTCCGGAGGGGCTCCTATGGCCCAAGCACAATATTAATATCACACCTGTTGCGGCGCGCAACCCGATCCGTATACCACTGCAGCGTGCAGTCCGATCCATGCATGTGTATGCATATGCTCACATAAATTGTCATGCCCTAACATATGGCCCTCGGCCCCAATCAATCTAACAAATAATCAAGAAAGCCCTACGGGCAACAATATCATATTAGCTCACAGCTAAAAAAATGTTATTAAGACATTGTTCAAGTTTTTCATAACCTTATAAAAATGCTGAATAGCAAAATACCATTTAAAACCTTAAATTTAGTATAAAATATGCACGGTGTTACCAAGACAATGATACCAATCCCTGAAGGATCCAAATAATCGGCACGAAGCCCAAGCATGATAATTAGTCCAATTCATTTCAACAATTAGGTGTTATTATTTATTACGCGGGACGAACCAAGTCACTATCCCCAATGGTGCTCTACCCCACGCCCGTTATCCGGCGTGCAAGTCACCTCAACACAGCACTAAGATGTGCAAGTCCGGGGTTTACTAACCCTCAGGACATCATTTACAAGTATTACCCACCTCGAACCGACAAAAACTCATGCCCTCGACGCCTTAGCTCCTCAAACCGGCTTCCACACACGTCAAAACTAGCACAAATCAGCAAAAATATATCAAAATAGGCTAATGGAACATAACCCAATCGAAAGAAATCGAAAACTATCAAAAATCACGAAATTTGCAAAACCCGAGCTCCGGGCCCACATCTCGAAAAATTTCAAAACTCATATTTCCAGAACCCTCGTCTCGCCACGAGTCCATACATATAAAATTTACCAAAATCGGAGTTCGGTTGGCCTTTCAAAACCCAAATTTTCGTTTTCAATATCTAGGCCACAATCCTTCACAATTTCTACCCAAATTCATGAAGATTGATGTTAATTCTACCATAAAATGATGTTTTTGAGTCAAGAAACTTACCTCCGATGAATACCCGATGATTCCCAGCATTTTCCCGTGATTTCTTCTCTCTAGGGCTCAAAATTATGTTTTTTGGTATATGAACCCGTAAACCCTCTGTTCTGCAATTTAACTCACTGCCTGAACATTTAACCCTACGCGATCGCAGCACTGGGCTCGCGATCGCGATGCACAAATCCTAGGCTGTCAACTTTTCCTCTACGCGATCGCGTGAACCTGGACGCGATCGCAGTGACCCACTTAGCGACCCTACGCGATCGCATCAATACACCCGCGATCGCGATGCACAACCAGTCGACCTTACGCGATCGCATCTCTCTTCATGCGATCGCGAAGAACAATTTTTCGGCCTCACTCCGATACACTACGCGATCGCAGACTCAACCTTGCGATCGCAGAGCTTCCCAGCTTTCAACCTTGCGATCGCAGAGCTTCCCATCCTCCTCTTACGCGATCGCATACATAGCTTCGCGATCGCGAAGCACAAAAATTCTCTGCATTTATTGCAGCAGAAACAGTAGTGCCTTTGGCACAAATTGGTCCGTTTGGACCCCCAAATTCATCCCGAGGCTCCCGGGACCCCAACGAAAAACCACCAACATACTCCAAAACACGATACGAACTTGTTCCAATCATAAAAACATCATCCTAAACATCAAAATCACCATTTCCACACGGATTCAAGCCTAAGTTTCTTCAAAACTTTCAAAACTAACATTCAATCCAAAACCCGATCAAACGACGTCCGAATGACCTGAAAATTTTGCAGACATATCCAAAATCACATAACGAAGCTACAGGAATTGTCGGAATTCCATTCCGACCCCGGATCAAAATCTCACCTACCGTTCGGATTTCGCCAAAATTCAACCTTCGCCAATTCAAGCCTAAAACTAAACCGGACCTCCAAATTCAATTCGATTGCTCTCCTAAGTCATAAATGATCCCCCGAAACTAGTCGAATCATCAGAATTCGATTCCGAGCACTCTAACTCGATAGTCAACTCTAGGTTGACTTTCCATATTCAAACTTCCTTCAAACATGCTATTTGCTTCATTTTCCATTCAATTCACTCCTAACTCACCCGATAGGTTCTAACACTAATATAGAAGCATAAGATATGTTAATGTAAGGTAATGGGGTGGAAATTCCCGTAACGACGGGCCGGGTCGTTACACCTCCGCACTCTCTCCCAGACCGTGGCGACCAAAGACTGATGGCATATTCAGATACTGACATAGAGCCCTGGCGCAACCACTCAAACTCCACATGCCAAGCATCCATGAGGCTCTCGGGCACAAACTCTCTAATAAACATGTCAAAGAATTGTGTCCAAGTCAGCAAGGCAGACTCGATTGGACTATCCAACTCATACGTGCGCCACCAATCATAAGCGGCCCCTCGAAGTTGAAAAGCAGTAAAAGAAACCCCACTGGACTCCACTATACCCATAGTACGGAGGATGCGGTGACACTCCTCCAGAAATCCCAAGGCATCATCTGAAGCTAAACCACTGAACACTTGAACACTGGGGGATCATACTTCTTGAACCTCTCCAACCTGCACTGCTCGTCCTCGGAGGCAGCTGATCCACTTCCGGGCTGTACTAGTGCGGCAGGCAGTATAGGAATAACCTCTGGAATCTGCTCCATAGGCACTTGCTGCTCAGGAGTACGAGCTGTGGGAGTTTAGGCACCTCCCTCGTCTTGAGATGTGGCTACAGCGAGAGGACGTAACCTCGCCTAAGCTAGAGTAGTATATATGCTCATAAACTGAGCCAGAGTCTCCTGGAGTGTTAAAGTCGTAGTAGCTGTAGTAGGTGTACCAGGTGCCTGTGCTCCAACCTGATCCACTAGTGGTGCCTTAGAGGCAGCGCGTGTGGGTGTTGTGGCTATACCTCGGACGCGTCCTCGGCCTCTACCCTAGCCCCTGCCTCTGGCGTGGCAGCAGGGGGCGCGGGTGCCTGATCCTCGCGTATAGCATGTGTCCTCGCCATCTGTGAGAGAATATAAGACAGAAGTTTAGATTTGGTGTCAAAATATCGCATGACAAGGAATTCAAAAGAAATGAATAGTCTCCTAAACAGTTACGTAGCCCCTCGTAAATAAATACAGACGTCTCAGTATCGATCAGCGAGACTCTAAATAACCGGCCTGTGTCCCGTGACTCCTATGAACCTAGTGCTCTGATACCAACTTGTCATGACCCTAGTTCACCAATCATGAACCTGTCATGATGGCACCAAGTCTTCGCAACTAGCTAAGCCTAACATAATTGCGGATTTACAGGTTTCACGAACAATCTAAAATTAACAGCGGAATAACATAGAATAATTTAATAGGTGCCGCTCGGCACATACACATTACCAAAATTTCTAGAATATATAACCACCAAGACCCGGAAACTCACGGGCATACACATGCTAAGCGAGTAAAACTGTGGCTCTATCCACCAAGTGTATCTATACAACCAAAACAAAAAGGAAATAGCTAAAGTCACTAGGGAAGAACAGAAGAAGACTGTCCGAATCTGCGAATGTAGCAGATGCATACCTCGTGTCTCCTAATATATCTCCTCGATCACCAGTAGTGTGCCTGATCAGATGGACCTATATTTGCACAACAAAAAGTGTGCAGAAGAGTAGCATGAGTACATCATGGCGGTACTCGGTAAGTGTCAAGCCTAACCTCGATGGAGTAGTGATGAGGAAGGTCAAGGCCCTACCGTGAATAATAATAATATCATATCGAACAGTGTAAAGCATGAGTAAATCTGAAGTAACAACAAAATAAGATAGAACTATAAATCATCTATGATTAAGCTAACAAGGAAAGTTAACACAGCAAGTGCAGGATCAATATCACAGGATCTCCGAGAATTGAACCTGCAGTCCATTTATCTCAATAGCACAAGATCTCCGAGAATTGAACCCGCAGTCCTTTATATCATATCACAGGATCTGCGGGAATTGAACCCGCAATTCTTTTATCAGTATCATAGGATCTCCGGGAATTGAACCCGCAGTCCTTTTATTAGTATCATAGGATCTCCGAGAATTGAACCCGCAGTCCTTTTATCAGTATCATAGGAACTCCCAAAATTGAACCTGCAGTCCTTTTATATCAGTAGCCAGGATCTCCGGAAATTGAACCCGCAGTCCACAGAACCCAACACAATCAACAAAAGAGAATAGGGAGAGAGAAATGAAATATACTACTACAATTAACAAGTAAATTCAATCTCAACATGTTCCACGAAATTCAATTAAAACAAGTAGGCATTTAGATAGTTAATCCTATCTAATCATACTTCCCTAGCTAACACAGGATAAGTCTTGCAATTAAACCAATCAAATAACAGAGATAACACTGATTGAGCAATTCAAGTAAAGTAGATTTTTCAACAATTTGCGCAAGTACACACCCGACACCTTGCGTACCAGCCATTTAAATCAACACATAATATATCCTAGGGGAAAAGATCTCCCACACAAGATCAGACAAGCGATTTACCTCAATCCCGGTACAAAACCACTAAGAAATAATGCCCTTGCCACAAGTATCCGACTCTGAGTGGCCCAAATCAATTCAAACCAATTACATAGTGTAAATAACATCGCAAATAACTAATTACATTGTTAATATTAAACCTAAGGCGCGAAAATAGGTAAAATGACCAAAATACCCTCCAGCCATCAGCTCTGAATTAAAATATTTTTACGTTTTCAGAACCCGTCGCACTTTCACGAGTCTAACCATATAAGATTTATCAAAATCAGAGTCCATTTGCTCATTCAAATCATCAATTTTCATTCTCTTAGACTTAGAGCAAAATCCTCCATTTTTACACCTTAAATTCCTCCATTTTCAGAGATTTAATCCATATTTTATCAATGCAATAACATAATTTGGGTCTACGAGTTCTTACCTGATCATACTCCTTAATTTCCTCCTCCAAATTTCCAAATTCGTCTCTAAATTTGAAGCCCCAATGACTTAACACCTCTGAAATGTTTGAACCAATCTGAGCATTAAACCCTTCAGGAGTTTCGCTTCTGCGACTCCTGACTTGCTTTCGCATCTCTGCTTCTGCGGTATTGTGGTCGCTTCTGCGACATTTCATTAAAACCCCACACCGCTTCTATGGTTCAACTCTCACTTCTGCGAGACCGCTTAAGCGGAAATTCCTCTGCTTCCGCGAGACTACCCATTCCGCTGAATATCGCTTCTGCGAGCATGCGCCCGCTTCTATAGGCCTGCCTCTGCGACAAGGCACCTGCTTCTGTGGATTTTGCTGGCCATCCATAAACTCGTATCTGCGATTGATCTTACCGCTTCTGCGGAGCCACTTCTGTGGTCTCCCTTCCACAGAAGCGGAAACCACTGCTGCAAAATTCATACCAGCAACTTCCAAATCCAATATTTTCCTCGTTTAATCACCCGAACTTATCCCGAGGCCCCGGGGACCTCAACCAAAAATACAAACCTAGTCCAAATCAACATAAGAACTTACTCCAATCATAAAAGCATACCCTTAAACACACGAATCATCAAATTGAGGCGGATTCAAGCCTAAGTTTCAACTAAAACTTCTGAAACCAGCATCCAATTAAAAACCCCACCAAACAATGTCCGAATGACCTGATAATTTGCAGACATATCCAAAATCACCTAATAAACCTACTGCAACTGTTGAAATTCCATTCTGACTCCCAGATCAAAATCTCACCTATCGACCGAAAATCGCCAAAATTCCAACTTCGCCAATTCTAGCCTAATTCTACATCGGACCTCCAAATAACATTCTGAACACGCTCTCAACCCTGAAATCACCTAACGGATCTAACAGAACCATCGGATTTCCGTTTTGATGTCTTATTAATACTGTTCCGAATACGGACCATTTTTCAACTATAAGGTCTCATTTAGAGACTAAGTGTCCCAAAACACTCCGAATTCTAGAACCGAACTTCCTGGCAAATCAAAATAGCATAAATGAACTTAGGGAAAGTAGTTAATTGGGGATCGGGACGTAAATTTCAAAAATGACCGGCCAGGTCGTTACAATATATATCTGTATATATATATGTATATATATATATATATATATATATATATATATATATATATATATATATATATATATATGTATATATATATATATATATATATATATATATATATATATATATATATATATATATATATATATATATATATATATATATATATATATATATATATATGTATATATATATATATACATATATATATGTATATATATACACATATACATATATAAGGACCACTCCCTTATTCATTTGGAACAAGCCAAGTCTTGGCAAACTCTCTCTTCTCTCTTGTTGGGGATTGGATATCTAATCCATTTCAAAACTTTGTTTAATGGTTTGTAATTAATCACTAAACGGGGATGACCACGTTCTTTCTCAGCTGCATTATTCACATAAAAAGCAGTGCAAGACCAAGGTGATTTAGAAGGTTTAATTAAATTTTTTTGTAAAAGATTATCAATCTCCTTTTTACAAAATTCAACTAACTCTGCATTCATTTGACAGGGTCGTGATTTAGTAGGAATTTTTTCTTCTAAAAAATCGTCTTCATAGGGAAGAGTGACTATATGTTTCTTTCTATTCCAAAAAGCACTTGGATGATCAGCACAAATATCAACAGCCATTTTTTCAGAAATCAATTTAATTTTTTCCTGAACTTTTGCCGATTGAAGAGAATTTGTAATATTAAGACTATAAATTTCGAGTTGTAAAGAATTTACAAATCTTTCTTTATTTAAAATAATAGAGTTTATATCTCTAGTAATGGGATCGGTTACAAACTGAAATGAAATTGGGTTACCATTAAAAGTAGCTGTAAAACCCTTTTCATCAATGTGAGTAAAAGGATAAATTGCATTTATAAAAGGCGTTCCTAAAATAATTTGAGGACTCATGCAATCTTTTACCAGAAAAAAGAAATGAGGAATACAAACTTTGTTCTGGCAAATATGGGCTTTACTTAATTTATAACGAATAGACAAAGAGTGATTAGAAGCAGATTTAACTGCATGAGTAGTTTTTTCAAATAATCTAGAAGGAATTAATCCTTCTTGAATACAACTAACATCAGCACCACTATCAATTAAAGCAATACCAGTTATAGTAAATTCTCTATTAACTAAAATTGTACACTGAACATGCCATTTATGCGCAGTTACAACCTGCATCATTCCTAAAAAAATATCTTTTTTAGAAAAATCTAGTTTTTTATTTAAAAAATCTGTGTCAGAAGAATTATTTTCTTCAAAAAGAATTTTTTCTTTTCCTTTATTAGGAACAAAAGTTGAAGCTTCAGAATCGGATGATGAGCTGTCATTTCTCTCTAACTGAGAAATCCTGTGATGGTGAACTGCCTGATTCTGTTTTAGAGATTTAATCTCTTGCTTCAGTTTTTCAACTTCAAATTTTAAATCATCGAGTGAAGAATCACGAATTTCGACAATTTCATGCTTCTTTTGTAATCTGTCAAAAACTTCTTTCATAGAATAAATTTCAGGAATAAAGTTTTTCGGCTTATTCTTTTGAAAAGACTTTGAAGAAGAAGAAGAAGCTTTTGAAGTCATTTCTAAAATTTTATTACGAATATCATCGTCTTTAACCTCTTTCAAGAGTTCAATAACATTTTCAGAATTAATCATGTTGAAATCAAGATTATCAAATTGAGATTGAAGTTTATAAAACTCATCGTTTTCACAAGTACATGTATCCCCTGCACAATTTAAGCAATTATTTTGATCATCTAAATCAGTATCATAATCAGGACTATCTTCCTGATTACTAGTTGAAGAGGGGTAATCATCAGACTGATCTGTATTTTCAGCATAGGCTTCATAGATCATGGTTGAAATCTTGTCTTGGACTTCTTCATCAAGTCCTAAACCTTTAAGCTTATCAGCTTTACAATTCGGAGCAATGTGACCATATTGACCACATTTGTAACACTTAATTTTGCGAAGTTCCCGTTTAGAGAAATTCTTTGCGAATCTTGTAGACTTACGGTGCGCCTTTTTAGCTTCCCTTTTTTCCCTATAGTGTTCGGAACGTCTACGATATTTCTTACGACGAGGTCTATCACCAGAATAATGTTTAGACCTAGAAGGTCCTTCAATACCGAATTGAGTACAAAAATCTCCTAATTGAGATTTTTCTGTGGCCTTTTGGCGCTTAAGTTGTTGGTTCAACTTTAACTCGTTACACAATTTTAAACCTTCTTGTGTACAAGTCCCAATGATATGGCCATAAGTTAAATTGTCATAAGGAATAGAATTATTTGCTCCTCGAAGCGTATTTCTAATACGTTCAGCAAACAGAGGGGGAAGGCCGTCAACTAATCTGGCTTTCCAATGAGATTGGCCGCTGTCAGGTAGATCCATAACATGGCTAAGGAAAGTATCCTTATACCAACGAAATTCTCCGAGATGTTTACATCTTAAACCGTTTAAGAGAGTTCGAAGGTTCTCATAACCATTGGTAATTCTACCATTAAAATGTTCTAAAATAGTGAGAATCAACGTATAGACTGAATCATGTACTAAAACATCAGTTTTAGCCTCATCCTGAATTATTTTGGTGGCAGTAAGAATATGATTCTTAGCGTCAATACTTAGGCAATTATCCCACCAGCCTTTAAGTTGACCTGTGAATCCATTAATAATCATTTTTGCAACAGCAAAATCATTATTAGAATCTGCACAAATCGAAGCATACATCATCATTCGATGGCACATAACAGAAATTTGTCTTTCAGTAAGACCGTCAATACACCATTCATAAACGGAATCTCCGTTGTAAGAAGTGTTAGTTTGGTTCCAATCTCTTTCTTCAATTAAGACATCCTGAGGCGTTGGTCTGGGGTAATAATAAGTCATAAGAGGCGGGACAGAAGCGTAAGTCTTCTTTTTGTTGTAACTAGGCCTCTTTCTACTAGGTCTTTCTAGTCCTCCTCGAGACATCCTAGCTTGAACCTCAGAAAATAGGGGTTGGTCTTCATCTAACCAGTTATCAGGTTGTTTATGAATACCTGAGCTTTTAAAACCTAAAAATTTTTCATTAAGCAAATCAGCTAGATCCGTTATAGAAGAATGTTTTCTAAATTTGAAATCTGAAACATCAAGAGGTCTCTTCAAATGAGTTTCTTTCAAAACATCGTTTTTCGTTGAAACCTTTTCAGAAGAATTGGTAGAAGTTGAAGCTATATCTGAAGAACTTAAAGATTTGACAAGCTTCGTTAATTCATCTAATTTTTTATCTAAAGAACTAATTTGTTCTCCCAAAATTTTTGAATAAAGATTTTGGTAATTATGTTGTAAAATTAATCCATTGATTTCATTAATGGTAACAGCCGCAACTTCATCGTTAATCAATTTTTGACAAGCCAAAAAAGCAATTTCTGTATTGTTTTGCAATTTGAAAGTCTTTTGAGAAGTTGGCGGGTAAATAGATTTTACCGATCCTTCAGTAGTTATAAAACATCTTTCAATTACCTTAACATACAAAGGCAAATAAGTGGTTATAAACCAAGGAACAAAATCTATCATTTCGTTATGAAAAGCACATAGCTCATAAAATTCTTTTGAAATCTTCTTTAAATCAGTTCGGCTATAAGTTTCAAAAAACCAAATTCGAAACGTATTCCATCGTTTTTTATAAAATCGTTTTTGAATATATTTACGTGCCGGAGATTCCGGACTAAAATCGATTTGGACACAATCCATAAAATCAGAGTGAGTCTTGGTCTACACCCATATCAGATGGTGTAGGTTCTAAATCAGACAAATTATCAGCTGCCTGGACTACATTAGTCTTAGAATCAATTTTTACCTTACTCTTAGTATCACTAAGGGTATGCAAAGAAAGAGGTCTATCTCTTGCTGGTCCATAAATAGGGGCATCAAGAGTTATAGTAGAAATATGCTGAATCGCAGGCAAAGATCTATAACCAGAGAATGATTTCCTATTATAAACAGGATTCTTTAAAGAATGTAAAGAAGTAGAAGGTTTATCTGCAAATTGAATACAAATCTTTCCATCGGGATCTTGAGTAATATGTGAAGTCTCATTATTCGTGACTTCATTGGTAAGTTGGTGAGGGGCTATCACCGACTCAAGAGTCCAAGTAGTTGGAAAGTTGATTTCATCCCATCTTATAGGTCTTTGAGTGGTGACCTTAGACTTTGTGAAATTAGTTTCTACCAAAATAGTTTGGTCAGATGTATCATATAATTTACATCTAGGATTCAGCGTAGAAAGCAGTTTATAATAAATCCTGTAAGATAAACATATTAGTTCAGATCCAGGAATATAATTATAACCATGCGTCTTAACATTCAAAGTTAACGCATCTAAAATATTAACATCTGATAAAGATAGTTGCAAGTTAGGTTGAGTGTTAAAATAAACAGGGCCATAAGCAACTGTAGATTCAATAGAACCCATCAAAGATTGTCGAAAATTTAAATTCCGTGCATCTCTTAAAGCTGCAAGAAAAGTTTCAAGTAATCCCTTTAAGGTTAAAGGCTTAAATGCAATTTGAACCATACCAATATGCATAAAATTATACCTGTAGCGATAATGAGTAATATCATTTTTATTTAATAAACAAATAGTTTGTTCATCAGAATTAAGCACCAAAGATTGTTCAGTTGTTTTAACAAGTTGTTTGGTTGAGAATCGATCAAAAATTCCGTAATCATAAATGGTTTTTGTATCTACTTTAGGAATCGTCCATTTATTTAATAAATCAAGGTTTTGAGGTACATCAACCTCTTCTAATCTAGTACTTTTAATACTAGAGGCTTCTTCAAGATTCATAAATCTTGTAGTTTATGTTTCATATCTATGTTGAAATTTCACAATAAACTTCAATAAGTGTCATGAAAATTCCTAGGCTCTGATACCATATTTCGATCCAAGATCTACAAGGCTGGCGGTAGTCCGCACGGCCATCTAGACTGGGATACAAAGTGTTGATTTCATCAAAATATTTTAGTTGGTTATTTAAATCTATCTTTATTCTTTTAATTTAGGTCGACTGTATGGAAGACTAGAAGCCATTACCAAAGCATGGGGCCAGTCTGTTTTCCGATATCATCTACAGTATAATAGTTCTAACTGTGGTATCAATTATTGCCCCTAAACGCAACACAGCTAAGCGGGGACTTACAATACACCACTGCTCGTTATACTGTGGATGGTGCCGGAATCGACTGTTCCACCACCTTTGAACCAAGTCAACTCTTAAATTAAAGGATATAAGGCTGAGATTTATGATAACCTACTCATAATATTATGATTGAGTCTAGATATAATCATGACATACTTACCGTAGTTACCGGAGTTTCAACATAGATATGAACAAACTTAGCCGGAAATAGTTCCGACTATCATCAGAAAAAAGATGAAGAAGAAGGGAGATCGGAATAGTACCTGCTCGGAAATGCCGACGATGTCACCAAAGACACCGGATAATATAAACACAAACTTTTATTTATTTGAGAGAATATGTTACAAGAGAGAGAGATGAGAGAGAAGAGAGAGTTTGCCAAGACTTGGCTTGTTCCAAATGAATAAGGGAGTGGTCCTTATATAGACGGACCTGGGGAACAAAAGGAATCTATATATATATATATATATATGTATGTATAGTTTTTTTTAAAAATATTATGCAATATTACCTATTTAATAATATTTTTTATAATTATATTATTTTATAAAATATTAAAAATTAAATACCCATGGGGCTTACATATATATATATATATATATATATATATATATATATATATATATATATATATATATATATATATATATATATATATATACATATATATATATATATATATATATATATGTATGTTTGTATGTATAGTTTTTTTTTAAAATATTATGCAATATTACCTATTTAATAATATGCAAAATGTCTCGCCTTATGCCCGCGCGCCTTTTAAAACACTGGGCTAGACTAAGCCAAGCATTGATGAATTGGTAAAGGAAATGCTAAATTGAGTATTGAATTGGACGGATTGAGGTAAGTATCTTGCCTAACCTTGTGTGGGGAACTTTCCCTTAGGAATTGAGTCTTCTATGCTAATTATAGTCTATGCATATGAGTTGATGAGTGTGTGCTCGAACTTATTTATGGGAAATTTGTCTCTAGGGCTCTTAGGTCCTTGTGTGGGAAGTATCACGTTATGATTGGGTTTCCTAATTGCTTAAATTGCCTCTATATGCTCCATATGACGTCATTAGCTTTCCTCTAATTCTTATGTGTTACTTTGACCCCTAATTTAAGTGAATGTCTTCCTTAAATCACCTAACGGATCTAACAGAGCCATCGGATTTCCGTTTTGATGTCTTATTAATACTGTTCCGAATACGGACCATTTTTCAACTATAAGGTCTCATTTAGAGACTAAGTGTCCCAAAACACTCCGAATTCTAGAACCGAACTTCCTGGCAAATCAAAATAGCATAAATGAACTTAGGGAAAGTAGTTAATTGGGGATCGGGACGTAAATTTCAAAAATGACCGGCCAGGTCGTATATATATATATATATATATATATATATATATATATATATATATATATATATATATATATATATATATATATATATATATATATATATATATATATATATATATATATATATATATATATATATATATATATATATATATATATATATATATATATATATATATATATATATATATATATATATATATATATATATATATATATATATAATTATGCAATATTACCTATTTAATAATATTTTTTATAATTATATTATTTTATAAAATATTAAAAATTAAATACCCATGGGGCTTACGCCCCGTTGAGGCATATGCAAAATGCCTCGCCTTATGCCCGCGCGCCTTTTAAAACACTGGGCTAGACTAAGCCAAGCATTGATGAATTGGTAAAGGAAATGCTAAATTGAGTATTGAATTGGACGGATTGAGGTAAGTATCTTGCCTAACCTTGTGTGGGGAACTTTCCCTTAGGAATTGAGTCTTCTATGCTAATTATAGTCTATGCATATGAGTTGATGAGTGTGTGCTCGAACTTATTTATGGGAAATTTGTCTCTAGGGCTCTTAGGTCCTTGTGTGGGAAGTATCACGTTATGATTGGGTTTCCTAATTGCTTAAATTGCCTCTATATGCTCCATATGACGTCATTAGCTTTCCTCTAATTCTTAGGTGTTACTTGACCCCTAATTTAAGTGAATGTCTTCATTATGGTTTTGATACTTCTTGATTGTGGTTCCTCTATGACTTCGTGCAAATATGTTACATGTCTAATTATTATGGTTATCGGTGTAGTTATCACGTGCTTATTATGTCTTATTGTTTTGTTGAGGTTATCATGCTTCTTGGTTTTTCCATGACCCTTATTTTGTAATTTTTGATTCCATTGCTGGGATGTTATTGCTTATGATATTGTTTTCCTTGCCGAGATATTGTTGTTATATTATTGTTACCTTGCCGATATTCTTTTGTGGTTGGTGTTGATTTGTATATTGGGATCGGATTGCATGCCACAATAATATTATATTGGATCGGGTTGTATGCTGCAATAATATTATATTATATCGGGTTGCACGCCGCAATAATATTATATTGGATCGGGTTGCACGCCACAACAATATTATATTATCTGGATCAGTTTCATGCTGCAACATCATATATGATTTGGATCGAGTTGCACGTCGTAATAGTACTATATGATTGGGATTGGATTGCACACCGCAAACAAAAAAGAATAAAAATATATATTGATTATTATGGTGAGAGAAAGAGTAAAAGCACGAAAGGTAATGCCCTGCACTTTCTACTACAGTGTTTATTTGTTGTTATCAATTCAAGTATTTTAACTGTTCAGATCTTTTTGCCGTTGTGATCTTTTGTGAAGGAACCGGATCGTGTTTTCAATACTCCGCCGCATTTATATACATATTTTTCAATACTTTAAAATTTCAATAATTGTTTCAACTTCAGTTCATTTAGTTACTCGATTAAATTTTCTTAAACAGTCTAAGGTTGTATTCTATTTAAAAATGGAATTTCTACTAAGTTAATTTCTTAAATCCAATGATAAAGGTAATAATTCTTTCTATGTCATATTTTAATTGAAAATGGTACTTTCTTTATTCAAATGATTCTAAAAACAATTTCATCTTTTTTTGTTGAGTTCCTAATTAGCTAAGAAATTGTACTCTACTTTATGTTATGTAAATGAGACTCCTTGAACATCTTAACTACATTGATTATAGACCCTATGTATTGAGTAACATGAGAATATTGTTGTGTAAAGAATAATAAAAATATGTGGGCGCAAGGTGCCAGGTGTGCTAAAAGTTTGGTAATTGAGGTTATGATATGAGACATCGAGTTTGAGATGGCTGAAAATTGTGCATCAGAAACGATATGATTTATTGAGTTGGCATTCCCTTTATTGTTTGAGTACATTTTACATGTTTGTGTCCCAGCTATGTTGGTATTATGTTATTTGGTTATCTTCATTTCCACTCGTATTTCTCTTTATTGTTTCTGCTGATTGTAGTTTGTTCTTTCTGTGTTGTTGATATTACTATGTGTCACACCTCCTTTTGGCACGCCCCCTACCCCGGGAGGTAGATGTGCGAGGGAGTTTTTCCAATTTAAGTGACAATATGTGACGACCCGGCCCGTCGTCACGAGAATTTCCACCCCGTTATGTTGTAAATACGCGTTTTATGATTTTATATCAGTGTTAGAGTCTATCGGGTGAGTTAGGAGTGATTGGGATTGGCAATGAGGCATATAGCCTTTGTGAAGGAAACTTGAATAAGGAAAGTCAACCCGGAGTTGACTATTTAGATAGAGGGCTCGGAATCGGATTCTGATGATCCGGTTAGTTCCGGGAGGTGATTTGTGACTTAGGGGAACAATCGGAATTGAATTTGGAGGCCCGGTGTAGAAATAGGCTTGAATTGGCTAAGGTTGAATTTTGGCGAAATCCGAACGGTAGGTGATATTTTGATCCGGGGGTCGGAATGGAATTTCGACAGTTGTAGTAGCTCCGTTAGGCGATTTTGGATGTGCCTGCAAAATTTCAGGTCATTCGGACGTCGTTTGGTCGGGTTTTTGATTGAATGTGTAATTCGGAATGTTTTAAGGAATTTAGGCTTGAATTTGATGTAAATTATGGGTTTTGGTGTTATTAGACGTGTTTTGAGGATTGGAGCAAGTTTGAATAAGGTGTTAGAATGTGTTGGTGTGTTTGGATGGGGTCCCAGGGGCCTCGGGGTGTTTTCGGGTGGCTAAACGGGAGAAATCATGGAAAATTGCAGGTTGGGATTCTGTTTCTGTTGTTTCCGCTCCTGTGGAATTGTGGGCGCAGGAGCGAGTCCGCAGAAGCGGACGAGGGGCGCAGGAGCGCTTGGTTACGCAGAAACGGAACATTTTCCGCTGAAGCGGCATCGCTGGTGTGAGCCAGTGATCGCAGAAGCGGACGAGACGCAAAGGGGAGTTCCGCAGAAGCGGAATATTGACCGCTTAAGCGAGTCCGCGGGAGCGGACTCCGAGGCGCGGAAGCGGAATGTTCCGCAGGAGCGGAAGAGATTTCGCAGAAGCGGCCTCGCGGAAGCGACCCTAGGCTCGCAGAAGCGGAATGGGCCAGCCAGACCTGGGGTTCGCAGAAGCGACCACGTGGTCGCAGAAGCGGTTCGTAGGAGCGGAAATTCTTCCGCAGAAGCGAAAATCGCTGTAAGTTAAGTGTATCAGAAGTTAGAAAAATTTCAGAACATTTCACACATTTGGGTCTCGGCTTTAGAGGCGATTTGGGCGATTTTGAAGAGAAATTCAAGGGAAATCATCAGCTAATCAACTATGGACTTAAACTATGATTAGTATCGATAATATTATGCAATTATATCATGAAAATGGAGGAATTTGGGGTAATTTATGGAGGATTTAGCCCTAGGCTTGAACTTTAGAAAATCAAGGTTTTGAATGGGCAAATGGAGTCCGAATTTGGTAAAATTGATATGCTTAGACTCGTATTGAGATGAGGGTTCCGAATATGTGACTTTCGTGATTTTTCGACAAGCGTACCGAAAGTCGGGTTTTGACAACTTTGGGAATTTTGATGTAAATTGAGTTGTATTGATTGGGTGTAGTCCCATTGGCCTAATTTGTTGTATTTCTACTGTATTGGATCAGATTCTACGCGTACGGAGCTTGATTCTCGTGGCAAGGGCATTGCGGAATAGTCGTCGTGCCGTATTGAGGTGAGTAATAGATGTGGGTGATGACCAGCGGGTTCGAAACCCCGGTATACCACTTTGTGACGCTGTATAGCGGCGAGACACGCACACTCTTGAGAGTGCGGGGTCGATCATGAACTGGAGACTATATATTAGTCCGACCTGTTGATACTGTATTATTGGCTAGTCTCGAGCCATCGAACCTCCTTCTCGGATGGTTGCATATATATATATTGTGATAATGGCCACTCTGGAGCCGAGGAACCCCCTTTCTTGGGCGGTTGAGTATACATGTGGGCCGTGAGCCAGTTATTGGGTCCCGCGAGGATCGTTATCATTGTCTTATCATATAGACATGCTAGTTTACTACTAGTCCGCAGCTATTTTTGTTATTATGCTAATTCCAATCTCTGGAACTTGATATTACTGTTTTCCAACTGAAAAATGATAAAAGAGTTTTCAAAAACTATTTTTGAGCCTGCGAGACTGTATCTGCATATTAGCTGACTAGTAGTGGATCGGGCTGCGCGCCGCAGCGAGATATATGTTGGATCGGACTGCACGCCGCAGGAATATCTCTATGAGATGTGCTTGGGCTGTAGGAGCCCCTCCGGAGTCTGAACCCCCACAGTGAGCACGGGTACCCAAAATTGGAGTCGAGCTACGCGCCGTAGCGGTCATATCATGCATTGCATTGCATTTAGCTACATCTGCTAGTTGTTATGCTGTTTTGCTGGTACTTGTTGGTACAGGTACAGTTGATATTAATTCTGTGACAGGGTATTTGACTACAGCTTTACATAGTGCTTTATTGCGGATTTCTTATCTCGCTGTCTTACCCTTGTTTATTACCACTGAGTCTGGCAGTACTCATTTTACTCCCTGCACCTTGTGTGCAGATCCAGGTACCTCTCAGCAGTGATCCAGTGGCTGTGCGAGGCGACGTTTGTGGATATTCGAGGTAGCTGCAGAGTCCGCAGGACCCGATATTCCTTCTTACCGTCTTGATTTTGTATTGACTTTTCTTTCCGCACTTGGTATCTTGTAAACCTTTATACACTCATGTTCAGTAGAGGCTCATGACTCTTGACCCTTCGGTCTATGGGAGTTAGTATATTTTGGGACTTGGTTCCCCCGTTTTTTTGATATATCCATCACTGTTAATTTACAATTGTTATGTTTAAATGGGTTAAAGAGAGCTTCTAGCTCCGTTGTTGATGTTGATTGGTTAGGCTGGCTTAGTAATGTGCTGGGCGCCATCACGACCGGATTTGGGGTCGTGACAAGTTGGTATCAGAGCCTAGGTTTACTAGGCCTCGTGAGTCTTGAGCCGGTTAGTAGAGTCTTGTGGATCGGTACGGGGACGCCTGTACTTATCCTCGGGAGGCTGCGAACCTTTAGGAAACACTTCACTTTTCTTGAACTCTGTCGTGCGATCTTGTTGTTCTGAGAACTGAACTTCTATATTCTATTCTCTCGTAGATGGCGAGAACGCGAGCATCGGGACGAGGTGTACGACCTCCATTGCCACCTGTTAGAGGCCGTGGGCGCGGTCGTGCTAGAGGTAGAGGTAGGGCAGCTGAGGCTGTGCCAGCTGACCCGCCCGTTGTACCAGTTCAGGAGCAGCCCCCAGTGGTTGATGCTCCAGCAGCCCCAGTTCAGGGCCAAACTGTATCTATTGCTATTCCTGGTCTTCAGGAGACTCTTGCTCATATATTATCGGTGTGTTCCTGTTTGGCTTAGGTAGTTTCAGCTACCGCTACTGCAACGACATCTCAAAAAGGGGGTGGTCAGCAGACCCCTGCAGCTCGCACACCTGAGCAGGCTGTTCAGGGACTTCAGACGCCAGAGGCGGTCCCCGCTCAGGTGGTTGCACTAGTTATTCCTCCAGCTACACCAGCTCCAGAGCATATGGTTCAGGCTATGCCCGATGATGAGCAGCGTCGTCTTGAGAGATTTGGTAGACTTCGACCACCCCATTTCAGTGGCGTTGAGGGCGAGGATGCCCAGGGTTTCTTGGATAAGTGTCAGAGGATGTTACGTACGGCTGGTATTCTTGAGTCCAGCGGAGTTTCATTTACTACCTTTCAGTTTACTGGTCCCGCATTTGATTGGTGGGAGGAGTTTGAGAGGCGTAGGCCTGCAGGAGCAGCACCTCTCACATGGCAGCAGTTCTCTACTCTCTTTCTAGAGAAATATGTACCTCAGTCTCGTCGCGAGGAGCTACGTCGCCGGTTCGAGTGGTTGGTTCAGGGCGACATGTCTGTGACCCAGTATGAGCTCAGATTCACACAGTTGGCTAGGCATGCCACATGGATGATCCCTAATGATAGGGAGAGGATCGGGAGGTTCATTGATGGCCTCAACTACTCTATCCGCATTCTTATGACCAGAGAGAGAGTTTTGTCATCATCATTTGAGCAGGTTGTTGATATGGCACGCTCCATTGAGGCGGATCATCGCCGAGAGAGAGAAGAGCGGGAGGCCAAGAGGCCTCGTGGTTCTGGTAGTTTCAGTGGTGCTCCATCTAGGGGGCATTCCCAGCAGAGTAGAGGTCGCTCATCTAGACCTTCTCATTCAGGCCGCCCGGAGCAGAGCGGAGGTTCTTATGGTCGTGGTCGACAGCTACTTCATCAGCCCAGGGTTCTTCTGTGGCGAGGGGTTCCCTTCAGTCCCCTTCTCCAGCACCAGGTGCATGTTATGAGTGTGGTGAGTTTGGCCACATGAGGAGACAGTGCCCTCGACTCCGTAGGGACAGGACTCGGCAGAGGGATCAGCCCTCATCTTCAGCACCATCTCAGTCTAGTAGAGGTGGAGGTCAGTCTTCTCGTGGTCGCCCCAGGGGCGAAGAGAGATCTGGTGGAGGCCAGGCACGATTCTATGCACTTCCTGACAGGCGTGATGCAGTTGCCTCCGATGCTGTGATTACAGGTATCATTTCTGTCTGTCACAGAGATGCCTCTGTTCTATTTGATCCGGGGTCCACATATTCTTACGTGTCCTCTTATTTTGCACATCATTTGGGTGCGACTCGTGGTAGTCTTGATTTACCTGTTCATGTATCCACCCCCGTGGGTGATACGATTGTTGTGGATCATGTCTATAGATCCCGTGTTATATCTATTGGGGGTCTGGAGACCCAGGCAGATTTGTTATTGTTGGGTATGGTGGACTTTGATGTTATATTGGGTATGGACTGGTTGTCTCCGTACCATGCTATATTGGACTGTCATGCTAAGACAGTTACGTTGGCCATTCCTGGTATTTCTCAGATTAAGTGGCGGGGTTCGACCGATTTCGTCCCTAGCCGTGTTATTTCATTCCTAAAAGCTCAGAAGATGGTTGAAAAAGGGTGTTTATCGTACTTAGCTTTTGTGAGAGATGTGGGAGCTAAGTCTCCTAGTATTGATTCTGTACCTGTTGTGAGGGACTTCCCAGATGTATTCCCCTCAGACCTGCCGGGCATGCCGCCGGACAAGGATATTGATTTTGGCATTGACTTGGTGCCGGGCACTCAGCCCATATCCATTCCTCCTTATCGGATGGCACCAGCTGAGTTGAAAGAACTGAAAGAGCAGCTTCAAGAGCTTCTGGATAAGGGTTTCATCCGCCCTAGTGTGTCTCCGTGGGGTGCGCCGGTATTATTTGTTAAAAAGAAAGATGGTTCCATGCGAATGTGTATTGATTATAGGCAATTGAACAAAGTGACAGTGAAGAACAAGTACCCTCTACCGCGCATAGATGATTTGTTTGATCGGTTACAGGGTGCGAGGGTGTTTTCTAAGATCGATCTTCGTTCAGGCTATCATCAGCTGAAGATCAGGGACTCGGATATTATGAAGACTGCATTCGGGACCCGATATGGTCATTATGAGTTTCTTGTGATGTCGTTTGGGCTGACCAACGCCCCAAGCAGCATTTATGCATCTGATGAACAGTGTGTTCAGGCCTTATTTGGATTCATTTGTGATTGTGTTCATTGATGACATTCTAGTCTACTCTCGTAGTCAGGAGGAGCATGCTCAGCATTTGAGTATTGTGTTGCAGAGATTGAGAGAGGAGAAGCTATATGCTAAATTCTCCAAGTGTGAGTTTTGGCTCGAGTCCGTAGCATTTCCGGGACATGTGGTGTCTCGTGATGGTATTCAGGTTGATCAGAAAAAGATAGAGGCGGTGCAGAGTTGGCCTAGACCGTCCTCAGCTACAGAGATCAGGAGTTTTCTTGGCTTGGCGGGATATTATCGCCGGTTTGTTCAGGGATTTTCATCCATTACTTCTTCATTGACTAAATTGACTCAGAAGGGTGCACCATTCGTGTGGTCAGATGAGTGCGAGGAGAGCTTTCAGAAGCTCAAGACAGCTTTGACCATAGCTCCAGTGTTAGTATTGCCATCAGCTTCATGTTCATATACCGTTTATTGTGATGCCTCGAGAGTGGGGATAGGTTGTGTGTTGATGCAGGAAGGTAAGGTGATTGCTTATGCTTCTCGGCAGCTGAAGCCACATGAGAAGAACTATCCTGTTCATGATTTGGAGCTAGCCGCCATTGTTCATGCCTTGAAAATTTGGAGGCACTATTTGTACGGCGTGTCTTGTGAGGTGTATACCGACCATCGTAGTCTCCAGCACTTGTTCAAACAGAAAGACCTTAATTTGAGACAGCGGAGATGGCTAGAGTTGCTTAAGGATTATGACATCACTATATTACATCATCCGGGGAAAGCCAATATGGTGGCCGATGCTTTGAGCCGGAAGGCGGTCAGTATGGGGAGCTTGGCATATATTCCAGCTGAGGAGAGGCCATTTGCTTATGATGTTCAGGTGCTAGCCAATCGGCTAGTGAGGTTAGATATTTCGGAGCCCAGCAGGTATTGGCTTGTGTTGTATCTCGGTCATCTCTATATGATCGTATTCGTGAGCGCCAGTATGATGATCCACATTTAGCTGTCCTGAGGGACAGAGTTCAGCATGATGATGCTAGAGATGTCACCATTGATAGTGACGGCGTATTGAGGATGTAGGGCCGGATATGTGTGCCCAATGTTGATGGCCTTCGTGAGTTGATTCTGGAGGAGGCCCATAGCTCGCGGTATTCTATCCATCCAGGAGCCACGAAGATGTATCAAGATTTGAAACAACACTATTGGTGGAGAAAGATGAAAATGGACATTGTCAGACATGTAGCACGGTGCCTCAACTGTCAGCAGGTTAAGTACGAGCACCAGAGGCCCGGTGGTGTATTTCAACGCATTGTTATTCCCGAGTGGAAATGGGAGAGAGTCACTATGGATTTTGTTACTGGACTCCCTCGGAAGGCGAGGAAGTTTGATTCTGTATGGGTGATTGTGGATAGACTGACCAAGTCAGCTCACTTCATTCCAGTTAGTACTACCTACTCATCGGAGCGGTTGGCGGCGATCTTTATTCGAGAGATTGTTCGGTTGCATGGAGTTCCAGTGTCTATCATATCCGACAGGGGTACTCAGTTCACTTCTCAGTTTTGGAGAGCATTTCAGCGAGAGATGGGTACACGGGTTGAGTTGAGTACAACATTTCACCCCCAGACAGATGGGCAGTCTGAGCGTACTATTCACATCTTGGAGGATATGTTGCGAGCTTGTGTGATTGATTTTGGTGGTTCGTGGGATGAGTTCCTACCACTTGCTGAGTTTTCCTACAACAACAGTTATCAGTCGAGTATTCAGATGGCCCCGTATGAGGCATTGTATGGCAGGCGGTGTAGATCCCCCGTGGGGTGGTTTGAGCCTGGTGAGGTTAGATTGATAGGGACTGAGTTAGTCCAGGATGCTCTGGATAGAGCAAAGTTGATCCAGGAGAGGCTTCGTACAGCACAGTCTCGTCAGAAGAGTTATGTGGACCGTAGAGTTCGAGAGTTGTCTTTCATGGTTGGTGACAGAGTATTGTTGAAGATCTCACCTATGAAGGGTGTCATGAGGTTTGGGAAGAAAGGAAAGTTGAGTCCCAGGTACATTGGTCCTTTTGAGATACTTAGGAGAGTTGGAGAGGTGGCATATGAGTTGGCCTTGCCGCCCAGCTTATCCAGCGTTCATCGAGTATTCCATGTGTCTATGCTCCGGAAGTACATTGGAGATCCGTCTCATGTATTAGATTTCCAGTACCATTCAGCTTGATGGTGATCTATCCTATGATGTGGAGCCTATTGCTATTTTGGGTCGTCAGGTGAGAAAATTGAGGTCCAAGGAGATTGCATCGGTTAAGGTTCAGTGGAGAGGTCGACCCGTGGAGGAGGCCACTTGGGAGATCGAGCGGGAGATGCGGAGCAGATATCCTCACTTGTTTGAGACTTCGGGTATGTTTCTTGACCCGCTCGAGGACGAGCGTTTGCTTAAGAGGGGGAGAATGTGACGACCCGGCCCGTCGTCACGAGAATTTCCACCCCGTTATGTTGTAAATACACGTTTTATGATTTTATATCAGTGTTAGAGTCTATCGGGTGAGTTAGGAGTGATTGGGATTGGCAATGAGGCATATAGCCTTTGTGAAGGAAACTTGAATAAGGAAAGTCAACCCGGAGTTGACTATTTAGATAGAGGGCTCGGAATCGGATTCTGATGATTCGGTTAGTTCCGGGAGGTGATTTGTGACTTAGGGGAACAATCGGAATTGAATTTGGAGGCCCGGTGTAGAAATAGGCTTGAATTGGCTAAGGTTGAATTTTGGCGAAATCCGAACGGTAGGTGAGATTTTGATCCGGGAGTCGGAATGGAATTTCGACAGTTGCAGTAGCTCCGTTAGGTGATTTTGGATGTGCCTGCAAAATTTCAGGTCATTCGGACGTCGTTTGGTCGGGTTTTTGATTGAATGTGTAATTCGGAATGTTTTAAGGAATTTAGGCTTGAATTTGATGTGAATTATGGGTTTTGGTGTTATTAGACGTGTTTTGAGGATTGGAGCAAGTTTGAATAAGGTGTTAGAATGTGTTGGTGTGTTTGGATGGGGTCCCGGGGGCCTCGGGGTGTTTTCGGGTGGCTAAACGGGAGAAATTGTGGAAAAATTGCAGGTTGGGATTCTGTTTCTGTTGTTTCCGCTCCTGCGGAATTGTGGGCGCAGGAGCGAGTCCGCAGAAGCGGACGAGGGGCGCAGGAGCGCTTGGTTACGCAGAAGCGGAACATTTTCCGCTGAAGCGGCATCGCTGGTGCGAGCCAATGATCGCAGAAGCGGACGAGAAGAAAATGGGAAGGTCCGCAGAAGCGGACACTTGACCGCCTGGGCGAGTCCGCAGGAGCGGACTCTGGTGCGCAGAAGCGGACGTTTTCGCAGAAGCGGACGTTTCATCGCAGAAGCGGACGCGCTTAAGCGGTCCTTTTCTCGCAGAAGCGGAATTGGCCGGCTAGGCCTGGAACCGCTGAAGCGACCCTTTGGTCGCGGATACGGACTCATAGGAGCGGAAATTCTTCCGCAGAAGCGAAAATCGCTGTAAGTTAAGTGTATCGGAAGTTAGAAAAATTTCAGAACATTTCACACATTTGGGTCTCGGCTTTAGAGGCGATTTGGGCGATTTTGAAGAGAAATTCAAGGGAAATCATCAGGTAATCAACTATGGACTTAAACTATGATTAGTATCGATAATATTATGCAATTATATCATGAAAATGGAGGAATTTGGGGTAATTTATGGAGGATTTAGCCCTAGGCTTGAACTTTAGAAAATCAAGGTTTTGAATGGGCAAATGGATTCCGAATTTGGTAAAATTGATATGCTTAGACTCGTATTGAGATGAGGGTTCCGAATATGTGACTTTCGTGATTTTTCGACAAGCGTACCGAAAGTCGTGTTTTGACAACTTTGGGAATTTTGATGTAAATTGAGTTGTATTGATTGGGTGTAGTCCCATTGGCCTAATTTGTTGTATTTCTACTGTATTGGATCAGATTCTACGCGTGCGGAGCTTGATTCTCGTGGCAAGGGCATTGCGGAATAGTCGTCGCGCTGTATTGAGGTGAGTAATAGATGTGGGTGATGACCAGCGGGTTCGAAACCCCGGTATACCACTTTGTGACGCTCTATAGCGGCGAGACACGCACACTCTTGAGAGTGCGGGGTCGATCATGAACTGGAGACTATATATTAGTCCGACCTGTTGATACTGTATTATTGGCTAGTCTCGAGCCATCGAACCTCCTTCTCGGATGGTTGCATATATATATATTGTGATAATGGCCACTCTGGAGCCGAGGAACCCCCTTTCTTGGGCGGTTGAGTATACATGTGGGCCGTGAGCCAGTTATTGGGTCCCGCGAGGATCGTTATCATTGTCTTATCATATAGACATGCTAGTTTACTACTAGTCCGCAGCTATTTTTGTTATTATGCTAATTCCAATCTCCGGAACTTGATATTACTGTTTTCCAACTGAAAAATGATAAAAGAGTTTTCAAAAACTACTTTTGAGCCTGCGAGGCTGTATCTGCATATTAGCTGACTAGTAGTGGATCGGGCTGCACGCCGCAGCAGGATATATGTTGGATCGGACTGCACGCCGCGAGAATATCTCTATGAGATGTGCTTGGGCTGTAGGAGCCCCTCTGGAGTCTGAACCCCCACAGTGAGCACGGGTACCCAAAATTGGAGTCGGGCTACGCGCCGTAGCGGTCATATCATGCATTGCATTGCATTTAGCTACATCTGCTAGCCGTTATGCTATTTATTGGTATTTGTTGGTACAGGTACAGTGAAGATTGATTCTATGACAGGGTAGCTGATTATAGCTTTACATAGTGCTTTATTGCGGATTTCTTATCTGCGTTGTCTTACCCTTGTTTATTACCACCGAGTCTGGCAGTACTCATTTTACTCCCTGCACCTTGTGTGCAGATCCAGGTACCTCTCAGCAGTGATCCAGTAGCTGTGCGAGGCGACGTTTGTGGATATTCGAGGTAGCTGCAGAGTCCGCAGGACCCGATATTCCTTCTTACTATCTTGATTTTGTATTGACTTTTCTTTCCGCACTTGGTATCTTGTAAACCTTTATACACTCATGTTCGGTAGAGGCTCATGACTCTTGACCCTTCGGTCTATGGGAGTTAGTATATTTTGGGACTTGGTTCCCCCGTTTTTTTGATATATCCATCACTGTTAATTTACAATTGTTATGTTTAAATGGGTTAAAGAGAGCTTCTAGCTCTGTTGTTGATGTTGATTGGTCAGGCTGGCTTAGCAATGTGCTGGGCGCCATCACGACCGGATTTGGGGTCGTGACACAATATTCGAAACGGGATTATTCTATTTATTTCAGAGTCGCCACTTGGAATAAATTAAGGTGTCCCAAGTCACCGATTTATTTAAGTCCCGGATCGAGGAAAATTACGACTTTTCAAATGAAGTCTACGAACCAGAAATTCTAAGTAAGGAATTCTGTTGACCCGAGGGAAGGTGTTAGGCACCCCCGGATCACGTGGTTTTAGCACGGTCACTTCAATTATTATAAATGGCTAAAAATACCTGATTTTATACATGTTTATAAATTATATGCTCTAATTAAACTTTAAACCGCTCTATTAATTTGAAACTGGACCAAAGAAAAACTAATTACAACATAGACTCGGACTTTTGACAAATAGGTAAATAAATAAAATGTATCTGAATTACTTACTTTGAAACTATGCCGATTAAAGCAATTGTTAGACTAGATAAAATGATACCTAAATTGAAAACCACAATTGGCCGTTTATATACTAACGAAATAGTGCCGATTTTGATCTTAGGGCCGGGGAGCCCAAACCATGCCATAACTCGTTGGGCAAAAACTCTTAGTAACATATACGCTGGGCTTAAAGATCAACCAAGTCGGACAAAAACATTTGGACGAGTGGAAGATCGATCACTGTCCATTTAAATTCTATTTCATGCTCACATTTGTCCTATACCCTGATCTATTAGTGAAGGTTACTGAAATTGACGATTAAATAAACACAAGAGTTTGGTGATAATATTACTAAAGCCAACTAACTATTTTCGTAACTTACTTAAGCTAACGTTATTAGATAATTAGACTATTGAAATCGTGATACAAAACCATTTTTTAACTCCTCTTTCACCATTGTTGAAAATACTTTAGTACTTAAGAACTAACATTAGGCTAACATTATTCACTAACAACATGTTATTAACCTTATTCAATATTACATAAAATCAACATGACTTTGCTCACATATCCTGCCATTTTTGTAACTGCAATACTGAGTTAGCCTAACTGAAACAACCACTGGAATCAATTAAGTATTTAACTTTCACAAATGTGAGAAATCATAGTTCATACAGTATGGTCCTATTGTAGAAATGAATAAGGGACTATATGACACATTAGCACATATGCACTATAGTTATACATTTATTAATGAGTTATAGGCTAAAAGATTTCTACTGGAAACATCCAGATATAAAGGAATTCAACTGGAAAAGAAAAAGAAAACTTGACGGCAACTCCATTCCAATCTCAAAATAGCTCGAAATACAAAAATGTGTACCTGAACAGTGGAAGAAGAAGTAATCAGTGACAACGGTAGCAAAAGCAACAATGGAACAGCCAACGTGAACAAACAGCAGATCTCAAAATCAGTAACCAACGAGTAACACCAGCTACAATTGGATAGACCAGTTTGGAAAAAATACCCAACAAACAACGGAAGTTAATCAACAGACCAATATCCTTAACCAAGACTAGTTCGATTGAGCTCCAAATTACTTGGAGTCAATCTAGTATGCCTCTGAACCTCAACAAAACAGTGACTTAACTCGAAAACCAGCAAGCTACTGAGAAACAACTATAAGAATTCATTTATTCGATAGAATAGTGTTTTCTTTCAATAGAATAGTAACCTTCTGAAAAAAACACTCCTAAACTCTTTCTCTTAAACTCTCAGTGTCTATCTCTTTTCTCTCTGTTTTCCAGTAAGTTATTGTGTGAGTGTATGTATTTTCCAGAGAATGTTCTCTCTGTGAGTGTGAGTATGTCTTCTCTTTTCTATTATGCCAGTGATTGTATATCCTTTTATAGCCTAGAGATCCAAAGTAACAGCTCTACTTTTTAGTTTTAGATCTGTCCAGCTTATGTTGTTTCACCTTTTCTTCACTTTTCAGTTGTATAAGTATGGCTTTTTTAATTAAAGAACTCTGAAAGGCAGAAATTAATGGCATAACCTGCTGTCCAGCAGGTTCCACTAGCCCTTACATGTGCATTGCACTCTTTGAAACTTGATTGTTAGTTTCATTTCTGCAGCTTATCAGAATTACACCTATTCTTCTCCTTAAAAACCTATTAGAGTTACAGCTATATTTTCCTTAAAATCCTATTGGAAATACAGCTATATCCAATCCATATTTCCTAAGCTTAATCAACAGAATCAAACGATCAATTAAACAACATGTATCATTGATAACAAATAAAACTGATAAAACAGTGATTCCAAGAATTCTCGGCCAAAAAATGTAACAATATGAAACCAATCGTCAACATCCGACTAATCGATTGCAACACATAATTGATAACAGTTGATCGACGAATCAATGATTTCGACAAGTCTCGGCCAAACAAACAAAAATGTAGAACACAATTATTTGACGATATTAATCAAAGCGAATATGCATTCCAACATTCAAATAACAATCAATCGATTACGATACGTACAATCGATAAACAAACAATCTCAAAAACAGTGAATCAAGGAATTCTTGGCCAATGCTGGGGAATACAAAATTAATCGTTCGACGACGCTAATCGACGCGAACACGTATTCGACAACATACGTAATCAAACAAACAAGGACAGAAAAACAATTGACCAAATAAAGGTCTTTGAGTAGAAGAGACCGAAAATTTAAAGAGAAACAAAAAGGATAAAACATTCACACAATTAAAAACAAAAATAAGAAGAAAGAAAAAAGGAAAAATACCATGAGAAGAAATCAAAGCTCGAACGAACCCGGACCAATCTCGGATTTGGCTCGAATTTTGATTTTGGAGTCTAACGGACCTTAATCGACATGTCTTCTAAGGGAAACATCTTGACTAAAATCCATTAGACCCCAAATTCCTTTAATTTGGGCGAAACTCCCTATAGGGTTCTTGAGAGCTCAATTTGGGGTTCGAGTGGTTTGGACTTGATTTGAACTAATTGGTTTGTGGATTCGGATAGAGGGGGAGAAGGGGAGCTCGTGGTGTCGTTTTGGTGGCCGGCGGCGTTGTTGCCGCCGGATTTTGGGTGGTGTAGAAGGGCGGCGGCTAGGGTTCTTGGGGGGTTTTGAAAGAGATGAAGGAAAAGGTTTTTTGGGAGTGAGACGGATGAGAGGGTCTTGGGGGGGGGGGGGGGGTTTGGATAATTAAAATAGATTAATTTATCCGGACCGTTGGATGATGTAGCATCAACGGTCCAGATTAAACCTGGAATGGGGCGGTTCAGGGTGACGGGGCGGGTGATGAGTTTGGGCTGGTATAAACCGTTTTTTGGGCCTGGATTTGGCTAACTTTTGGGCCCAATCCGATTTCCTCCTCTTTGATTTTTCTTTTCTTTTGTTTTCCTAATCTCTTTAATTTAATTTTCTAATTAAAACAAAAATTTCTAATTACACTACGAAATCAATAAAATTATAAGAAATACTAATTAAGTTATATTAACAATTAACACACTCAATTTAAACATCAATTAAATATAAATCACACAATTGGGACATTAAATACTAGAAAAGCGAAAAATACATATTTTTTGTGATTTTTTTATTTTGTAAAATAAACTTAAACTACTCCTAATTGCAAAGTTAGATCAAAATGTAAATATGACCTATTTTTGTATTTTTATTAATTTAAACACATATAATCATGCATATACAAATGCAAACAATCACGAAAATTCACAAAAATACACAACGTAAAAAATAGACAATTTTTGTTTTGATTTTGTGGGAGTAATTCATGTTAGGCAAAAATCACGTGCTCACAGCTGCCCCTCTTTGCGTGTAAACTCGAAGAGTTTTCGTGCAAAGATAATGAGCTAATACGAGCGATTTTTGCCCGTCCGAGCACTCCGTGTGAAGCATTTTGAAAGATCTTGACCGAGCCTTCGCTTCGAGAGGCCTCCTACATATCCTGGGCTAAACAGGAATCAGGTCAATGTAGTTCGGGAAGTTTTGGTAGCTGGGACTACCGTGGACTGACACTTTTGTTGTTACTGTTGCTATCGTTGCTGCTGTTGCTGCTTACTGCTTACTGACCTCCTTATTACATCAAAAGGAAATTAAAGCTGAACTAGCTATGCTATCAAACTATGAGTTACAAGATTCCTATCTATAATTCTCTTGAAAAATTGATCTTGAATCTTAGCTGATTTGTTGTAGACCTCGATCTGAATCTTGATGCTCAACAAGCTGTACGTGCTTGTTTATTTCTGTGACATTGAGTGAAATGGAGTCGGCAGAGCTTGTTACTTCAATCATCTTCTGAGCAATCCGCGCTTTTGTTTACTCCAACATTTGGACTCGTTCTTTCTTCACTCTGGGTTGATGTTCCATTTGTAGGTTATCTCGATCCTTGCGTCCCGAGGTCAAACCTATTTAGACAAATAAAACAAACAAACGAACGAAATTTTTCTGCCCCAGTTTTGCTAGGAAAATTTCGTGAGTTAGTTGTGACACAGAAAGTGATTAAAAAGACTCTTTGGTATTGGGTAAGAAAATCATGGTTTCACAAACGTTCAATGGCTTTCTGGCCGGGATTTTGTAGAAGAGTTTCACGGCTTTCTGGCCGGGATTCAAACAATGTCTAACGGTTTTTGGCCGCTAGAACCTCGGTTTTTGGCCGGGGTTAAAACAAATGGCTCCACAGTTTTCTGACTGGGGAGATCCTCGGTTTTATGACCGGGGATAAAAGTTTCGCGGCTTTCTGGCCGGAATTCAAACAATATCTAACGGGTTTTTGGCCGTCAGATCCTCGGTTTTTTGGCCGGGGTAAAAGTAAATGGCTCTGCAGTTTTCTGACTGGGATATCCTCGGTTTTCTTACCGTGGATAAAAGTTTCAACGGCTTTCTGGCCGGAATTCAAACAATATCTAACGGTTTTTTGGCCGTCAGATCCTCAGTTTTTTGGCCGGGGTTAAAGTAAATGGCTCCGCAGTTTCTGACTGGGAGATCCTCGGTTTTTGACCGGGATAAAAGTTTCACGGCTTTCTGGCCGGAATTCAAACAATATCTAACGGTTTTTTGGCCGTCGGATCCTCGGTTTTTTGGCCGGGGTAAAAGTAAATGGCTCCGCAGTTTTCTGACTGGGAGATCCTCGGTTTTTTGACCGGGGATAAAAGTTTCACGACTTTCTGGCCGGAATTCAAACAATACCTAACGGTTTTTTGGTCGTCAGATCCTCGGTTTTTTGGCCGGGGTAAAAGTAAATGGCTCCGCAGTTTTTTGACTAGGGAGATCCTCGGTTTTCTGACCAGGGATAAAAGTTTCACGGCTTTCTGGCCGGAATTCAAACAATATCTAACGGTTTTTTGGCCGTCAGATCCTCGGTTTTTTGGCCGGGGTAAAAGTAAATGGCTCCGCAGTTTTCCGATTGGGAGATCCTCGGTTTTCTGACCGGGATAAAAGTTTCACGGCTTTCTGGCCGGAATTCAAACAGTATCTAACGCTTTTTTGGCCATCAGATTCTCGGTTTTTTGGCCGGGGTAAAAGTAAATGGCTCCGCAGTTTTCTGATTGGGAGATCCTCGGTTTTTGATCGGGGATAAGTTTTTTCACGGCTTTCTGGCCGGAAAGACCCTCGGTTTTTCTGACCGGGGTCCAAACAGATATTGGACTGATATGATTTGATTCTTTTTTTTTTCATTTTCTTTTCTTTTATTCTTCTTTTTGGGCCTTCTTTTAGGCTTTCTTTTTAACAATCAACAAATGTATAAAATAAATCTCTAAAAAGAAACTTACCCTTTTATGCGTTTTCCTTGTTCCAAAGCCATTTCAAAGCTTGTGTATTTCACTTCTTTAAGTTATACCTTCTTCTTGCACAATTAAACAGACCTGCTTTCAAAAAGAACATTTTATCAGTTGAAAAAGTGATTGACTTTGCGGCCTTTATTATCTTCATTGCTTGATCGTTTCCCTGTTTCCATTGAGAAGTTTGCTACCAATTGTCTTTGGGGTGACTTCCTTTCAAACTGACCGGGTTCATTCCCGGAATTCCGTGGGGATTTTCCGTGTGGGTTCCATCCTTCTGCCTTATTCCGTCTCTTCTAAGACCTTAGCCTTTGATTTCCGTTTCCTTTCTAAACTCCTTTTCTTTGGAAACAATCTATCATTACGATCCAATCGTGGATTGTAACAATGCACCACTGAGGTTGTTTTTCTTTTCTTCTTTACTAGGCGGAGTCCTGTAAAACCGACCTTGTCGCCTTCCTTTGTAATAGTTTCAGAATTAAAATTAAACCGAAAGGGATTCAAAGAAAAAGAATAAACAAGGAATGGAAAAACGTATCGAAGATAGAGGAGTCCCTTTCGGGGGAAAAGAAGGACTTATCTGAGGCATATGCTGACTTTAACCAACATGACATGCTTCTCGGACTAGATGCTTGATCGTCACAAACTCCCATTTTCTTATGAACCAAAACGGGTCTATGTTTCCGAGCTACGGCGTTGTGCCAGGACTTCTTGTGGTGAAACAACCCTTTCGGTTGATAGCGCCCTTTTGCGGGTTTTCGCCAATAGACCTCTCTCATTTCTCTTCTTACCATCGCCAGATAGCACTCTTTGCGAGTTTTTACCAGCAGGCTCTCTCATTTTGTATTTCTCTACTCCCATCGTCTTATGGTGCCCGAAGGTTTTCACCAATAAGACTCTCTCATTTTATTTCTTTTCATTCCAAGAACTTCGGACCGCGACAATGATGTTTTCACAGCTTCCATCGATCTTGAAGGACTTGTACTCGGTTTGGGTAACGAGAATTGTAGACAAAATTACAACTTTGGAATCATCTTGACGGATCTTAAACCGAATCAACAATATCATCTGCCCCAGTTTCATTTTTTGGGAAACTGGGATTTTTGGTTTGGTGTGACTGAACCTCAGGGAGAGGTTGCCTACGTATCCTTTCGGAATCAAGTCAGAACGTAGTTCAGGAACTTTGTTTTGTTTTGTTTTATTTGGTTTTTGGTTTTTTTTTTTTTTTTGTATTTGGATTCCAAAAAGGGTAGTCAAAGAAAGGTAACCGGCTCAAAGGGTTTACAAAAAGGGTTGGTAGTGTTTGGGTAGCGGGAATAAAAGCCTTCAATCATTTCGACTTGTGAGGACCTCATTGAAGCAAGTTCAGACATAATACCTTTTCACAGCATCCGCATTCACAGCCGTTTCGGGATCTTTTCCTTCCATGTCTCCCAAGTATAATGCTCCTCTTGGCAGTATCTTCCTGATGATGTATGGTCCTTTCCAATTAGGAGCGAATTTTCCTTTCGCTTCCTCGTGATGTGGAAGAATGTGTCTTAAAACCAACTGACCTACTTCGAAATTTCTCGGCCGTACTTTCTTGTTGTAAGCACGAGCCATTCTTTGTTGGTACAGTTGTCCATGATAGACCGCAGCCATTCGCTTTTCATCGATCAAAGTTAATTGTTCCAAACGAGTCTTAACCCACTCGCTATCTTCAATCTCTGCTTCAACAATCGTATGAAGTGAAGGAATTTCTACCTCTGCCGGTATCACGGCCTCGGTTCCATAGACTAGCAGGTATGGAGTTGCTCCTACCGATGTGCGTACTGTAGTACGGTATCCCAGTAAAGCGAACGGTAATTGTTCATGTTATTGTCTAGAGATTGGATCGTCTTTCTCAAAATCTTTTTAATGTTTTTGTTGGCTGCTTCCACGACACCATTGGCTTTGGGCCGATAAGGGGTGGAGTTCCTATGCGTTATTTTGAATTGCTCGCATATTTCTTCCATCAAATGACTATTCAAATTCGCAGCATTGTCCGTGATGATAGTTGCGGGTATACCAAAACGACAGATAAGATTTGAGTGTACAAAATCCACCACCGCTTTCTTGGTGACTGATTTGAGAGTGACGGCTTCGACCCATTTTGTGAAGTAGTCGATAGCCACCAATATGAATCGGTGTCCATTCGAAGCTTTCGGCTCAATCGGGCCGATGACATCCATTCCCCAAGCGACAAATGGCCACGGTGCTGACATAGGATGCAACTCGGTTGGAGGTGCATGAATCAGATCTCCATGTACCTGGCATTGATGGTATTTCCGGACAAAACCGAAACAATCTTTCTCCATGGTCATCCAATAATAACCTGCTCGAATGATTTTCTTGGCTAAGACATACCCATTCATATGAGGTCCGCATACTCCTGCATGTACTTCGTGCATGATTCTTCCTGCTTCTTTGGCATCAACACACCTTAAAAGGTTAAGATCTGGGGTTCTTTTTTACATGACCTCGCCGCTCAAAAAGAAACCACCTGCATGTCTCCTAATGGTCCTCTTTTGATCTCCAGTAGCATGTTCTGGGTATTCTTGCGTTTTCAGAAATCTCCCGATATCGTAATACCATGGCTTGACGCTCGGTCCTTCTTCGATTGCATTGCAATAACCGTGGCTTTCCCTAATTTGGATTTCCAAGGGATTGACACGGGCGTTGCCCGGATAAGGTAGCATTGAAGCTAAAGTGGCAAGTGCGTCGGCTAGTTCATTGTGACATCGTGGGATATACCTGAACTCTATTGATGCAAATCGCTTGCCAAGAATATTCACGTGTTGTCAGTAAGGGAGGAGTTTAACGTCTCGAGTTTCCCATTCACCTTGAGATTGTTTGATAATTAGATCTGAATCTCCCATGATCAACAAATCTTCGACGCCTTGATCAATTGCCATGTTCATACCCATGATACAAGCTTCATACTCAGCCGTATTGTTCGTGCAAAAGAAATGGAGCCTAGCCGTGGCTGGGTAATGCTGGCCAGCAGGAGAGATCAAGATTGCCCCAATCCCTACACCTTTAGCGTTTACTGCCCCATCGAAAAACATTTTCCAAGCATGACTGTCTTCCGAAACAACTTCTGTCGTATTTACCTCTTCATTAGGAAAGTAGGTACTCAATGGTTGATACTCTTCGTCAATCGGGTTCTCGGCCAAATGGTCTGCCAATGCTTGGGCCTTCATTGCCGTGCGAGTGACATAGACTATGTCAAACTCGGTGAGCAGGATTTGCCACTTTGCCAATCTTCCGGTGGGCATCGGTTTCTGGAATATATACTTCAAAGGATCCAACCGAGTAATGAGGTGAGTCGTATGGGCTTGGAGGTAGTGTCTCAATTTCCGAGCGACCCAAGTTAAAGCACAACACGTTCTTTCCAGCAAAGTGTACTTGACCTCATAACTAGTGAATTTCTTGCTCAGGTAGTAAATCGCCTGCTCTTTCTTCTCTGTCGCATCACGTTGTCCGAGGACACACCCAAAAGAGTTTTCCAAGACTGTTAAATACAAGAAAAGAGGTCTCCCTGGCTCTGGCGGGACCAAGACCGGAGGGTTTGACAAATATTCTTTGATTTTATCAAAAGCTTCTTGACATTCTGTTGTCCATTTGATTGCAGCGTCCTTCTTCAACAACTTGAATATGGGTTCACATGTAGAAGTCAACTGAGCGATGAACCTACTGATGTAGTTCAGTCGGCCTAGAAGACTCATTACATCTTTCTTTGTTCTGGGAGGAGGTAAATCCCGGATGGATTTTATTTTTGTGGGGTCTAATTCGATACCTCTTCTACTGACTATGAAACCTAAAAGTTTACCTGACGGGACTCCAAAAGCGCATTTGGCTGGATTCAACTTCAAATCGTACTTCCGTAACCTCTCGAAGAATTTCCTCAAGTCTCGCACATGATCGCCCTGAGTTCTGGATTTGATGATCACATCGTCCACGTACACCTCTATTTCCTGATGCATCATGTCGTGGAAAATGGCAGTCATAGCTCTCATGTATGTTGCTCCCGCATTTTTCAAACCGAATGGCATGACTCGGTAACAGTAAGTCCCCCAAGGTGTGGTAAAAGTAGTCTTCTCGGCGTCCTCTTCATCCATCAACACTTGATGATATCCCGCATAACAATCCACAAACGATTGTATCTCATGTTTGGCACAGTTATCAACAAGGATGTGGATGTTCGGTAAAGGAAAGTTATCTTTAGGACTCGCTTTATTCAAATCTCGGTAGTCAACACACACTTGAGTTTTTCCGTCCTTCTTTGGCACGGGCACAACATTAGCCAACCACGTGGTGTATTGTACCACTCGAATTACCCCTGTTTTCAACTTCTTAGTGATTTCTTCTTTGATTTTATCACCTGATGTCAGTCTTGAACTTTCTTTGCTTCTGTTGCACTGGGCGACAGTCAGGGTAGATTGGTAATTTGTGCACCACTAGGTCAGCTCCTAATCCTGGCATGTCGTCGTAAGACCAAGCAAACACGTCTTTAAATTCAAACAAGAGTTGGATTATCGCACCTCGTGTTTTCTCATCTGTGTGGATGCTTATCTTGGTCTCTCGGACCTCTTCATCAGTTCCCAAATTAACCGGTTCGGTGTCATTCAAGTTTGGCTTAGGTTTATTCTCGAAATGTTCCGATTCTCGATTTATTTCCCTAAAATCCTCGTCTTCATCGTATTCCGGTTCTTGGTTCATTATTTCCATATTAGGTGGCGTGTTTGGATTTGAGCATGAGTTCCGCAAGCATGTCATGTTATTTAAAGCCGCATTATTAGGACTGAAAAGGAAGAATAAATAACAAAATTAGAAAGAGTGCAAAAATAAGGAAATATTTATTTTATTTTCTTGGAATTTTCTGAAAACAAACAAAATTACATTGCGGAAACCAAAATACAAGAAAACAAAGAAAAACATCCTAGCTACGTCCTGAAGTAACTTGTGATGAAGGAAAAACGACAGGACAAATCTACCAGAACTCCCGCCTGATTGGGAAGGGTGTGGCTTTCCAATTTTGCAATTTAGCTTCAGGGCCCACATACAGCACCTCAGCGTTGCTCGTTCCTTCTCCCGATTGGACCATATTAACATCATAGAGTATTTGCCTCATGGCCCCGCATATTTCTTCAATTTCATCCGCTGTGAAGACCTCGTCTTCTTCTTCTTCACTGTACCTTGGTCGGACAAAAGTTTGGTACAGATGTGGCAATGGTTGCGGCAGAACCCATCCTTTCTCCTTTCTCTTGTTGGCCTATCTCTCGTCTTTAGGGGTTGGGCGAAAACCCACTCCGAAAAACTTTTCAGCTACAGGTAAAGTTATCAGCTTCGGCACTCCTTGTAGGGACTTTCCCAAACCTTTTCCCGGCTGGAAGCCATGTTTAATCATTTCTTTCGCCACCATGATGGAGGCATTAGACAAAAAAGGTTGGGGGAGAGGGTTCCCTTCTTCGTGTTGATCTGCCAACACAATCTCGAAAGCTTGATAGACAATGTTTTCACTTCCCACTTCCGCTTCTAAGCAAGGGATGGATGGATCTCGATAAATTGATTGCTCGTCTTCCCCGTGGACCATGATCTCTTGTCCCTTGTGCTCAAATTTCAACATCTGATGGAGGGTAGAGGGCACAGCTCCGGCCGCATGAATCCATGGTCTCCCTAGAAGAAAATTGTAAGAAGTGTCCATATCCAAAACTTGGAATGTCACTTCGAAGTCCACCGGGCCGATGGTCATAATTACATCAATCTCTCCGACAGTATCTCTTTTTACACCGTCAAAAGCTCGCACACATATGTTGTTAGGTCGAATCCTTTCAGCTCCGATTCCTATGCGGCCTAAAGTGGAAAGCGGGCATATGTCTACCCCCGAACCCCCATCAACCATGACCCTCTTCATATAGTAGCCTTCGCTTTTGACAGTCAAATGCAAAGCTTTGTTGTGGGCGGCACCTTCCAAAGGCAAATCGGCTTTACTGAAAGAAATCTGATTGATCGCGAAGAATCTCTCTGTCATTCTTTCAAGTTGTTCGGATGAAGTCTCAATGGGCACATACGCCTCATTCAAAGCTTTTAACAAAACTTTTTGATGTTCAGTAGACTTCATTAGAAGGGACAACATCGACACCTGCTCTGGGCATTTACGCAGTTGGTCTATCACCTCATAATCAGGCATTTGCATCTTTTGAAAAAAGACCTCTGCCTCTTCAGCACTTACAGGTTTCTTTGATGGGAAACGCCTTTGTGTGGCGTTATTTACTTCCTGTGTGTTTAAGTACTTCTGCCCTAGGAGGTTCTCGGATGAATTTCTCGTAACCTCTTTCCCTTTGCGCGTAACAAGTGTTTGTTGGTAGCTCCAGGGTACTACGGACGGATCTGTCATTGGTTTTTGTCGCACGCATGTAATAACCACGGGTTCATCCGGTTTTCGGGCCACATAAGTTCCTTTTGGTACATTCATTGATGTTTCTCTCTTTGAGTGGAACTTCTTGGGGGCACCTATTGACAATGGTTTTTCCGACCGACCTCATGGGAGGTAAAGGACTCCGCTCTTCTGAGACGATGCTTTCAATTCAATCATCTTTTCAGATCTGGTCTCGAGAACTTCAACCTTTTTCCCCATTTTCTCTTGTTTCGGGGGAGCCTCAGGCCGCTTCTCTATGTTGGCAATGGCGATTATCGCTTTCAAAGCTGGGTCAAATTCCTTGTCGTCACAAATCATTCCAATCACCGGCCCGTTGTTGTGGGCTGGTAATGGGTTGTTTGTCACATTTGGGATGTCTTCATCTGCGAAGACGATCCTCCCCTGATTGATCAATTCTTGCACTGCCTTCTTCAACGTCCAATAATTGTCAGTACTGTGTCCTTCAACACCTGAATGATATGCACAATATATTCCTCTCTGGTAGGCAGGAGAATCTGGATTCTGCTTGTTCTGCGGAACAGGCTGCAGTAGGTTTTCTTGCCTGAGTTTTGGGAAAAGAGTGGAATATGGCTCCCCAATCGGTGTAAAGCTCATTTTGGGTTGCTCACGGTGTCGGGTGTTGTTTGGCCATGGATTATACTGGTTTGGGTAAGGGGGTTGGTTTCTCTGGAAAGGAGGTGGATTCCTGTTGGCTGGTGGCTGCGGCCGTGCCAGAGGTTGAATGTTCATGACTGCATAAGGTGGAGGCGGAGGAGCATAAGCCATGCTGTGAGGTGGATAGTAATGCTAGGGGGCCCTGTCGGAGAATACCTGTCTTGAAGTCCGATATCTCCTATCTTCTACTGCCGCCATGGCAGTTTCCTCTTTTTTCTTGCTTCTAGGCATCCCTCCAGACCCGCCTTGAATGGCTTGGGAAGTTGCCCGAATGGCCGCTTGACTCAAAATTCGCCTTGTTTTCAAGCCATTTTCTACCATTTCTCCGATTTTGATTGCTTCGGCGAAAGGTTTTCCCATCACCGACATCATGTTTTGAAAGTAGTCTGGCTCTTGAGCTTGGAGAAAAGTCGTGACCATTTCAATGTCGTCCATAGGGGGTTTCACCCTGGATGCTTGCTCTCGCCATTTGATGGCGTATTCTCTGAAGCTTTCCGAGGGCTTCTTCTTTAAGTTCGATAGAGAATTCCTGTCTGGCGCAATATCGATGTTGTATTGGAACTGTTTCACAAAATCTCTGGCCAGATCGTCCCAGATGTGCCATCGAGATATGTCTTGATCCATATACCATTCCGATGCTATTCCGACCAAACTTTCTCCGAAGTATGCCATCAACAATTCTTCCTCTGCCGCCGGCACCTCGCAATTGATTGCAGTATTTCTTCAGATGAGCAATAGGGTCTCCATGTCCGTCGTACTTTTCGAACTTTGGTGTCTTAAAACCTGATGGCAAGTGGACGGGCGGGAACATGCATAGATCGGCGTAAGATACACTTTTCTGTCCACTTAGACCTTGCATGTTCTTGAGGCTTTGTTCCAAACTCCTCATTCTTTTTGCCATCTCATCCTGCTCGGGGGCCTTTGGATTTTGGCTTGGTAGAAACTCATATCGAGGTGGCTGAGAATGTGTATTGGCCGCAACCTGGGTATGGTCCCGTGTAAGCGGTGGTGCTGGGAATGTAAAGGATGAGGAGTCGAAGAAAGGAGCATGTGCGGTGGGGTGCGTTGTGACTGGAACTGGCAACTCAACCGACATTCTTGCAGATGTATCATGTGGTGTCACCCGAGGATGGGAGGTGGAGGGTGATTCAGAGAGGTTTGTAGCATTAGAATACCCGAACAGAGTAGGCGGGTAATTGATGGGGGTATTTGAAATTCCGCTTGATCTGAGAAGAATTTCAGGGAACCCAGGGACCAGACTCGGGGGCTCTTTCCCGTTGTTCCAATCGTCCAACATCTCGAGCATGCGGCAACGCAACATTCTATTCTCCTCCAAAGCTGCCGACTCAGTAGCCGGGATGGTTGTCAATGAGCTTTCCTCTGAAACGGGAATGGTTGCTAAAGGCATTTCTGAAGACATGTCGGCACCCTTTTTGATCTAGTAAAATAGGAATGAGTACTTTCAGGCTGCCGAACTTTTCCTTTGGACCTTGTGAAGTACGAATGTGATGCCAGATTACCACAAAGTCAACCACTTTTACTAAAACCTGAAGTTTGGCAAACAAACGGTTAGTCTGAAACAACATAACAGACAAGTAATCTCACGTTGGGTGTGATGCACTTATACAGGTGATGATGTTGCTACGTGTATTCGCTTGCGATGCATCATTCCGGTTTGTATTTTCCTTCACCTTTATCAATCTTCCCCCTTTTATTTATTTATTTATTTATTTATTTATTTATTTATTTATTTATTCATTTTTCAGTGATGGTCGAATCTTATGTGGATTGCCTACGTATCATGTCCCCGCATGAATCAGACCGGGCGTAGTTCGGAAACAATAGACATAAGATATGAATGAAATGTTCATGAATTTTATTCCAACAAACCTCAAACTTGAAACACTTGCAAAATGACAACAATGGAGAAAAACTTTATAAAGGACAAACAGACTCTAAAACAACAGACTCTTCTAAGCATGTTCCAGTGCCTCGAATCTTTGCGCCCGGGGGGCGTTGTTTGGCCTTGCTGCAGTTCTTGGTGTAAGATCTTTCTGTATACTCCCCAATTCTGCCATGACTTGGTGGACACATTCCATGATTGAAGAGAAGAGGGCAGGCCGAGGTACTCGTTCGCAGGTCAAACACCTCATAGTAATGTAGTGCCCGATCTCATTGATCCTGGTCCTAATCATGTCTTTTTCTCTGAGCAACTACCTTATGTGTCTGTTCTTTGCCCCTAATACTTGAGAGTTGCCGGAGATATGGTCCAAGAGCCTGTCTATTTGCCTTTCCATCCGCGCCATCAAGTTGTGACAACGGTCTCTATCTGCTTTAGCATCCTGGACTTGCCTGAGAGCTCGCTCTCTAAGAGTGGCATTTGCTTTTCTTAAATCAACGATGATTGCATCATAGTCTTTCTCTACTTGTTGTAGACGGAGTGCTTCTTGGTGGGCTGCTCTCTTCCATTTTGTCCGGACTGCAACCAAAGCCATTTTTGCCTTCTCCAAGTCTTCTTGGTGTTCAAAGGCTTTCCTTTCCAAATCGTTTATCAGCATCTGATCACTCCGACTCCTCCTTGACCTTTCTGTGGCCAATTGCATCTCTCGAATTTGAGTTTGGAGTGCTTCTCTTTCCTGCTCCCAACCAGCCCTTTCCCGATCAAAATCAGCCTGTTGTATGTCCATGGCAGCTTCCAAAATTCCCTTGTCTTCTTTTAAAATGTTCACGCAAGATTGGAAATCTTGCGCTGTCTCACGCTTAGCCTCCCTTACTCTGGCTTCTACCTCTTTCTCCCAATCTACGGCATACTTCACTGACCTTTCTGACCTTTGCTCTGGTATTGATTGGTTGTGGAACCATTCAAGATAAGCGAGACTCACTTCTCCCCATTCTCGATTGGCAACCATCTCGTTGATGTCGGAGAGTCGACTACCGAACCATACCTTCTGTGCATAAGTCTCCCTTGGGGTCTCTTCTATCGCAAATTCCCATACAAATGATCGCATGTCCTCAATTGGGGCCCTTTTCTGTTCTCTTCCCAACTACCGCATGACACGTAGCGGGGCATATGGTTGGAAACCCGTGAAACCCATTAGTATGTAGAATGGGTGGTATGTCGACATATGCATGATTTTGGTGGAAGGGAACCAATAATAATTCCAGGTAAGTTGATCTGCTCTCAAAGAGTTGAGAAGTTCTTGCCAAGTCCTCAAGTCTTCTGGAAGGTTACAACGGGCGGCTCTGTTTGTATGACAGCGAATATAATTCAGCCAATCTTCTTTGAAGTTTATCACAATTGGGTGACGATAGAGATGTTCTATAAACCACATTTGTAATAAGATATTACAACCTTCAAAATAGTCTTGTCCTTCTTGGCACCGAGTTAAGGCCCGGAAGATGTCTCCTAGTATCATCGGAAGAACAGTGTGTTCCTCGTTGCTCTGTAGATATGAGACCACTGCAGCTAAACGGATTCTGATGCGTCCGCCAAGTTCGGGAAAAACCATGGTTCCCAAAAAAGCGATCATAAAAGCATAGATTCTTAAATCTCCCCAAGCGTCATAATTCAGCTGGTTAACAAATTCAGCATTTGAGAATTTCTCAAACCCTTTCTTATCACCAAATCTGTCGTAGAGATAATCTAGTGGCACCCAACCGTTCTCCAGACAACCGAGGGGAACCCACCGGAGGCATAACTTTTTCAAGAAGTTATTCACACCCATCTGCCTAGGAGCTGCAGGTCTCATCTTGTGCAAATCTTTTCCGAGTCCTGTGAGTCCGCCCAATTCTTCCAAAGTGGGTGTCATTTCGCAATCCCGGAATCTGAACACATTGCTTGTTGAGTCCCAAAAACTCACTAAAGCTCTGATCACATTTTTGTCCGGTTTTATCATCATGATGTCCGGAAGAAACTTGAGGTGTTTGTGAACTTGATTTCTTTCCCAAGCTGAAAAACTAGTCCACCATTTACAGAGCCGATCTGGGGTTTTGTCCTGGACCATGAACATAGGTGGCATTTCGTCTCTCACCCTTTTCTGGCCGATTCGTTGCGAGGAAGTCATGCTGACCCTAGAAAAGATAAAAAATGGACTTAAGATTTTTTTCAATTTTTTTTTTATTTATTATATAAAAAAAACGAATCTTGTTAATACGGCCTTTCAGCACTTGAAGAAGATTTGAAGGCTGTATAACAGGATACCAGTGTGATGTCTATATTCCATTTTGCGAAATTAGTCCTCCGGCGCCTCTTTTGAGGCGTTTGGCTATTTTTGCAAAATTTCCTAACTCTCGACTAAGAACAAAAATCCTAATTTTAATATTTTATTATTGTTTTTCTAAAAAAAAATTAGTATTAGTTGAGCCCGATATGGGTTGCCTACGTATCTCATGTTTGGTGAGAATCAAACTTGCGTAGTTCGAAAATAAAAGAACTAAATCATTTTAAGAAAAGAAAACAAACTATTTTTAAACAACATTTCTAAAACAAATTATTTTCAAAGGAACTAAGAAAATTTATTTGGAATTTTTTTTTTTTCAAAATTATTTTCAAAGAAACTAAACTATTTTCGTAAAATTAAGAAAATTTATTTGGAATTTTTTTGCATTTTTTTCAATTTTTTTTTTTAAGAACTAACTATTTTCGTAAAAATTAAGAAAATTTATTTGGAATTTTTTTTGCATTTATCAGAATTTATTTTCAAAGAACTAACTATTTTCCATAAAACTATTTTGACTATATACCCTGATGTTTTCCACTTCTTCCTCTCTTTTAACAAACCGGTCGGCATGTAAGATCGAAATAAATAAATGCACACAGAAAGATGCAACAAGTTGGTCTTTTTGTTTCAGGTACACCTGTCCTAGACAAGCCCAACCCCTGTGTTGAGCCTCCTAAGTCAAATATGCACATGATGCAAATAAACGTTCCTATCGGGGATCCGGCATAAGGTTTTTGTTATTCTAAGTCATCATCCTGTTGGAAAAGTGTCTAGACTGGCTTTAACTCGAGCGGACAACTCGAGCCGAAGAGTGTCAGTGCACCGGTAGCATGGCTTTCCGGCTTAATTGACAAAACTCTCCGCCTAAACATATGTGACTACAAAATCCTTCACCGGGTGCCAAGCACCACAGCTATCTTGAGAAAAACGGGCTATGTCCAGCAAATGCCCGGTATTGTATTTCAACAGAAGAGAAGGAAAAAAAATGGGTATCGGCACAATTTATAGACAGTTCACAAAATATCAAAGCGGTAAAGCAACATTTAGCATATCAAATATAAACATGTAATAAAATCAGATAATAAATAATCCAAATAAAATAATTATTCAAAGCTCGAATTCTTAAACCCTGAACCAGTGGTTCTGGGTTTGTTGTCCCCAGCAGAGTCGCCAGAGCTGTCACACCTCCTTTTGGCGCGCCCCTACCCCGGGAGGTAGATGCGCGAGGGAGTTTTTCCAATTTAAATGACAATATTCGAAACGGGATTATTCTATTTATTTCAGAGTCGCCACTTGGAATAAATTAAGGTGTCCCAAGTCACCGATTTATTTAAATCCCGAATCGAGGAAAATTACGACTTTTCAAATGAAGTCTACGAACCAGAAATTCTAAGTAAGGAATTCTGTTGACCCGAGGGAAGGTGTTAGGCACCCCCGGATCCCGTGGTTTTAGCACGGTCGCTTCAATTATTATAAATGGCTAAAAATACCTGATTTTATACATGTTTATAAATTATATGCTCTAATTAAACTTTAAACCGCTCTATTAATTTGAAACTGGACCAAAGAAAAACTAATTACAACATAGACTCGGACTTTTGACAAATAGGTAAATAAATAAAATGTATCTGAATTACTTACTTTGAAACTATGCCGATTAAAGCAATTGTTAGACTAGATAAAATGATACCTAAATTGAAAACCACAACTGGCCGTTTATATACTAACGAAATAGTGCCGATTTTGATCTTAGGGCCGGGGAGCCCAAACCATGCAATAACTCATTGGGCAAAAACTCTTAGTAACATATACGTTGGGCTTAAAGATCAACCAAGTCGGACAAAAACATTTGGACGAGTGGAAGATCGATCACTGTCCATTTAAATTCTATTTCATGCTCACATTTGTCCTATACCCTGATCTATTAGTGAAGGTTACTGAAATTGACGATTAAATAAACACAAGAGTTTGGTGATAATATTACTAAAGCCAACTAACTATTTTCGTAACTTACTTAAGCTAACGTTATTAGATAATTAGACTATTGAAATCGTGATACAAAACCATTTTTTAACTCCTCTTTCACCATTGTTGAAAATACATTAGTACTTAAGAACTAACATTACAACAACAACAACAACAACAACAACCCAGTATAATCCCACTTAGTGGGGTCTGGGGAGGGTAGTGTGTACGCAGACCTTACCCCTACCCTAGGGTAGAGAGGCTGTTTCCAAATAGACCCCCAGCATCCTTCCCTCCAAGAACTTCCCACCTTGCTCTTGGGGAGACTCGAACTCACAACCTCTCGGTTGGAAGTGGGGTTGCTTACCATCAGAACTAACATTAGGCTAACATTATTCACTAACAACATGTTATTAACCTTATTCAATATTACATAAAATCAACATGACTTTGCTCACATATCCTGCCATTTTTGTAACTGCAATACTGAGTTAGCCTAACTGAAACAACCACTGGAATCAATTAAGTATTTAACTTTCACAAATGTGAGAAATCATAGTTCATACAGTATGGTCCTATTGCAGAAATGAATAAGGGACTATATGACACATTAGCACATATGCACTCTAGTTATACACTTATTAATGAGTTATAGGCTAAAAGATTTGTACTGGAAACATCCAGATATAAAGGAATTCAACTGGAAAAGAAAAAGAAAACTTGACGGCAACTCCATTCCAATCTCAAAATAGCTCGAAATACAAAAATGTGTACCTGAACAGTGGAAGAAGAAGTAATCAGTGACAACGGTAGCAAAAGCAACAATGGAACAGCCAACGTGAACAAACAGCAGATCTCAAAATCAGTAACCAACGAGTAACACCAGCTACAATTGGATAGACCAGTTTGGAAAAAATACCCAACAAACAACGGAAGTTAATCAACAGACCAATATCCTTAACCAAGACTAGTTCGATTGAGCTCCAAATTACTTGGAGTCAATCTAGTATGCCTCTGAACCTCAACAAAACAGTGACTCAACTCGAAAACCAGCAAGCTACTGAGAAACAACTATAAGAATTCATAATTTATTCGATAGAATAGTGTTTTCTTTCAATAGAATAGTAACCTTCTGAAAAAAACACTCCTAAACTCTTTCTCTTAAACTCTCAGTGTCTATCTCTTTTCTCTCTGTTTTCCAGTAGGTTATTGTGTGAGTGTATGTATTTTCCAGAGAATGTTCTCTCTGTAAGTGTGAGTATGTCTTCTCTTTTCTGTTATGCCAGTGATTGTATATCCTTTTATAGCCTAGAGATCCAAAGTAACAGCTCTACTTTTTAGTTTTAGATCTGTCCAGCTTATGCTGTTTCACCTTTTCTTCACTTTTCAGTTGTATAAGTATGGCTTTTTTAATTAAAGAACTCTGAAAGGCAGAAATTAATGGCATAACCTGCTGTCCAGCAGGTTCAACTGGCCCTTACATGTGCATTGCACTCTTTGAAACTTGATTGTTAGTTTCATTTCTGCAGCTTATCAGAATTACACCTATTCTTCTCCTTAAAAACCTAATAGAGTTACAGCTATATTTTCCTTAAAATCCTATTGGAAATACAGCTATATCCAATCCATATTTCCTAAGCTTAATCAACAGAATCAAACGATCAATTAAACAACATGTATCATTGATAACAAATAAAACTGATAAAACAGTGATTCCAAGAATTCTCGGCCAAAAAATGTAACAATATGGAACCAATCGTCAACATCCGACTAATCGGTTGCAACACATAATTGATAACAGTTGATCGACGAATCAATGATTTCGACAAGTCTCGGCCAAACAAACAAAAATGTAGAACACAATTATTTGACGATATTAATCGAAGCGAATATGCATTACAACATTCAAATAACAATCAATCGATTACGATACGTACAATCGATAAACAAACAATCTCAAAAACAGTGAATCAAGGAATTCTTGGCCAATGCTGGGGAATACAAAATTAATCGTTCGACGACGCTAATCGACACGAACACGTATTCGACAACATACGTAATCAAACAAACAAGGACAGAAAAACAATTGACCAAATAAAGGTCTTTGAGTAGAAGAGACCGAAAATTTAAAGAGAAACAAAAAGTATAAAACATTCACACAATTAAAAACAAAAATAAGAAGAAAGAAAAAAGGAAAAATACCATGAGAAGAAATCAAAGCTCGAACGAACCCGGACCAATCTCGGATTTGGCTCGAATTTTGATTTTGGAGTCTAACGGACCTTAATCGACATGTCTTCTAAGGGAAACATCTTGACTAAAATCCATTAGACCCCAAATTCCTTTAATTTGGGCGAAAATCCCTATAGGGTTCTTGAGAGCTCAATTTGGGGTTCGAGTGGTTTGGACTTGATTCGAACTAATTGGTTTGTGGATTCTGATAGAGGGGGAGAAGGGGAGCTCGTGGTGTCATTTTGGTGGCCGACGGCGTTGTTGCCGCCGGATTTTGGGTGGTGTAGAAGGGCGGCGGCTAGGGTTCTTGGGGGGTTTTGAAAGAGATGAAGGAAAAGGTTTTTTGGGAGTGAGACGGATGAGAGGGTCTTGGGGGGGTTTGGATAATTAAAATAAATTAATTGATCTGGACCGTTGGATGATGTAGCATCAACGGTCCAGATTAAACCTGGAATGGGGCGGTTCAGGGTGACGGGGCGGGTCATGAGTTTGGGCTAGTATAAACCGTTTTTTGGGCCTGGATTTGGCTAACTTTTGGGCTCAATCCGATTTCCTCCTCTTTGATTTTTCTTTTCTTTTGTTTTCCTAATCTCTTTAATTTAATTTTCTAATTAAAACAAAAATTTCTAATTACACTACCAAATCAATAAAATTATAAGAAATACTAATTAAGTTATATTAACAATTAACACACTCAATTTAAACATCAATTAAATATAAATCACACAATTGGGACATTAAATACTAGAAAAGCGAAAAATACATATTTTTTGTGATTTTTTTATTTTGTAAAATAAACTTAAACTACTCCTAATTGCAAAGTTAGATCAAAATGTAAATATTACCTATTTTTGTATTTTTATTAATTTAAACACATATAATCATGCATATAAAAATGCAAACAATCACGAAAATTCACAAAAATACACAACGTAAAAAATAGACAATTTTTGTTTTGATTTTGTGGGAGTAATTCATGTTAGGCAAAAATCACGTGCTCACACTATGTCATTTCTAGGTTGATAATTTACTATCAAATCCTATTTAATTTATTTAACCAGTAGGTGACTGGACTATTCCTCGTCACTACCCCACCGAGGTTAGTCCTGATACTTACTAGCCATCACTGTGGTGTGCCTACACTACACTTATATATACTTTTGTGTACAGATCAAGGTATGTGTTCGGTAGTAGTTGTGCGGTCGTCGCGCCGAAGACTCAAGGTAAACCTGCTACAGCGTTTGCAGGCCTTGTAGTCACCTTCATTTGTACTTATTTCTATTTGTTCCTTTTGTTTCGGAGTAATGATGTATTTATTTTGTATAACTATTCTTAGAAAGGCTTTTGACTTGTACTAATAGTTTTGGGAATTGTAATTTATTCAGAGTAATTTAATTTAAAGTTAGTAAATATCAATGTTATTTCAATTTATGTTATGCTTACCTAGTATAGAGACTAGGTGTCATCACGACCCCTTCGGAGGAATTTTTGGGTCGTGACATATCTTTACAAATAGATTTATATATTGAAACTGTATAATTACATTGAATACATCAAAATACATAAATATACTTTAAAAACACGAAGTATAACATGTCATCTATAGTACAAAAACATATGAATACATACTGCATAAATTATATTAATTAAAAAAATTATGAATACATTAATAGAATATAGTGAGACAGAGAATACAATGAAATACATGGAATACAGTGAGATACATTGAAATACAATAAAAAAAAGTCAATGAATACAATGAATTACATAGAATACAGCAAGATACATCGAAATACAATGAAAAAAGTAACAAACTCTTCAAGTTGATCAGCCTCAAACTCTGTCGTCTTTGTTCAAGAACAAACCTAATGTTATCTCGTCAAAAGGGCCGCGATTCTGATACGAACTTCTCAAAATTTGGCGCAAAAATGAAAGAAACTCCCCCAAAATTTCGCTATAATTTTATTTGCATATCCATCCAATCCATATTTCAAATATACAACCCCTTAAAAATTTCCCTCAATTCATCTTTCAACAGCAAAATTCAAACCTCCATCTTTCTCTCTAGGACTTATTTTGACATCGACATTGATTAAGAACCCCAACACACTAACAATAAAAAATTTCGCGAAATAATAAAGATGAATCAATGGAGAATCATGGTTGTATTTATGGAGAATGACCTGCGTTGAGAGAGAGGGTAGAAAAATCTGAAAGAATGAGAGAGTAAAATAATACAAAGCATATTTTATGACTTAAGGATAGGACGTGACCATGAATAGATATTTGGCTATAAAAATCAAAAAGTAATTATAGAATGTAATAAAATAATAAAAGAACAAGAACAATATTAAAGAGAAAGAGAGGGAGAGAATTCTTATTGAATTTTGGGATGATTTACAATGGGTAAGACCCCTCTATTTATAGGAGAAAAATGACTTAGTCACAAAGTAAAACTCTCTACAATATAGACATTCACTCCAAATAGAATTCTATTCTTAAAACTGCCCCTTGAATGTCTACTCCATAAGTAAGGTGCCTCACTAAAACCTTAACTAAAACAAAACCCAATAGGAAAAAAATCTAGAAAAGGAAAAAGAGTACACATATCTAATAATATGCCTTTTGGTTGCCTCATTAAAACCCGCGCAAGGAAAATCCAGTGGGACAAAACCTTGTAAGGTAAAAAGAGTGCAATGCCCATTAACTCCCCCTGATGAGAGCATCAACTTACATCCTTAAGCAACGATGATTGCATCATAGTCTTTCTCTACTTGTTGTAGACGGAGTGCTTCTTGGTGGGCTGCTCTCTTCCATTTTGTCCGGACTGCAACCAAAGCCATTTTTGCCTTCTCCAAGTCTTCTTGGTGTTCAAAGGCTTTCCTTTCCAAATCGTTTATCAGCATCTGATCACTCCGACTCCTCCTTGACCTTTCTGTGGCCAATTGCATCTCTCGAATTTGAGTTTGGAGTGCTTCTCTTTCCTGCTCCCAACCAGCCCTTTCCCGATCAAAATCAGCCTGTTGTATGTCCATGGCAGCTTCCAAAATTCCCTTGTCTTCTTTTAAAATGTTCACGCAAGATTGGAAATCTTGCGCTGTCTCATGCTTAGCCTCCCTTACTCCGGCTTCTACCTCTTTCTCCCAATCTACGGCATACTTCACTGACCTTTCTGACCTTTGCTCTGGTATTGATTGGTTGTGGAACCATTCAAGATAAGCGAGACTCACTTCTCCCCGTTCTCGATTGGCAACCATCTCGTTGATGTCGGAGAGTCGACTACCGAACCATACCTTCTGTGCATAAGTCTCCCTTGGGGTCTCTTCTATCGCAAATTCCCATACAAATGATCGCATATCCTCAATTGGGGCCCTTTTCTGTTCTCTTCCCAACTGCCGCATGACACGTAGCGGGGCATATGGTTGGAAACCCGTGAAACCCATTAGTATGTAGAATGGGTGGTATGTCGACATATGCATGATTTTGGTGGAAGGGAACCAATAATAATTCCAGGTAAGTTGATCTGCTCTCAAAGAGTTGAGAAGTTCTTGCCATGTCCTCAAGTCTTCTGGAAGGTTACAACGGGCGGCTCTGTTTGTATGACAGCGAATATAATTCAGCCAATCTTCTTTGAAGTTTATCACAATTGGGTGACGATAGAGATGTTCTATAAACCACATTTGTAATAAGATATTACAACCTTCAAAATAGTCTTGTCCTTCTTGGCACCGAGTTAAGGCCCGGAAGATGTCTCCTAGTATCATCGGAAGAACAGTGTGTTCCTCGTTGCTCTGTAGATATGAGACCACTGCAGCTAAACGGATTCTGATGCGTCCGCCAAGTTCGGGAAAAACCATGGTTCCCAAAAAAGCGATCATAAAAGCATAGATTCTTAAATCTCCCCAAGCGTCATAATTCAGCTGGTTAACAAATTCAGCGTTTGAGAATTTCTCAAACCCTTTCTTATCACCAAATCTGTCGTAGAGATAATCTAGTGGCACCCAACCGTTCTCTAGACAACCGAGGGGAACCCACCGGAGGCATAACTTTTTCAAGAAGTTATTCACACCCATCTGCCTAGGAGCTGCAGGTCTCATCTTGTGCAAATCTCTTCCGAGTCCTGTGAGTCCGCCCAATTCTTCCAAAGTGGGTGTCATTTCGCAATCCCGGAATCTGAACACATTGCTTGTTGAGTCCCAAAACTCACTAAAGCTCTGATCACATTTTTGTCCGGTTTTATCATCATGATGTCCGGAAGAAACTTGAGGTGTTTGTGAACTTGATTTCTTTCCCAAGCTGAAAAACTAGTCCACCATTTACAGAGCCGATCTGGGGTTTTGTCCTGGACCATGAACATAGGTGGCATTTCGTCTCTCACCCTTTTCTGGCCAATTCGTTGCGAGGAAGTCATGCTGACCCTAGAAAAGATAAAATGGACTTAAGATTTTTTTCAAAATTTTTTTTTTTTTATTATATAAAAAAACGAATCTTGTTAATACGGCCTTTCAGCACTTGAAGAAGATTTGAAGGCTGTATAACAGGATACCAGTGTGATGTCTATATTCCATTTTGCGAAATTAGTCCTCCGGCGCCTCTTTTGAGGCGTTTGGCTATTTTTGCAAAATTTCCTAACTCTCGACTAAGAACAAAAATCCTAATTTTAATATTTTATTATTGTTTTTCTAAAAAAAAATCAGTATTAGTTGAGCCCGATATGGGTTGCCTACGTATCTCATGTTTGGTGAGAATCAAACTTGCGTAGTTCGAAAATAAAAGAACTAAATCATTTTAAGAAAAGAAAACAAACTATTTTTAAACATCATTTCTAAAACAAATTATTTTCAAAGAAACTAAACTATTTTCGTAAAATTAAGAAAATTTATTTGGAATTTTTTTGCATTTTTTTCAATTTTTTTTTTTTAAGAACTAACTATTTTCGTAAAAATTAAGAAAATTTATTTGGAATTTTTTTTGCATTTATCAGAATTTATTTTCAAAGAACTAACTATTTTCCATAAAACTATTTTGACTATATACCCTGACGTTTTCCACTTCTTCCTCTCTTTTAACAAACCGGTCGGCATGTAAGATCGAAACAAATAAATGCACACAGAAAGATGCAACAAGTTGGTCTTTTTGTTTCAGGTACACCTGTCCTAGACATGCCCAACCCCTGTGTTGAGCCTCCTAAGTCAAATATGCACATGATGCAAATAAACGTTCCTATCGGGGATCCGGCATAAGGTTTTTGTTATTCTAAGTCATCATCCTGTTGGAAAAGTGTCTAGACTGGCTTTAACTCGAGCGGACAACTCGAGCCGAAGAGTGTCGGTGCACCGGTAGCATGGCTTTCCGGCTTAATTGACAAAACTCTCCGCCTAAACATGTGTGACTACAAAATCCTTCACCGGGTGCCAAGCACCACAACTATCTTGAGAAAAACGGGCTATGTCCAGCAAATGCCCGGTATTATATTTCAAAAGACTCAGAAGAGAAAAATGGGTATCGGCACAATTTATATACAATTCACAAAATATCAAAGCGGTAAAGCAACATTTAGCATATCAAATATAAACATGTAATAAAATCAGATAATAAATAAGCCAAATAAAATAATTATTCAAAGCTCGAATTCTTAAACCCTGAACCGGTGGTTCTGGGTTTGTTGTCCCCAGCAGAGTCGCCAGAGCTGTCACACCTCCTTTTGGCGCGCCCCTACCCCGGGAGGTAGATGCGCGAGGGAGTTTTTCCAATTTAAATGACAATATTCGAAACGGGATTATTCTATTTATTTCAGAGTCGCCACTTGGAATAAATTAAGGTGTCCCAAGTCACCGATTTATTTAAATCCCGAATCGAGGAAAATTACGACTTTTCAAATGAAGTCTACGAACCAGAAATTCTAAGTAAGGAATTCTGTTGACCCGAGGGAAGGTGTTAGGCACCCCCGGATCCCGTGGTTTTAGCACGGTCGCTTCAATTATTATAAATGGCTAAAAATACCTGATTTTATACATGTTTATAAATTATATGCTCTAATTAAACTTTAAACCGCTCTATTAATTTGAAACTGGACCAAAGAAAAACTAATTACAACATAGACTCGGACTTTTGACAAATAGGTAAATAAATAATATGTATCTGAATTACTTACTTTGAAACTATGCCGATTAAAGCAATTGTTAGACTAGATAAAATGATACCTAAATTGAAAACCACAATTGGCCGTTTATATACTAACGAAATAGTGCCGATTTTGATCTTAGGGCCGGGGAGCCCAAACCATGCCATAACTCGTTGGGCAAAAACTCTTAGTAACATATACGCTGGGCTTAAAGATCAACCAAGTCGGACAAAACATTTGGACGAGTGGAAGATCGATCACCGTCCATTTAAATTCTATTTCATGCTCACATTTGTCCTATACCCTGATCTATTAGTGAAGGTTACTGAAATTGACGATTAAATAAACACAAGAGTTTGGTGATAATATTACTAAAGCCAACTAACTATTTTCGTAACTTACTTAAGCTAACGTTATTAGATAATTAGACTATTGAAATCGTGATACAAAACCATTTTTTAACTCCTCTTTCACCATTGTTGAAAATACATTAGTACTTAAGAACTAACATTAGGCTAACATTATTCACTAACAACATGTTATTAACCTTATTCAATATTACATAAAATCAACATGACTTTGCTCACATATCCTGCCATTTTTGTAACTGCAATACTGAGTTAGCCTAACTGAAACAACCACTGGAATCAATTAAGTATTTAACTTTCACAAATGTGAGAAATCATAGTTCATACAGTATGGTCCTATTGCAGAAATGAATAAGGGACTATATGACACATTAGCACATATGCACTCTAGTTATACACTTATTAATGAGTTATAGGCTAAAAGATTTCTACTGGAAACATCCAGATATAAAGGAATTCAACTGGAAAAGAAAAAGAAAACTTGACGGCAACTCCATTCCAATCTCAAAATAGCTCGAAATACAAAAATGTGTACCTGAACAGTGGAATAAGAAGTAATCAGTGACAACGGTAGCAAAAGCAACAATGGAACAGCCAACGTGAACAAACAGCAGATCTCAAAATCAGTAACCAACGAGTAACACCAGCTACAATTGGATAGACCAGTTTGGAAAAAATACCCAACAAACAACGGAAGTTAATCAACAGACCAATATCCTTAACCAAGACTAGTTCGATTGAGCTCCAAATTACTTGGAGTCAATCTAGTATGCCTCTGAACCTCAACAAAACAGTGACTCAACTCGAAAACCAGCAAGCTACTGAGAAACAACTATAAGAATTCATAATTTATTCGATAGAATAGTGTTTTCTTTCAATAGAATAGTAACCTTCTGAAAAAAACACTCCTAAACTCTTTCTCTTAAACTCTCAGTGTCTATCTCTTTTCTCTCTGTTTTCCAGTAGGTTATTGTGTGAGTGTATGTATTTTCCAGAGAATGTTCTCTCTGTAAGTGTGAGTATGTCTTCTCTTTTCTGTTATGCCAGTGATTGTATATCCTTTTATAGCCTAGAGATCCAAAGTAACAGCTCTACTTTTTAGTTTTAGATCTGTCCAGCTTATGTTGTTTCACCTTTTCTTCACTTTTCAGTTGTATAAGTATGGCTTTTTTAATTAAAGAACTCTGAAAGGCAGAAATTAATGGCATAACCTGCTGTCCAGCAGGTTCAACTGGCCCTTACATGTGCATTGCACTCTTTGAAACTTGATTGTTAGTTTCATTTCTGCAGCTTATCAGAATTACACCTATTCTTCTCCTTAAAAACCTAATAGAGTTACAGCTATATTTTCCTTAAAATCCTATTGGAAATACAGCTATATCCAATCCATATTTCCTAAGCTTAATCAACAGAATCAAACGATCAATTAAACAACATGTATCATTGATAACAAATAAAACTGATAAAACAGTGATTCCAAGAATTCTCGGCCAAAAAATGTAACAATATGGAACCAATCGTCAACATCCGACTAATCGGTTGCAACACATAATTGATAACAGTTGATCGACGAATCAATGATTTCGACAAGTCTCGGCCAAACAAACAAAAATGTAGAACACAATTATTTGACGATATTAATCGAAGCGAATATGCATTACAACATTCAAATAACAATCAATCGATTACGATACGTACAATCGATAAACAAACAATCTCAAAAACAGTGAATCAAGGAATTCTTGGCCAATGCTGGGGAATACAAAATTAATCGTTCGACGACGCTAATCGACGCGAACACGTATTCGACAACATACGTAATCAAACAAACAAGGACAGAAAAACAATTGACCAAATAAAGGTCTTTGAGTAGAAGAGACCGAAAATTTAAAGAGAAACAAAAAGTATAAAACATTCACACAATTAAAAACAAAAATAAGAAGAAAGAAAAAAGGAAAAATACCATGAGAAGAAATCAAAGCTCGAACGAACCCGGACCAATCTCGGATTTGGCTCGAATTTTGATTTTGGAGTCTAACGGACCTTAATCGACATGTCTTCTAAGGGAAACATCTTGACTAAAATCCATTAGACCCCAAATTCCTTTAATTTGGGCGAAAATCCCTATAGGGTTCTTGAGAGCTCAATTTGGGGTTCGAGTGGTTTGGACTTGATTCGAACTAATTGGTTTGTGGATTCTGATAGAGGGGGAGAAGGGGAGCTCGTGGTGTCATTTTGGTGGCCGACGGCGTTGTTGCCGCCGGATTTTGGGTGGTGTAGAAGGGCGGCGGCTAGGGTTCTTGGGGGGTTTTGAAAGAGATGAAGGAAAAGGTTTTTTGGGAGTGAGACGGATGAGAGGGTCTTGGGGGGGTTTGGATAATTAAAATAGATTAATTGATCTGGACCGTTGGATGATGTAGCATCAACGGTCCAGATTAAACCTGGAATGGGGCGGTTCAGGGTGACGGGGCGGGTCATGAGTTTGGGCTAGTATAAACCGTTTTTTGGGCCTGGATTTGGCTAACTTTTGGGCTCAATCCGATTTCCTCCTCTTTGATTTTTCTTTTCTTTTGTTTTCCTAATCTCTTTAATTTAATTTTCTAATTAAAACAAAAATTTCTAATTACACTACCAAATCAATAAAATTATAAGAAATACTAATTAAGTTATATTAACAATTAACACACTCAATTTAAACATCAATTAAATATAAATCACACAATTGGGACATTAAATACTAGAAAAGCGAAAAATACATATTTTTTGTGATTTTTTTATTTTGTAAAATAAACTTAAACTACTCCTAATTGCAAAGTTAGATCAAAATGTAAATATTACCTATTTTTGTATTTTTATTAATTTAAACACATATAATCATGCATATAAAAATGCAAACAATCACGAAAATTCACAAAAATACACAACGTAAAAAATAGACAATTTTTGTTTTGATTTTGTGGGAGTAATTCATGTTAGGCAAAAATCACGTGCTCACACTATGTCATTTCTGGGTTGATAATTTACTATCAAATCCTATTTAATTTATTTAACCAGTAGGTGACTGGACTATTCCTCGTCACTACCCCACCGAGGTTAGTCCTGATACTTACTAGCCATCACTGTGGTGTGCCTACACTACACTTATATATACTTTTGTGTACAGATCAAGGTATGTGTTCGGTAGTAGTTGTGCGGTCGTCGCGCCGAAGACTCAAGGTAAACCTGCTACAGCGTTTGCAGGCCTTGTAGTCACCTTCATTTGTACTTATTTCTATTTGTTCCTTTTGTTTCGGAGTAATGATGTATTTATTTTGTATAACTATTCTTAGAAAGGCTTTTGACTTGTACTAATAGTTTTGGGAATTGTAATTTATTCAGAGTAATTTAATTTAAAGTTAGTAAATATCAATGTTATTTCAATTTATGTTATGCTTACCTAGTATAGAGACTAGGTGTCATCACGACCCCTTCGGAGGAATTTTTGGGTCGTGACATATCTTTACAAATAGATTTATATATTGAAACTGTATAATTACATTGAATACATCAAAATACATAAATATACTTTAAAAACACGAAGTATAACATGTCATCTATAGTACAAAAACATATGAATACATACTGCATAAATTATATTAATTAAAAAAATTATGAATACATTAATAGAATATAGTGAGACAGAGAATACAATGAAATACATGGAATACAGTGAGATACATTGAAATACAATAAAAAAAAAGTCAATGAATACAATGAATTACATAGAATACAGCAAGATACATCGAAATACAATGAAAAAAGTAACAAACTCTTCAAGTTGATCAGCCTCAAACTCTGTCGTCTTTGTTCAAGAACAAACCTAATGTTATCTCGTCAAAAGGGCCGCGATTCTGATACGAACTTCTCAAAATTTGGCGCAAAAATGAAAGAAAGTCCCCCAAAATTTCGCTATAATTTTATTTGCATATCCATCCAATCCATATTTCAAATATACAACCCCTTAAAAATTTCCCTCAATTCATCTTTCAACAGCAAAATTCAAACCTCCATCTTTCTCTCTAGGACTTATTTTGACATCGACATTGATTAAGAACCCCAACACACTAACAATAAAAAATTTCGCGAAATAATAAAGATGAATCAATGGAGAATCATGGTTGTATTTATGGAGAATGACCTGCGTTGAGAGAGAGGGTAGAAAAATCTGAAAGAATGAGAGAGTAAAATAATACAAAGCATATTTTATGACTTAAGGATAGGACGTGACCATGAATAGATATTTGGCTATAAAAATCAAAAAGTAATTATAGAATGTAATAAAATAATAAAAGAACAAGAACAATATTAAAGAGAAAGAGAGGGAGAGAATTCTTATTGAATTTTGGGATGATTTACAATGGGTAAGACCCCTCTATTTATAGGAGAAAAATGACTTAGTCACAAAGTAAAACTCTCTACAATATAGACATTCACTCCAAATAGAATTCTATTCTTAAAACTGCCCCTTGAATGTCTACTCCATAAGTAAGGTGCCTCACTAAAACCTTAACTAAAACAAAACCCAATAGGAAAAAAATCTAGAAAAGGAAAAAGAGTACACATATCTAATAATATGCCTTTTGGTTGCCTCGTTAAAACCCGCGCAAGGAAAATCCAGTGGGACAAAACCTTGTAAGGTAAAAAGAGTGCAATGCCCATTAACTCCCCCTGATGAGAGCATCAACTTACATCCTTAAGCCTTCGCATCCCGATATTGTACACTAGCTTCTTGAAGGTTGACGTTGGTAGAGATTTTGTTAACAAATCAGCCATATTATCACTTGAACAAATCTGTTGCACATTAATATCACCATTCTTTTGAAGATCATGTGTGAAAAATAACTTTGGTGAAATGTGCTTTGTCCTATCTCTTTTTATGAATCCTCCCTTCAATTGAGCTATGCATGCTGCATTGTCTTCATACAAAAATGTGGGTAACTTGTCACATTTCACACCACATTTGTCTTGAATAAGATGTATTATAGACCTCAACCACACACACTCTCGACTTATTCATGAATAGCAATTATCTCAGCATGATTAGATGAAGTAGCCACAATTGATTGCTTAGTTGATTGCCAAGATATGGCAGTGCCTCCACAGGTAAACACATAACATGTTTGAGATCTAGCATTGTGTGGGTCGAATAAATACTCAGTATTAGCATAACCAACAAGATCGGGACTGCAATTGTTTCTATAACATAAGCCCATATCGGTAGTCCCTTTTAGATACCGCAATATGTGTTTGATCCCCTTCTAATGTCTCCTTGTGGGAGCAGAGTTATATCTTGCTAAGACATTAACTTAAAAAAGATATGTCGGGTCGTGTAGTATTGGCAAGATACATTAGTGCACCAATTGCACTAAGATATGGTACTTTAGGACCAAATAGCTCTTCATTCTCTTCTTGAGGTCGGAATGGATCCTTGTTCACATCAAGTGATCGAACAACCATCGGAGTACTTAATGGATGTGCTCCATCCATGTAAAACTATTTCAGTACCTTTTCTCTGTAGGTAGATTGATGAACAAAAGTTTTGCTTGCCAAATGTTCAATTTGCAAACCAAGACATAATTTTGTCTTTCTGAGATCTTTTATCTCGAATTCCTTCTTTAAATAATCAATTGCCTTTTGGAGTTCTATAGGAGTTCCAATAAGGTTTATGCCATCAACATATACGGCAAGTACAACAAATTCCGATGTTGTTTTCTTTATAAAAACACATGGGCAAATGGCATCATTTATATAGCCTTCCTTTTATAAATACTCACTAAGACTATTATACCACATTCGTCCAGGTTTCTTCAGACCATACAAAGATATTTGCAATTTGATTGAAAACATTTCACGGGATTTTGAATTATTTGCATTAGGCATTTTGAAGCCCTCGAGAATTTTCATGTATCTCATTATCAAGTGAGCCATAAAGATAGGCAGTAACCACATCCATTAAATGCATGTCAAGCTTTTCATGGACAGCAAAACTAATGAGATAACGAAATGTTATATCATCCATAACGGGTGAATATGTCTCTTCATAATCGACACCAGGCCTTTGTGAAAATCCTTGTGCAACAAGGCGTGCCTTATATCTTTGTACCTCGTTTTCTCATTTCTCTTGTGTACAAAGACCCATTTATAGCCAACAGGCTTAACACCATTAGGTGTTTGGACTATAGGCCCAAAAACTTCACGTTTTGCAAGTGAATTCAAACTCTGATTGGATTGCTTCTTGCCATTTTGGCCAATCAAGTCTTTGTCAACATTCTCCGATAGATTGAGGTTCAAGATCCCCACTTTCTTGCATAATGATAGATGCAACCTTATATGCAAAGACATAATCCACCACTATATCCACTCGATTCAAATTTGCCTCAATATCGATTGAATTTATTGATAGTTCCTTATTTTCTTGAGTCTCGGGCTCAGTGAATTACTCATGAATCTTAGAATTTATTAAATCGTGGATTTCTTCATGAGATTCTTTCGTAGTGTCATTTTGATCATTTATTTTCCTTTTTCTAGGATTTTGATCTTTGGAACCTAATGGTCTTCCACGTTTCAGGTGTGCTTTTGACTCATTAGCTATGACACAAGAAGATTGTCCAATAGGGACATCAATTTGGATTGGAACATTCTCCACAGGAATATGTGATTTTGTTATCCTTTTCATATCTGTAAATGCATCCAGCATTTAATTTGCTACTCTCTGCAAATGAATAATCTTTTGCACCTCTTTTTCACAAGTCGAGGCACGTGGATCAAGATGAGATAATGATGGATTTTCCACAAAATTTCCCATTTGGTTTCACCAACTCCTCCCCCTAATTTTGGGAAAAGTGTCTCATCGAACCAACAGTCTGCAAATCGTGCGGTAAATAAATCCCCCGTCAATTGTTCTAGGTAGCGAATAATGGAGGGCGATTCAAACCCAACATATATTCCTCACTTTCTTTGCGGATCCATTTTGGTGTAATATGGTGGTGCTACAGGCACATATACTACGCATCCAAAAATTCTTAAATGTGATATATTAGGTTTATGACCCAAAACTAATTGCAATGGGAAATATTTATGATAATTTGTCGGTCTGAGACAAACTAGCATTGCTGCATGCAAAATGGCATGACCCCAAACAGAAGTGGGCAGCCTTATTTTCATGAGTAACGGTCTTGCTATCAATTGCATGCATTTAATTAAAGACTCTGCAAGATAATTTTGAGTGTGAACATGTAACGACCCGACCGGTCATTTTAGAAAATTACGCCCCAATCCCTAATTTAACTGTTCCCCTAAGTTCATTTCTCTGCTATTGTGGTTTGCCGGGAGAGTCGGTTCTGAAAATTTGAGCATTTTGGGACACTTAGTCCCTAAATAAGAGCTTTGAAGCTAGAAAATGGCCCGTAGCCGGAACAGTGTCAAGGCGATCTCGGAAAGGAAATCCGAGGTGATTTCGGGGTTGGGAGCGCGTTCGGAATGTATTTTGGAGGTCCGTAGCTCAATTAGGCTTGAAATGCCGAAGGTTGAAATTTTGGCGAATCCGAACGATAGGTGAGATTTTGATCCGGGGGTCGGAATGGAATTTCGACAATTTCTGTAGCTTCATTATGTGAATTTGGATATGTCCGCAAAGTTTCAGGTCATTCGGACGTCGTTTGGTCGGGTTTTAGATCGAATGTGCAATTCGGAAAGTTTTAAGAAATTTAGGCTTGAATTCGATGTAAATTATGGGTTTTGATGTTGTTAGACGTGTTTTTATGATTTGAACGAGTTCATATCGTGTTTTGGAGTATGTTGGTGGTTTTCGTTGGGGTCCCGGAGCCTCGGGATGAATTCGGGGGTCCAAACGGACCAATTTGTGCCAAAAGGCACTGCTGTTCTGCCGCAATAATTGCAGAGCAATTTTGCTCTCCGCGATCGCGGAGATGGCCATGCGATCGCGTAAGGGAGAAATCCTGAGCTCTGCGATCGCGAAGTAGAGCTTGCGATCGCGTAAGTCTGGAGGTTGAACCAGTGCGATCACGTGAGGTTTCATGCGATCGCGTAGGGTATTGGTCGGAAGCAGTGCGATCGCGTGAGGGAGTATGCGATCGCGTAGGGTAGTTTGGGGAGCCGGACGAGTTTGTTCTTCGCGATCGCGTTAGTACGTTTGCGATCGCGTAGTATTGATGAGTTGTTCACTGCGATCGCGTCCAGGGTCACGCGATCGCGTAGAGGAAAATTAGGCCGCCCATATTTTGTGCATCGCGATCGCAAGCCCAGTGCTGCGATCGCGTAGAGTAAAATGGCCTGGCAGTGACTTCAAGTCCAAAACATTTTAGTCGCGGCCTAACACACCAAAACCGCCATTGTTGAGCTCCAAGAGAGGATTTTGAAGGGGAAACGCTGGGATATCATCGGGAAATCATCGGGGGTAAGTTTCTTGTCCTTATTTCGTTGGTTTATCATGAAATCCGTGATTATTTCACCTGAAATTGGAAGATTAAAGGTGGGTTTGAGCCCTAGGCCTAAATGTTAGAAAATCTCTGATTTGAGTGGGCAAATGGAGTCCGATTTTGGTAAATTTTATATGCCTAAACTCGTATTGAGATAAGGAACCCGGATATATAATTTTCGTGATTTTTCGATAAGCGTACCGAAAGTCGGGTTTTGGCAACTTGTGGGTTTGGTGTATTTTGAGTTATTTTGATTGGGTAATGCCCAATTGGCCTATTTTGATGTGATTCTATTGATTTTTATCAGATACTACACTTGTGGAGGCCGACATTCACGGAAAGAGGGTTATTTCTTAGCGGTTTTGTACCGGAATTGAGGTAAGTGGCTTGTCTAATCTCGTGTGGGGGACTTTCACCCCTAGGATATTATCTGTGATACTTTAAATGCCTTGTACGCGAGGTGACGGGCGTGTACATGCGCTGGTTGTTGAACACATACTTTACTCAAAATGTTCAATGAGTGATATTCCTGTTCTTAGTTGTTAAATTCGATATTCCTACCCGGTAGTAGTTAGAAAAGCATGATTAGATAGAATCTAACCGTCTAGTTGCTTAATTGACTTACTTGAGTTTTCTGGTAATCGCTGGCGCTGTTCATCGGCGAAGTTATCGTCAAGCATATTATACTTCTCTCTGTGTATTCCTTTACTTGCTGTGGTTATGGACTACGGGTTCGATTCCCGAGATCCCGAGATTATTGAAATATGGACTACGGGTTCGATTCCCGAGATCCTGAGATTATTGAAATATGGACTACGGGTTCGATTCTCGAGATCCTGAGATTATTGAAATATGGACTACGGGTTCGATTCCCGAGATCCTAAGATTATTGAAATATGGACTACGGGTTCGATTCCCGAGATCCCGAGATTATTGAAATGTGGACTACGGGTTCGATTCCCGAGATCCCGAGATTATTGAAATGTGGACTACGGGTTCGATTCCCGAGATCCCGAGATTATTGAAATGTGGACTACGGGTTCGATTCCCGAGATCCTCGAGATTATTGAAATGAGGACTACGGGTTCGATTTCCGAGATCCCGACTTATTGGTAGGGACCGCGGGTCCGATTCCCGGAGATCCCGAGTTATTGAGATATTATCGAGACATGGGCCGCGGGTTCGATTCCGGAGACCCGGAGGTATCGAGAATGGGACTGTGGGTTCAATTCCCGCAGCATCCTGGATTTGTTTATTTGAGTTGGTTATTTGTTGTTAGCTTAATTGTAGACGGTTGCGGTAATCATCATAATGTCGTTATTTCGGAAATTATTATCATTTAAACTCGTTTATTTTGTTATCATCATTATATTATTGTTTTCTCGGTAGGGCCCCGACCTACCTCGTCACTACTCCATCGAGGTTAGGCTTGGCACTTACCGAGTACCGCCGTGGTGTACTCATGCTACTCTTCTGCACACTTTTGTTGTGCAGATCCAGGATACATTAGAGCAGGCTCATACTAGGTGATTCCGCAGCTTTCTGGGAGACTTCGAGGTATGATCTGCTACGTCCGCGAATCCGGAGGCTTCCCTTCTATTCTAGTATTACTAGTTGACATTTTTCTTCATTTCGTTGTTAGATACTCTTTACACATAGAGCCACAGTTGTATTTCCCTTTTAGTCCTGTGTTACCGTGGGGTTCCGGATCTTGGTAGTGTTTATTCATTGTGTGGCGGATGTATGTGCCAAGCGGCACGGATTATATATCTTTTATGTTATTTTTCCGCTGTTTCTTATTTAATTATTTATAACTTATATATTCCACAACATGTTAGGCTTACCTAGTCGTGGGGACTGGGTGCCATCACGACATGTTCACAATTGGTGAACTAGGGTCGTGACAAGTTGTATGTGCCAAGCGGCACGGATTACATATCTTTTATGTTATTTTTCCGCTGTTTCTTATTTAAGTATTTATAACTTATATATTCCGCAACGTGTTAGGCTTACCTAGTCGTGGGAACTGGGTGCCATCACGACATGTTCACAATTGGTGAACTAGGGTCGTGAGAAGTTGGTATCCGAGCACTAGGTTCATAGGAGTCACGGGACACAGACCGGTTACTTAGAGTCTCGTTGATCGATACGGAGATGTCTGTATTTATCTACGAGGGGCTATGTAACTGTTTAGGAAACTCTTCATTTCTTTGGATTCCTTGTCGTGCGACATTTTTGGCATCAAAAATCTAAATTATTGATTTCTATTCTCTCACAGATGGTGAGGACACGAGCTACTCGCGATGATCAGGTACCCGCGCCCCCTGTTGCTGCCGTCAGAGGACGGGGTCGAGGTAGAGGACGAGGACGAGCCCGAGGTGCAGCCATAGCACCCGTGTGCGCTGCCGCTGAGGTGCCACAGGTAGACCAGGTTGCAGCACAGGCACCTGGTACACCGACTACAGCTGCTACTACTCCAGCACTACAGGAGACCCTGGTCCAGTTTATGAGTATGTATACCACTTTAGCTCAGGCAGGACTGCTTCCTCTCGTCGCAACTACATCTCAGGCCGAGGGAGGGGTCCAGACTCCCGCAACCGTTACACCGGAGCAGCGTGTGCCAGTGGGACAGGTTCCAGATGTTTTGGTTATGCCTCCTGCCGCCCCAGCACAGCCCGGAGGTGGACCAGCTGCCTCTGAGGACGAGCAACATAGATTGGAGAGGTTCAAGAAATATGACCGTCCAGTGTTTAGTGGTTTGGTTTCAGATGATGCATTGGGTTTTCTAGAGGAGTGTCATCGTATTCTTCGTACTATGGGGATTGTGGAGAACGGCGGGGTTTCCTTCACTGCTTTTCAGTTTCGTGGGGCCGCTTATGATTGGTGGCGCACGTATGAGTTCGATAGTCCAGAGGAGTCTGCTTCATTGACCTGGACGCAGTTTTCAGATCTGTTTTTGAGGGAGTTTGTTCCACAGAGCCTTAGGGATTCTTGGCGCTCGGAGTTTGAGCGGTTACGACAAGGCTCCATGTCAGTATCAGAGTATGCTATCAGTTTCACCCGCCTAGCCAGGCATGCACCGACTTTGGTAGCCACAGTTCGGGAGAGAGTGCGGAGATTTGTTGAGGGCCTTGTTCCGCCTATCCGATCCGGCATGGCCGGAGAGCTTGAGATAGATATATCTTATCAGCATGCAGTTAGCATTGCCAAGAGGATCGAGAGTATGCTCCCTAGAGAGCGGAGAGAGAGAGAGAGGCCAAAAGGTCTCGTGAGTCGGGCCATTTCTCCGGTGCCCGCACTTCATCAGCCGGTCGTTTTGGCAGGGGTTATTCTGGTCGACCAGTTCACTCGGCATTGCCCGCAGCCGGTAGTACTCCAGGTCTTCCAGCACCTCGGGAGCCTTATTATGCTCCCCCAGTTTCCAGTGCACCTCCTGCGCGGGGTCCTTCCAGGGGTCAGACTAGTGGGGGTGAGGCCGGTCAGTCACAGCCACCGCGTCCTCCCATAGCTTGTTTTGAGTGCGGGGATACTCGCCACCTGGTTAGGGAGTGCCCCAGGCATAGGAGAGGAGCCCCTCATCAGTCATCACAGCATCCGCGTGGTTCTCAGGGCCAGCAGGCTATCATTCCAGCCCCAGCTGCTACTCCACCTGCCCAGCCATCCAGGGGCGGGGGTCAGGGTTCCAGAGGCCGCCCTCGAGAGGGGGGACAGGCCAGATTCTATGCTATTCCTGATCGCGCTGCGGCTGTTGCATCTGATTCTCTATTATTACAGGTATTATTCTGGTTAGTCACAGGGAGGCATCGGTTCTATTCGACCCTGGTTCCACTTTTTCATATGTGTCTTCTTACTTTGCTTCTCATCCGGGTGTGCCTCGGGATTCTTTGAGTGCCCCCATTTATGTTTCCACTCCGGTGGGTGATTCTTTGGTAGTGGACCGCGTATATCGGTCGTGTTTGATTACCATTTGTGATTTTGAGACTAGAGCAAATCTATTGTTGCTTGGGATGGTCGATTTTGATATTATTCTGGGCATGGACTGGTTGTCGCCCCATTATGCTATTCTTGATTGTCAAGCCAAGACCGTGACGCTGGCTATGCCAGGCATTCTACGTATTGAGTGGAGTGGTACTCTAGATCACACCCCTAGCCGTGTTATTTCTTTTCTCAGAGCTCGGCGTATGGTTGAGAAGGGGTGTGCTGCTTATCTAGCCTATGTGCGGGACGTCAGTATTGACACTCCCTCTATTGATTCTGTTCATGTGGTACGTGACTTTGCCGATGTATTTCCAGCCGATCTTCCGGGCATGCCGCCCGACAGAGATATTGATTTTGCTATTGACTTGTTGCCGGGCACTCAGCCCATTTCTATTCCATCGTACCGTATGGCTCCTCCCGAGTTGAAGGAGTTAAAGGATCAGTTACAGGAGTTTTTGGGTAAGGGTTTCATTCGACCCGGTGTTTCGCCTTGGGGTGCTCCTATATTGTTTGTGAAGAAAAAGGACGGTTCTATGCGTATGTGTATTGACTATCGTCAGCTGAATAAGGTTACAGTGAAGAACCGGTATCCTTTGCCCCGTATTGATGATTTATTTGACCGGTTACAGGGCGCACAGGTGTTTTCTAAGATTGATTTGCGCTCTGGGTATCACCAGCTGAAGATTCGGGAGCCAGATATCCCGAAGACTGCCTTCAGGACCTGGTATGGTCACTATGAGTTCCTCGTGATGTCTTTTGGGTTGACTAATGCCCCAGCAGCCTTTATGCATTTGATGCACAGTGTGTTCAGGCCTTATCTGGACTCGTTCGTGATTGTATTTATTGATGATATTCTAGTATATTCCCGGAGCCGGGAAGAGCACGAGCAACATTTGAGGATAGTGCTTCAGATTCTGAGGGAGAAGCAGCTTTATGCCAAGTTCTCTAAATGTGAATTCTGGTTGAGTTCGGTGGCATTTTTGGGCCACGTGGTGTCGAGTGATGGTATTCGAGTAGATCCGAGGAAGGTGGAGGTCGTGCAGAGTTGGCCCAGACCCTCCTCCGCTACTGAGATTCGCAGTTTCCTTAGTTTGGCGGGCTATTATCGTCGTTTTGTAGAGGGGTTCTCTTCGATCGCAGCACCTATGACCAGATTGACCCAAAAGGGTGCCCCTTTTCAGTGGACAGACGAGTGTGAGGCGAGCTTTCAGAAGCTCAAGACAGAGTTGACTTCGGCCCCTATATTGATATTGCCTACAGGTTCGGGGTCCTATACTGTATATTGTGATGCCCCACGAGTTGGACTCGGTGCGGTATTGATGCAGGATGGTAGGGTGATTGCCTACGCGTCGAGACAACTGAAGGTGCATGAGAGGAATTACCCTGTTCATGATTTGGAGCTAGCTGCCATTGTTCACGCCTTGAAAATTTGGCGTCATTATTTATATGGGGTTCCTTATGAGATCTACACTGATCACCGGAGCTTGCAGCACTTGCTTAAGAAGAAGGACCTGAATATGCGTTAGAGGAGATGGTTGGAGCTACTGAAGGACTATGATATTACTATTCTCTATCATCCGGGCAAGGCTAATGTGGTTGCCGATGCCTTGAGTCGTCGGGCAGAGAGTTTGGGGAGTTTGGCATATCTACCAGCTTCGGAGAGGCCTATGGCGATGGATGTTCAGGCTTTAGCCAGGCAGTTTGTTAGACTGGATCTTTCGGAGCCCAGCCGGGTTCTAGCTTGTGTGGTTTCTCGGTCTTCTCTATCTGACCGCATCAGGGAGCGTCAGTTCGACGACCCTCATTTGCTTGTCCTTCAGGATAGAGTTCGGCATGGTGATGCTCGAGATGTTACCATCGGGGATGATGGAGTCATGAGGATGAAGGGGCGTATCTGTGTGCCCAACGTAGATGATCTTCGAGAGCTGATTCTAGCAGAGGCCCATAGTTCGCGGTATTCCATCCATCCGGGTGCCGCGAAGATGTATCAGGACTTGAAACAACATTACTGGTGGAGGCGGATGAAGAGGGATATAGTTGATTATGTTTCTAGATGCCTCAACTGCCAGCAGGTGAAGTATGAGCATCAGCGTCCGGGTGGATTGATGCAGCAGATTGAGATTCCAGAGTGGAAATGGGAGCGCATCACCATGGACTTTGTATCTGGGCTTCCACGGACTATTAGGAAGTTTGATTCCATTTGGGTTATTGTGGATCGGCTGACCAAGTCCGCCCATTTTATACCGGTGAGCACTACTTATTCATCGGAGCGACCGGCGGAGATCTATATCAAGGAGATAGTTCGGCTGCATGGTATTCCAGTTTCCATCATTTCAGATAGAGGCACTCAGTTCACTTCACGGTTCTGGAGAGCTGTACAGCAGGAGTTAGGTACTCGGGTGGAGCTGAGCACAGCATTTCACCCCCAGACTGATGGGCAGTCCGAGCGCACTATTCATATTTTGGAGGATATGCTCCGTGCGTGCGTGATTGAGTTTGGAGGTTCATGGGATCACTTCTTGCCACTGGCGGAGTTTGCTTATAACAACAACTACCAGTCTAGTATTCAGATGGCACCGTACGAGGCCCTATATGGTAGGAGGTGCGGGTCTCCCGTGGGTTGGTTTGAGCCGGGCGAGGCCAGGTTGCTAGGTACTGATATGGTTCAGGAGGCTATGGACAAGGTCAAGGTGATTCAGGACAGACTTCGTGCAGCCCAGTCTAGACAGAAGAGTTATGCGGACAAGAAGGTTCGGGATGTGGCTTTTATGGTTGGCGAGCGGGTTCTACTTCGAGTCTCGCCCATGAAGGGCGTTATGAGGTTTGGGAAGAAAGGAAAGCCGAGTCCTAGGTTTATTGGCCCTTTTGAGATTTTGAGGCGTGTTGGGGAGGTTGCTTATGAGTTGGCCTTACCTCCCAGTCTAGCCGGAGTTCATCCCGTATTTCATGTCTCCATGCTCCGGAGATACCTTGGCGACCCGTCGCATGTGTTGCATTTCACTTCTGTTCAGCTAGACAAGGATCTGTCTTATGTTGAGGAGCCAGTAGCCATTCTAGACAGGCAGGTCAGAAAGCTAAGGTCGAAGAACATCGTTTCGGTAAAGGTTTAGTGGCGGGGCTAGCCGGTCGAGGAGGCGACTTGGGAGACCGAGCAGGATATGCGCAGCCAGTACCCTCATCTTTTCACTACTCCGGGTATGTTTTCTATGCTCGTTCGAGGACGAACGAATCTTTAAGTGTGGGAAGATGTAACGACCCGACCGGTCGTTTTAGAAAATTACGCCCTAATCCCTAATTTAACTGTTCCCCTAAGTTCATTTCTGCTATTGTGGGTTGCCGGGAGAGTCGGTTTCGAAAATTTGAGCATTTTGGGACACTTAGTCCCTAAATAAGAGCTTTGAAGCTAGAAAACGGTCCGTAGCCGGAACAGTGTTAAGACGATCTCCGAACGGAAATCCGATGGTTCCATTAGCTCCGTTAGGTGATTTCGGGGTTGGGAGCGCGTTCGGAATGTATTTTGGAGGTCCGTAGCTCAATTAGGCTTGAAATGCTGAAGGTTGAAATTTTGGCGAATCCGAACGATAGGTGAGATTTTGATCCGGGGGTCGGAATGGAATTCCGACAATTTCTGTAGCTTCGTTATGTGAATTTGGATATGTCCGCAAAGTTTCGGGTCATTCGGACGTCGTTTGGTCGGGTTTTAGATCGAATGTGCAATTCGGAAAGTTTTAAGAAATTTAGGCTTGAATTCGATGTGAATTATGGGTTTTGATGTTGTTAGACGTGTTTTTATGATTTGAATGAGTTCATATCATGTTTTGGAGTATGTTGGTGGTTTTCGTTGGGGTCCCGGGAGCCTCGGGATGAATTCGGGGGTCCAAACGGACCAATTTGTGCCAAAAGGCACTGCTGTTCTGCTGCAATAATTGCCGAGCAATTTTGCTCTCCGCGATCACGGAGATGGCCATGCGATCGCGTAAGGGAGAAATCCTGAGCTCTGCGATCGCGAAGTAGAGCTTGCGATTGCGTAAGTCTGGAGGTTGAACCAGTGCGATCGAGTGAGGTTTCATGCGATCGCGTAGGGTATTGGTCGGAAGCAGTGCGATCGCGTGAGGGAGTATGCGATCGCGTAGGGTAGTTTGGGAAGCCGGACGAGTTTGTTCTTTGCGATCGCGTTAGTACGTTTGCGATCGCGTAGGGTTGCTGAGTTGTTCACTGCGATCACGTCCTGGGTCACGCGATCGCGTAGAGGAAAATTAGGCCGCCCATATTTTGTGCATCGCGATCGCAAGCCCAGTGCTGCGATCGCGTAGAGTAAAATGGCCTGGCAGTGACTTTAAGTCCAGAACATTTCAGTCGCGGCCTAACACACCAAAACCGCCATTGTTGAGCTCCAAGAGAGGATTTTGAAGGGGAAACGCTGGGATATCATCGGGAAATCATCGGGGGTAAGTTTCTTGACCTTAATTCATTGGTTTATCATGAAATCCGTGATTCTTTCACTGAAATTGGAAGATTAAAGGTGGGTTTGAGCCCTTGGCCTAAATGTTAGAAAATCTCTGATTTGAGTGGGCAAATGGAGTCCGATTTTGGTAAATTTTATATGCCTAAACTCGTATTGAGATAAGGAACCCGAATATATAATTTTCGTGATTTTTCGATAAGCGTACCGAAAGTCGGGTTTTGGCAACTTGTGGGTTTGGTGTATTTTGAGTTATTTTGATTGGGTAATGCCCAATTGGCCTATTTTGATGAGATTCTATTGATTTTTATCAGATACTACACTTGTGGAGGCCGACATTCACGTTTCTTAGCAGTTTTGTACCGGAATTGAAGTAAGTGGCTTGTCTAATCTCGTGTGGGGGACTTTCACCCCTAGGATATTATTGTGATACTTTAAATGCCTTGCACGCGAGGTGACGGGCGTGTACATGCGCTGGTTGTTGAACACATACTTTACTCAAAATGTTCAATGAGTGATATTCATGTTCTTAGTTGTTAAATTCGATATTCCTACCCGGTAGTAGTTAGAAAAGCATGATTAGATAGAATCTAACTGTCTAGTTGCTTAATTGACTTACTTGAGTTTTCTGGTAATCGCTGGCGCTGTTCATCGGCGAAGTTATCGTTAAGCATATTATACTTCTCTCTGTGTATTCCTTTACTTGCTGTGGTTATGGACTACGGGTTCGATTCCCGAAATCCTGAGATTATTGAAATATGGACTACGGGTTCGATTCCCGAGATCCTGAGCTTATTGAAATATGGACTACGGGTTCGATTCCCGAGATCCTAAGATTATTGAAATATGGACTACGGGTTCGATTCCCGAGATCCCGAGCTTATTGAAATATGGACTACGGGTTCGATTCCCGAGATCCTGAGATTATCGAAATGTGGACTACGGGTTCGATTCCCGAGATCCCGAGATTATTGAAATATGGACTACGGGTTCGATTCCCGAGATCCTGAGATTATTGAAATGTGGACTACGGGTTCGATTCCCGAGATCCTGAGATTATTGAAATGTGGACTACGGGTTCGATTCCCGAGATCCTGAGATTATTGAAATGAGGACTACGGGTTCGATTCCCGAGATCCTGACTTATTGGTAGGGACTGCGGGTTCGATTCCCGGAGATCCTGAGTTATTGAGATATTATTGAGACATGGGTTGCGGGTTCGATTCCCGGAGACCCAGAGGTACTGAGAATGGGACTGTGGGTTCAATTCCTACAGATCTTGGATTTGTTTATTTGAGTTGGTTATTTGTTGTTAGCCTAATTGTAGACAGTTGCAGTAATCATCATAATGTCGTTATTTCGGAAATTATTATCATTTAAACTGTTTATTTTGTTATCATCATTATATTATTGTTTTCTCAGTAGGGCCCTGACCTACCTCGTCACTACTCCATCGAGGTTAGGCTTGGCACTTGCTGAGTACCGCCGTGGTGTACTCATGCTACTCTTCTGCACACTTTTGTTGTGCAGATCCAGGTACATCAGAGCAGGCTCGTACTAGGTGATTCCGCAGCTTTCTGGGAGACTTCGAGGTATGATCCGCTACGTCCGCGGATCCGGAGGCTTCCCTTCTATTCTAGTATTACTAGTTGACATTTTTCTTCATTTCGTTGTTAGATACTCTTTACACATAGAGCCACAGTTGTATTTCCCTTTTAGTCTGTATTACCGTGGGGTTCCGGATCTTGGTAGTGTTTTATTCATTGTGTGACGGATGTATGTGCCAAGCGGCACGGATTACATATCTTTTATGTTATTTTTCCGCTGTTTCTTATTTAAATATTTATAACTTATATATTCCGCAACGTGTTAGGCTTACCTAGTCGTAGGGACTGGGTGCCATCACGACATGTTCACAATTGGTGAACTAGGGTTGTGACAAGTTGTATGTGCCAAGCGGCACGGATTACATATCTTTTATGTTATTTTTCCGTTGTTTCTTATTTAAGTATTTATAACTTATATATTCCGCAACGTGATAGGCTTACCTAGTCGTGGGGACTGGGTGCCATCACGACATGTTCACAATTGGTGAACTAGGGTCGTGACAGAACATGAGCTACATGATGTTCCACTTTTATCCCAATTAAATGCTTTGGATAAAAACTCAGCAGCATTATCAAGTCTAATAGACTTAATTGGATTATTAGAAAATTGTGTCCGTAATCAAGTTATTTGTGCCATTAATTTTGCAAACGCGAGGTTGCGAGATGACAATAGGCACACATGGGACCATCTAGACGATGCGTCTATTAAGACCATAAAATATCTAAACGACCCACTAGGTGCGCGAATAGGTCAACAAATGTCCCCTTGTATACGTTCCAAAAATGTAGGGGACTCAATTCCAACCTTTATTGGTGAAGGTCTAATAATTAACTTGCCTTGATAACAAAACGTGCAAGAAAATTCATCATTTAAAAGAATTTTTGAATTCTTTAATGGATGCCCATTTGAGTTGTCTATAATTCGTCTCATCATAATTGATCCAGGGTGTCCCAATCGATCATGCCAAAGTACAAAAGTATTGGAATCGATAACATTTTGGTTTACAATAGAATGTGCCTCAATTGCACTAATTCTTGTCCAATACAGGCCACAAGACAAAGATGGGAACTTCTCAATAGCCCTTTTCTGGCCAGAGATATTTTTGGTAATGATGAGATATTCAAGATTATTCTCATCTATTGTCACAACCCCAAATCCGGTCGTGATGAGCCCAGCACACTGCTAGGCCAGCCCAACCAATCAACAACAATTACGGAGCTATGAGCTCGCCTTATCCCATTTAAGCATAACAAGTTATAAGAAATTCGTGATAGATATATCAAAATAGGGAACCAAGTCCCAAAACAGTACAACTCCCCACAGACCGAGGGGTCAAGAGTCATGAGCCCCTACAAGTACATAAGTGTAATAAGGGTTTACATGATACCAAGTGCGGAAAGAAATAGCAAATACAGAATCAAAAGACAGTATGAAGGAGTATCGGGTCCTCCGGACTCTGCAGCTACCTCGAATATCCTACAGAATTTCCTCGAACAGTTACCGGATCAGGACTGCTGAGAGGTACCTCGATCTGCACACAAGGTGCAGGGAGTAAAATGAGTACTGCCAGACTCAGTGGTAATAAACGGGGGTAAGATAGCGTAGATAAGAAATCCACAATAAAGCACTATGTAAAGCTGTAACCAATACCCTGTAACAGAGTTCAATATCAATAGTAGAGAACCAACAAAATATCAACAACATAGTATAAAAGCTAGCACATGTAGCTAAATGCAATGAAATGCATGAAATGACCGATACGGCGCGTAGCCCGATCCAATTTGGGTACCCGTGCTCACTGTGAGGGTTCAGACTCCGAAGGGGCTCCTACAGCCCAAGCACAATATCATGAATATACGCTGCGGCACGCAGCCCGATCCACTACCAGTCAGCTAATATGCAAATGCGGCCTCGCAGGCTCAAAAGTAGATTTGAAAACACTTTTATCATTTTTCAGTTGAAAGCAGTATGTCAATGTCACGCCCCAAATCGAGGGACATGACCGACGCCTGACCGGGTTGGGTTGCCCCAGTCAAGCGGACCTGGGTGCCTTTCATTCCCACGCGTTAACCCTGTGTTGATTGTTTCTCATTAACCAAATATTTTACCAATAATGACTGATTTCATAATAGATAAACATAACCATGTGATTGATTCACTAACAAGTTCATAATTTATATTTACAACGCCCCCCATACATATACATAGGCCACAATCCCACAGTTTACATGTCTATGGAGCCTCTAGGATACAAAAAGAGAAATACAATACTTGCTGGTAACAAGGCTCCGGCTATACCTTACAAAACCAAAATGAAATCTAAACCGAAGTGGCATGAACCACACAAGGCCCCGAGGAAGAAAGGGGCTCACCAAAAACGGGCAGTGGAGGATGAAGGATACTACTGCCGATATGCTGAAGTGCCTGCTACAGATCCACCTACAATCATAACACGAATGTAGCGCCCCCGGCAAAAGGGACGTCAGTACACTTAAATTGTCTGGTATGTATGGACAAACTTTGTCCCAAGTAAACTCAAGCCATTAAATTACATTAAAACTAATCAAGCCAACCAACCATGTTTTCCACCTTTTACTCATTTCAGATAAGCCTCAACACAAGCACATTCAAGGTCAACAAATGGAACAACAACCAATCAACAACATAAATTGCAAGTAGTCAAACATAGGAGCAATCAGTGCTCCCCAGGTTGCAAACTCTCCTGCTGTCTCCTTTCACAATTTCACATTTTTGATTTTTGTATAAATTTTCAATAGCGATTTCGATCGCTTTCCATCCTTATTGCCCCTGACCACCCTTATTACCTCAGCCACCCTTATCACCCCAACCCACACCTTATTTCCCCACGTTGCGGCGCGTAACACGACCCCGCCTTACAGTTGAAAACACAACAATTTCAAACAGCAGATAAGGTGCTACACACAATTTCAACAAGTTCAAATAAGCAACTTACACATTGGTTCATGTTCTCAATTTCTTCTCAATGCCAATATCAAAATCAAGTTACAAGTATTCTGAAATCGAAAATGCCCACATAAGCATGTTCAACAATTTACCACCATTAAGGTGTTTCAAATTCCTTCCACAATAAGCCAAATATGCCATCACAATGGTTGTTCCCAATTCTTTACCAATCTCGATTACCTTTTTATCTTTCCATTCATATTTCATACCACACCACACATAGTTCAACATAAATCAAATGCTCAACAGGGAAATCAAAGAATTACGTAAAATTTCTCAATTTGACACATGCCAAAACAATTCGCACACATTTGGGCGATTTTACAAGAATCAAAATTAGCCATACATACCTGGTGGTGAGTTTTCTTCCGTTAACTTCCTACTTTATGCTTACCCACGCTATCTTACTTGTGCCAACCTTGTTCTTGAAGACTCTTACTTCTACTCACTTCTTTTTACTAAAAATCAAGTTAATAATCATGCATGAGTGTAAAAATTCTATTTTCAAAAGCTATTATATGCAAACCTCTCTTTACCCAATTAAAACTGAAAGTGAAAGAAAAATAGTTAGGGTTTTTACCTTGAAAAGATTGGGGAAGTTGAATCCTTGCCCTAAGATCCCTTGGAATTAAGGTAGTTAGAACAATCCTTGAAGATGCAAGATTTCTCTCTCTAAAAACCCTCTCTTCTCTCTCTAATTTTTGGTAAGATGATATGATAAAATGAAGAAGAAGTGTGTTATATTAAAGAAGGGATCGGGTCAAAATGTTACAAAAATCTGGGCCGGGGTCGAATATGCGGTCACTATGCGACCGCAGAATCCACATGCGGTCCGCAAAGTGACCACAAAATGGCCTCAAAGTTATGCAGGTTCTGTTAAGGAATGCGGCCAAAATGCGGTCCGCATGTTTGATCTGCGGTCGCAAAATGCACCGCAGATTTGACATGCGATCGCACATCGACCGCACTTTTGACGGATTTTTGGGAAACTCTCTGGAACGATTTGCGGCAAGAATGCGGTCCGCATGTCAGGTTTGCGGTCGCATTCTTGACCGCATATTTGACATTTTTCTGGAAAATTTTATTCTCAACATTTTTGACTCTTATATCACTACCAAGGGTCCGAACCGCGGCTCGCAAGCTCGCCACGAAGAATTCTATGCATTCCTAACACATTATTCGGACCATGACACCACAGCTACTAGGTTTTATGCACAAAAATTTTACGGGGCCTTACATCCTCTCCCCCTTAAGATCATTCGTCCTCGAATGAGGATTTTGAAATAAATGAGTTTTGAAAGACATGGTATGCAAGCTATCAAGATTTTGACTAACTCTTATATTTTAGAAAAATTTCGCCAGAGTTTCCTTTGTATTATGGACATATCCACCTGTCAGAGGGCCCCCGAAACACATTACCAAACAACAATACACAAATACAACACCTTTCACAACTGGTATACACTTTCTTACCTCAACGAATGCACATATTCTATCACATTGTTACAATTGCACATAAACTAGTCACTTCAATGAATTTTCACCTTATTTAACCATTTTAACACACCATGTACACTTAACAAACCATTACCAATCTAAACTTACTATTAGTTGTTTATTTAACACGCGAATATTTATAAGGATTTCATTTATCAAGAAAGGTTCAAGTGACCCAAGGTAACAACACAATTAACTCATTACAAAATGAAGGGGACTTTACTAATACTAAGAGGGAAACAACTTAGACAAGATGACACTTACTAAAAGTAGGAGGGTCACCTAATTTCTTCTAGGCTTGATCAAACAATTGGGGGTACTTTTCTTTCATCTCTTTTTCTGCTTCCCATGTGGCCTCCTCAACTTGTTGACTTCGCCACAATACTTTAACAGAGGCAACTTCCTTATTTCTCAACTTACGGACTTGCCTATCAAGAATGGCAACTGGAACTTCTTCATATGACAAATCTTCATTAACCTCTATAGCTTCGACCGGCATGATGGTGGATGGATCTCCAATCACTTTCTTCAACATGGACACATGGAATACCGGATGCACTGATGACATCTCAGGAGGCAACTCTAGCCTATAAGAAACTTGACCAATCCTTTGAACGATCCGATATGGCCCGACATACCTAGGACTCAATTTCCCTTTCTTTCCGAATCGCATGACTCCCTTCATAGGAGATACCCTCAAGAACACCCAATCATCGACTTGAAACTCCAAATCCCTTCGACGAACGTCCGCATAGGACTTTTGACGACTCTGTGCTGTTTTCATTCTCTCCTGAATAACCTTGACCTTTTCCATAGCTTCGTACACCATATCTGGCCCTAGCAATTCCGCTTCACCTACCCCAAACCACCCGATTGGCGATCTACATCTTCTCCCGTACAATGCCTCAAACGGGGCCATTTGAATGCTAGCATGATAGCTGTTATTGTAAGCAAATTCTATCAGTGGCAAGTGTTCATCCCAATTACCTTTAAAATCTAAGACACAAGCCCGCAACATATCTTCAAGCGTCCGAATGGTCCGCTCGGCCTGTCCATCGGTCTGTGGATGGAAAGCTGTGCTGAGATTCACCTGAGTTCCCAAACCTTGCTGAAACTTCTTCCAAAAGTTAGCGGTGAACTGAGCCCCGCGATATGAGATGATAGAAAGTGGAGTGCCATGAAGCCTTACTATCTCTTTGATGTACAATCTTGCATATTGCTCCGCGGTATCAGTGGACTTGACAGGCAGGAAGTGAGCTGATTTGGTGAGTCGATCCACTATCACCCATATTGAGTCAAACTTATGCTGAGTGCGAGGTAACCCCACCACGAAATCCATATTGATCATCTCCCATTTCCACCTTGGTATTTCTATAAGCTGAGTTAATCCACCGGGCCGTTGATGCTCGGCCTTCACTTGTTGACAGTTCGGACATTTAGCTACAAAGCCTGCCACATCCCTTTTCATACCGTTCCACCAATAAATCTCCTTGAGATCGTGATACATTTTCGTTGAACCAGGGTGCACAGAATACCCGGAAGTATGAGCCTCTGCCATCACTCTTTCCCGAAGCTCGTCCACATCCGGAACACATAGCCTATCTTGACACCGCAATACACCATCTTCGCTGCCGAGTACAAATGCTGAGGTCTTGTCATTCATGACTGCTTCCTTCACCCGAACCAATGCTGGATCCATGAACTGTTTTTCCTTGATTTCCGCGACCAATGATGATTCTGCTCCATTATGCACCAAGATATCCCCCTCGGCTGACGCCGAGATACAAACCCCCAAACTGGCTAATTAGTAAACCTCTCGAGCCAGGGGTCTCTGATCCACACCCAAATGAGCCAAACTACCCATGGATTTCCGACTAAGAGCGTCAGCTACCACATTTGCCTTCCCTGGATGGTACAATATGTCTATATCATAGTCTTTGAGTAGTTCTAACCACCGCCGCTGTCTCAGATTCAGCTCTTTCTGCTTGAACAAATACTGGAGGCTCTTGTGGTCCGAAAACACCTCTACATGAACCCCATAAAGATAGTGTCGCCATATTTTCAAGGCAAACACAACAGCTGCAAGTTCCAAATCATGCGTCGGATAATTCTTCTCATGATTCTTGAGTTGCCTGGAAGCATAAGCTATAACCTTTCCGTGCTGCATCAATACACATCCCAAACCGACTCTGGAGGCATCACAATAGACTACAAATCCCTCTGTGCCTTCTGGCAAGGCCAATACCGGTGCCGAGGTCAATCTTGACTTCAATTCTTGGAAACTTTTCTCACAAGCATCGGACCACTGGAACTTCACTGCCTTCTGCGTCAGTTTTGTCAATGGGGAAGCGAGGGTTGAGAATCCCTCTACAAATCTCCGATAGTACCCTGCCAAACCCAAGAAGCTACGAATCTCTGTCGGGTTCGTGGGTCTAGGCCAATCTTTCACCGCCGCAATCTTCTGAGGATCCACCATAATTCCCTCACTGGAAATAACATGCCCTAGAAAGGCTATGGACTTCAACCAAAACTCACATTTTGAGAACTTGGCATACAATTGATGTCGAAGAAGGGTCTGCAACGCTGCTCTGAGGTGAACGGCATGATCTTCTCTGCTCCGAGAGTAGATGAGGATGTCGTCAATGAATACGATCACAAAGGAATCTAGGAATCGCTTGAAAACACGATTCATAAGGTCCATGAAAGCTGCTGGGGCATTGGTTAGCCCAAAAGACATAACCAAAAACTCAAAGTGACCATAACGATTTCTGAAGGCGGTTTTAGGAATATCCTGCTCCCTGATTTTCAACTGGTGGTACCCAGACCGTAAATCAATCTTTGAGAAGAACTTCGCTCCCTGCAATTGGTCAAACGGATCATCCACTCGAGGCAAAGGATATTTATTCTTGATGGTGACTTTGTTGAGCTGCCGATAATCAATACACATTCGAAGTGACCCATCCTTCTTTCTGACAAAGAGAACCGGAGCACCCCAGGGCGACACACTCGGTCGTATGAACCCTTTCTCTAATAAATCCCTCAACTGCTCCTTTAACTCCCTTAACTCTGCTGGCGCCATTCTGTAAGGTGGAATGGATATTGGCTGAGTATCTGGCAATACATCAATTCCGAAATCAATCTCCCTGTCCGGCGGGATGCCTGGAAGCTCATCTGGAAACACTTCAGGAAATTCATTCACAATTGGCACGGACTCGAGGGTAGGCACCTCCTGAGGTGGTGTCCGTTACCCGAACCAGGTGATAGATACACCCTTTCTTAATCATCTTTGAAGCCTTAAGGTAGGAAATAATCCTACCCCTTGGCACTACACCATTTCCTCTCCATTCAATAACTGGCTCGTTAGGGAACTCGAGCCTCATAACTCTCGTTCGACAGTCAAGTTTGGCAAAGCACGAATAGAGCCAATCCATCCCCATAATTATATCAAAATCTACCATCCCAAGCTCAATAAGGTCGGCTGTGGTATCACGACCACCCACCGTAACAACACAATTCCTATAGACTCGTGAGGCCGTAATAGAATCACCAATAGGAGTCGACACAGAGAACGGCTCATGAAGCTGTTCGGGTTCTATCCCAAAACTTGAAGCAATAAATGGAGTAACATAAGACAAGGAGGACCCCGGATCAATAAGGGCATAGCAATCAAGTAGCCTGAACAGACATGATACCTGTAACAACATCTGGAGAAGCCTCGGCATTCTGGCGGTCACTCAATGCATAGAATCGGCTAGGTCCACCCCTACCCCGAGCTCCACCCCTAGCTGCACCACGCCCTGCTGATGCTGGAGTACGTGCTGATGATGTAGCAGCCGAAGAACCGGATGACTGAGCAGATCCCCTACCTATACCCTGACGGGGTGCACGGCAGTCCCGCTGAATGTGACCTCTCACCCCGCACCCGAAGCACACCGGAAGGTCAAGGTAGCAAGTTTCTGTATGAAATCTCCCACACTTGGGGCATGTAGGTCTCCCCTGCTGCTGGGATCTCACCCAGGACGACCAGACTGACGAGACCTCCTGCTGTCCGAACCGGGTCTCGAGTAACTGCCCTGCTGATGACTGTGCACGGATGGCGGTGCACTCGCGAGGACTGAGCATATGACTGGGATGGCCCTGATGACCCCCTCCCTGGAAGTGATCTCCCTGAACGACCCATTGACCGGGCCCTGCTGCTACTTTCTCTTTCTGCACGAATCTTCAATTTCCTGGCCTCTGTGGCCTGAGCAAACCCCACAATCCTCCCATAGTTCATGTCTGAGTGCAAGGCTGCTGTGGCGGCCTCATTCACCACCAAAGGGCTAAGGCCCCGAACAAACCGTCGAACCCGGGCATCCATGGTCGACACTAAATGAGGAGCATACTTGGACAACCTTACGAACTCCATGTGATATTCCCAAACACTCATACTACCCTGCTTGAGGACCTCGAACTCCGTGGCACGGGCTGCCATCACCTCGGCAGGCAAGAAGTGGTCCATAAATGCATCTACGAACTCATCCCATCCTGGCCGGAGGGCTCCCTTCCTCACGGGAATCCTCCCACATTTCGAACCATGAACGTGCCGCTCCCTTCGGCCTGTAAGAGGCCAACTCTACCCCCTCTATATCTGTAGCCTTCATCACTCTGAGGGTCTTGTATATCTCATCAAGGAATTCCCTGTGGGTCAGCCTCTGGATCGGTGCCTGAAAATTCTGGAGGGGCCAATCGCAAGAATTGATGGACTCTGGAGCCAAAGGAATCTCCCTGTCCGCTGGAGGATGCAGGGGCATCATGGGATCTCTGGGCCTGGGCGGCCACTAGCTGTGTTAACATATGGATGGCTCCCCTAAGTTCTTCATTAGAGATACCAGAGCCCGAAGCGGGAACTGTGTCTGAGTCAGGAACACCGACAGGAGGAATGGTAGCATCCTCTGCCGCAGCTGGAATAGGGACACTTGGGTTTTGAACAGATGGGCCAGGCAAATTCGGGACTGGTGGGTCATTCTCTCCCACGGCATCAGGTACATGATTAACAGCTGCACTTGGGCCGGCATTGGCCCTAAGGCCGAGTCTAGCCTTCTTCTTAGGTACCATATTCTGAAAATTTGGGAACAAGGCACGAATTAGACATAGATATCTCCACATTGCACTTTACCGCACGATATAGATTAACAAAGAAGTAGGTAAATTCCTAAATGCCCGTGTAGCCCCCTACTTATATGATGTGGTCGACAACACACCTATAAGAAGGGCACTACTAGACACGGCTCCGAGACATCCTAGGACACTTTAAAAACCATAGGCTCTGATACAGAGGCAATTGTCACGCCCCAAATCGAGGGACATGACCGGCGCCTGACCGGGTTGCCCCAATCAAGCGGACCTGGGTGCCTTTCATTCCCACGCGTTAACCCTGTGTTGATTGTTTCTCATTAACCAAATATTTTACCAATAATGACTGATTTCATAATAGATAAACATAACCATGTGATTGATTCACTAACAAGTTCATAATTTATATTTACAACGCCCCATACATATACATAGGCCACAATCCCACAGTTTACATGTCTATGGAGCCTCTAGGATACAAAAAGAGAAATACATTACTTGCCGGTAACAAGGCTCCGGCTATACCTTACAAAACCAAAATGAAATCTAAACCGAAGTGGCATGAACCACACAAGGCCCCGAGGAAGAAAGGGGCTCACCAAAAACGGGCAGTAGAGGATGAAGGATACTACTGCCGATGTGCTGAAGTGCCTGCTACAGATCCACCTACAATCATAACACGAATGTAGCGTCCCCGGCAAAAGGGACGTCAGTACACTTGAATTGTATTGGTATGTATGGACAAACTTTGTCCCAAGTAAACTCAAGCCATTAAATTACATTAAAACTAATCAAGCCAACCAACCATGTTTTCCACCTTTTACTCATTTCAGATAAGCCTCAACACAAGCACATTCAAGGTCAACAAATGGAACAACAACCAATCAACAACATAAATTGCAAGTAGTCAAACATATGAGCAATCAGTGCTCCCCAGGTTGCAAACTCTCCTGCTGTCTCCTTTCACAATTTCACATTATTGATTTTTGTATCAATTTTTCAATAGCGATTTCGATCGCTTTCCATCCTTATTGCCCCGACCACCCTTATTACCTCGGCCACCCTTATCACCCCAACCCACACCTTATTTCCCCACGTTGCGGCGCGCAACACGACCCCGCCTTACAGTTGAAAACACAACAATTTCAAACAGCAGATAAGGTGCTACACACAATTTCAACAAGTTCAAATAAGCAACTTACACATTGGTTCATGTTCTCAATTTCTTCTCAATGCCAATATCAAAATCAAGTTACAAGTATTCTGAAATCGAAAATGCCCACATAAGCATGTTCAACAATTTACCACCATTAAGGTGTTTCAAATTCCTTCCACAATAAGCCAAATATGCCATCACAATGGTTGTTCCCAATTCTTTACCAATCTCGATTACCTTTTTATCTTTCCATTCATATTTCATACCACACCACACGTAGTTCAACATAAATCAAATGCTCAACAGGGAAATCAAAGAATTACGTAAAATTTCTCAATTTGACACATGCCAAAACAATTCGCACACATTTGGGCGATTTTACAAGAATCAAAATTAGCCATACATACCTGGTGGTGAGTTTTCTTCCGTTAACTTCCTACTTTATGCTTACCCACGCTATCTTACTTGTGCCAACCTTGTTCTTGAAGACTCTTACTTCTACTCACTTCTTTTTACTAAAAATCAAGTTAATAATCATGCATGAGTGTAAAAATTCTATTTTCAAAAGCTATTATATGCAAACCTCTCTTTACCCAATTAAAACCTGAAAGTCAAAGAAAATAGTTAGGGTTTTTACCTTGAAAAGATTGGGGAAGTTGAATCCTTGCCCTAAGATCCCTTGGAATTAAGGTAGTTAGAACAATCCTTGAAGATGCAAGATTTCTCTCTCTAAAAACCCTCTCTTCTCTCTCTAATTTTTGGTAAGATGATATGATAAAATGAAGAAGAAGTGTGTTATATTAAAGAAGGGATCGGGTCAAAATGTTACAAAAATCTGGGCCGGGGTCGAATATGCGGTCACTATGCGACCGCAGAATCCACATGCGGTCCGCAAAGTGACCGCAAAATGGCCTCAAAGTTATGCAGGTTCTGTTAAGGAATGCGGCCAAAATGCGGTCCGCATGTTTGATCTGCGATCGCAAAATGCATCGCAGATTTGACATGCGATCGCACATCGACCGCACTTTTGACAGATTTTTGGGAAACTCTCTGGAACGATTTGCGGCAAGAATGCGGTCCGCATGTCAGGTTTGCGGTCGCATTCTTGACCGCATATTTGACATTTTTCTGGAAAATTTTATTCTCAACATTTTTGACTCTTATATCACTACCAAGGGTCCGAACCGCGGCTCGCAAGCTCGCCACGAAGAATTCTATGCATTCCTAACACATTATTCGGACCAAGACACCACAGCTACTAGGTTTTATGTACAAAATTTTACGGGGCCTTACAGTCAAAGTTCCAGAGATTGGAAATATCATGATAACAGTAATACCTACGGACTGGTAGTAAGACTAACATGTCAATATCATAGATCAATGATAAGGATCCTCTCAGGATCCCAAGAACTGGCTCACAGCTCATAAGTGTACTCAACCGTCCAAGAAGGAGGTTCGACGGCTCAAGAGTAGCCAATATCACAATATAATATGCAACCATCCGAAAAGGAGGTTCGATGGCTCAAGAATAGCCAATATCATAACACACTATCAACAGGTCGGACTAAGCCATAGTCCCCAAATCACAATCGACCCCGCACTCACAAAAGATTACGTGTCTCGCCCCTATACAGCGTCACAAAGTGGTATACCGGGGTTTCGAACCCGTTGGTCATCACCCACATCTATTACTCACCTTAATACAGCTCGACGACTAGTCCGCGATGCCCTTGCCACGAGAATCAAGCTCCGCACGCGTAGAATCTAATCAAATGTAGTAGAAATACAATAAATTAGACCAATGGGACGACACCCAGTCAAAACAACTCAATTTACATCAAAATTCACAAGGTTGCCAAAACCCGACTTTCGGCACACTTCTCAAAAAATTATGAAAGTCATATATTCGGAACTCTCGTCTCAATACGAGTCTAGGCATATAAAATTTACCAAATTCGGACTCCATTTGCCCACTCAAATCCTTGTTTTTCTAAAGTTCAAGCCTAGGGCTAAAACCTCCATAAAATACCCCAAATTCCTCCATTTTCATGAGATAATTGCATAGTATTATCAATACTAATCATAATTTAAGTCCATAGTTGATTACCTGATGAATTCCCTTGAATTTCTCTTCAAAATCGCCCAAATCGCCTCTTAAGACGAGACCCAAATGTTTTGAAATGTTTCTGAAATTTCTAACTTCTAATATAATTAACCCTCTGCAATTTCCGCTTCTACGGAACATTTTCTGCCTCTGCGGAACCGCTTCTACGACAAATTAGTCGCTTCTGTGACCCTAGGCCTAACTGGCCATTTCCGCCTCTGCGAGAAGTGGACCGCTTCTGCGGAACCGCTCCTGCGGAACAAGGTCCGCTCCTGCGGGCTCGCGCTAGCGGCCAAAATTCCGCTTCTGCGAATCCTTCACCCCTCGACCCAATTCCGCTTCTGCGACCAGCATCCGCACCCGCGACACCGCTTTTACGGACAAAAATCCGCTTTAGCGAAGACATGTGCTTCTGCGCCCCATCGTCCGCTCCTGCGGACTCGCTCCTGCACTCCCATTTCCGCAGGAGCGAAAACAAAAGAACCAGCAAACAAAATCTGCAATTTTCCATGTTTTGTCCCGTTTGACCATCCGAAAACACCCCGAGGCCCCTGGGACCTCATCCAAACACACCAACACATCCTAATGCCTTATTCGAACTTGTTCCAATCCTCAAAACACGTCTAACAACATCAAAACCCATAATTCACATCGAATTCAAGCCTAAATTCCTTAAAACTTTCCGAATTACACATTCGATCTAAAACGCGACCAAATGACGTCCGAATGATCTGAAAATTTGCGCGCATATCCAAAATCACATGACGAAGCTACAGAAATTGTCGGAATTCCATTTCGACCTCCGGATCAAAATCTTACCTACCGTTCGGATTTTGCCAAAATTCAACCTTAGCCAATTCAAGCCTATTTCTACGCTGGACCTCCAAATTCAATTTCGATTGCTCCTCTAAGTCACAAATCACCTCCCAGAACTAACCAAATCATCAGAATCCGAGTCCGAGCCCTATAACTAAATAGTCAACTCCAGGTTGACTTTCCATATTCAAGTTTCCTTTAAAAAGGCTATATGCTTCATTTTCAATCCAATTCACTCCTAAGTCACCCGATAGACTCTAACACTGCTATAAAAGCATAAAACATATAATTACAACATAACGGGGTGGTAATTCTCGTTATGACGGGTCGGGTCGTCACATTCTCCCCCTATTAAGAAAACGCTCATCCTCGAGCGGGTCAAGAAACATACCTGAAGTCTCAAACAAGTGAGGATATCTGCTCCACATCTCCCGGCCTCCTCCATGGGTCGACCTCTCCACTGCACCTTAACTGAAGCAATCTCCTTGGACCTCAACTTTCGAACCTGTCTACCCAAAATAGCCACTGGCTCCACATCATAAGATAGATCACCATTAAGCTGAATGGTACTAAAGTCTAATACATGATACGGATCCCCGATATACTTCCGGAGCATAGACACGTGGAATACTGGATGAACACTGGACAAACTGGGTGGCAAGGCCAGCTCATATGCCACCTCTCCAACCCTCCTGAGTATCTCAAAAGGACCAATGTACCTGGGACTCAGCTTCCCGTTCTTCCCGAACCTCATGACACCCTTCATAGGTGAAACCTTCAACAATACTCTGTTACCAACCATGAAAGACAACTCTCGAACTCTACGGTCTGCATAACTCTTCTAGCGAGACTGTGATGTGCGAAGCCTCTCCTGGATCAACTTTTCTCTATCCATATCATTCTGAACTAACTCAGTCCCTATCAGTCTATCCTCACCAGGCTCAAACCATCCCACGGGAGACCTACATCGTCTGCCATACAATGCCTCGTACGGGGCCATCTGAATACTCGACTGATAACTGTTGTTGTAGGCAAACTCAGCAAGTGGCATGAACTCATCCTACGAACCACCAAAGTCAATCACACATGCTTGCAACATATCCTCCAGGATCTGAATAGTGCGCTCAGACTGCCCGTCTGTCTGGGGGTGAAATGTGGTGCTCAACTCAACCCGCGTACCCATCTCCCGCTGAAATGCTCTCCAAAGCTGAGAAGTGAACTGAGTGCCCCTGTCGGATATGATAGACACTGGGACCCTGTGAAACCGAACAATCTCCCGAATAAAGATCGCTCCCAACCGCTCAGATGAGTAAGTAGTACTAACTGGAATGAAATGTGTGGACTTAGTCAGTCAATCAACAATCACCCACACAGAATCAAACTTCCTCGAAGTCCGAGGGAGTCCAGTGACTAAGTCCATAGTGATCCTCTCCCACTTCCACTCAGGAATATCAATGCGCTGAAATATGCCACCGGGCCTCTGATGCTCGTACTTAACCTGCTGACAGTTGAGGCGCCGTGCTACATGTCTAACAATGTCCATCTTCATCTTCCTCTACCAATAGTGTTGTTTCAAGTCCTTATACATCTTCGCGGCTCCTGGATGGATAGAATACCGCGAGCTATGGGCCTCCTCGAGAATCAACTCACGAAGGCCATCAACATTGGGCACACATATCCGGCCCTACATCCTCAATACGCCGTCACTATCAATGGTGACATCTCTAGCATCATCATGCTGAACTCTGTCCTTAAGGACAACCAAATATGGATCATCATACTGACGCCCACGAATACGATCATATAGAGATGACCGAGATACAACACAAGCCAACACCCTGCTGGGCTCTGAAATGTCTAACCTCACTAGCCGATTGGCTAGTACCTGAACATCATAAGCAAGTGATCTCTCCTCGGCTGGAATATATGTCAATCTCCCCATACTGACCGCCTTCCGGCTCAAAGTATCTGCCACCACATTGGCCTTCGCCGGATAATATAAAATAGTGATGTCATAATCCTTAAGTAACTCAAGCCATCTCCGCTGTCTCAAATTAAGATCTTTGTATTTGAACAAGTGCTGGAGACTACGATGGTCGGTATACACCTCACAAGACATGCCGTACAAATAATGCCTCCAAATCTTTAGGGCATGAACTATGGCAGCTAGCTCCAAATCATGAACAGGATAGTTCTTCTCATATGGCTTCAATTGCCGAGAAGCATAAGCAATGACCTTACCTTCCTGCACCAACACACAACCTATCCCCACTCGCGAGGCATCACAGTAAACAGTATATAAACCTGAAGCTGATAGCAATACTAACACTGGAGTTGTGGTCAAAGCTATCTTGAGCTTCTGAAAGCTCTCTTCTCACTCATCCGACCACACGAATGGTGCACCCTTCTGAGTCAATCTAGTCAAAGAAGAAGCAATAGATGAAAATCCCTGAACAAACCGGCGATAATATCTCGCCAAGCCAAGAAACCTCCCGATCTCTGTAGCTGAGGACGGTCTAGGCCAACTCTGCACCGCCTCTATCTTTTTCTGATCAACCTGAAAACCATCACAAGACACTACATGACCCAGAAACGCTACTGATTTAAGCCAAAACTCGCACTTGGAGAATTTAGCATACAACTTCTCCTCCCTCAATCGCTGCAACACAATACTCAAATGCTGAGCATGCTCCTCCTGACTACGGGAGTAGACTAGAATGTCATCAATGAACACAATCACAAATGAATCCAAATAGGGCCTCTGAACACACTGTTCATCAGATGCATAAATGTTGCTGGGGCGTTGGTCAGCCCAAAAGACATCACAAGGAACTCATAGTGACCATATCGGGTCCTGAATGCAGTCTTCATAATATCCGAGTCCCTGATCTTCAGCTGATGATAGCCTGAACGAAGATCGATCTTAGAAAACACCCTCGCACCCTGTAACCGATCAAACAAATCATCAATGCGCGGTAGAGGGTACTTGTTCTTCACTGTTACTTTGTTCAATTGCCTATAATCAATACACATTCGCATGGAACCATCTTTCTTTTTAACAAATAACACCGGCGCACCCCATGGGGACATACTAGGGTGGATGAAACCCTTATCCAGAAGCTTCTGAAGCTACTATTTCAGTTCTTTCAACTCAGCTGGTGCCATCCGATAAGGAGGAATGGATATGGGCTGAGTGCCCGGCACCAGGTCAATGCCAAAATCAATATCCCCGTCCGGCGGCATGCCCGGCAGGTCTGAGGGAAATACATCTGGGAAGTCCCTCACAACAGGTACAGAATCAATGCTAGGAGACTCAGCTCCCACATCTCTCACAAATGCTAAGTATGACAAACATCCATTTTCAACCATTTTCTGAGCCTTTAAAAATGAAATGACACGGCTAGGGACTAAATCAGTCGAACCCCGCCACTCAATCTGAGAAATACCAGGAATGGTCAACGTAATTGTCTTAGCATGACAGTCCAATATAGCATGGTACGAAGACAACCAGTCCATACCCAATATCACATCAAAGTCCACCATCCCCAACAATAACAAATCTTCCTGGGTCTCCAGACCCCCAATAGAAATAGCACAGGATCTATAGACATGACCCACAACAATCGTATCACCCACGGGGGTGGATACATGAACAGGTAAATCAAGACTACCACGAGTTGCACCCAAATGATGTGAAAAATAAGAGGATACGTAAGAATATGTGGACCCTGGATCAAATAGAACAAAGGCATCTCTGTGACAGACAGAAATGATACCTGTAATCACTGCATCAGAGGCAACTGTATCACGCTTATCAGGGAGTGCATAGAATCGTGCCTGGCCTCCACCGGATCTCTCCTCGCCTCTAGGCCACCACGAGAAGACTGACCTCCACCTCTACTAGCCTGAGATGGTGCTGAAGAGGAGGGCTGATCCCTCTGCTGAGCCCTGTCCCTACGGAGTCGAGGGCACCGCCTCCTCATGTGGCCAAACTCACCACAGTCATAACAATCACCTGGTGCTGGAGAAGGGGACTGAAGGGAACCCCTCGCCGCAGAAGAACCCTGGGCTGAAGTAGTAGGTGCTGCACTCTGGGCTGGGTGGTCACTAAGTGAAGACTAACCCTGCTAAAATCCCTGTTGACCACGACCATAAGAACCTCCGCTCTGCTCAGGGCGACCTGAATGAGAAGGTCTAGATGAGCGACCTCTGCCCTGCTGGAAATGCCCTCTAGATGAAGCACCACTGAAACTACCAAAACCACGAGGCCTCTTGGCCTCCCGCTCCTCCCTCTCTCGGAGACGATCCGCCTCAATGGAGCATGCCATATCCACAACCTGCTCAAAAGATGATGACAGAACTCTCTCTCTGGTCATAAGAATGTAGATGGAGTAGTTGAGGCCATCAATGAACCTGTTAATCATCTCCCTATCAGTAGGGATCATCCATGTGGCATGCCTAGCCAACTGTGTGAATCTAAGCTCGTACTGGGTCACTGACATGTCTCCCTAAACCAGCCACTCAAACTGGCGACGAAGCTCCTCGCGACGGGACTGAGGTACATACTTCTCTAGGAAGAGAGTAAAAAATTGCTGCCATGTGAGAGGTGCTACTCCTGTAGGCCTACGCCTCTCAAACTCCTCACACCAATCAAATGCGGGACCAGTAAACTGAAAAGTAGTAAATGAAACTCCGCTGGACTCAAGAATACCAGTTGTACGTAGCATCCTCTGACACTTATCTAAGAAACCCTGGCATTCTCGCCCTCAGCGCCACTGAAATGGGGTGGCTGGAGTCTACCAAATCTCTCAAGACGACGCTGCTCGTCGTCAGGCATAGCCTGAACCATATGCTCTGGAGTTGGTGCAGCTGGAGGAATAACTGGTCCAACCACCTAAGCAGGGACCGCCTCTGGCGTCTGAAGCCCCTGAACAACCTGCTCAGGTGTGCAAGCTGCAGGGGTCTTCTGACTACCCCCTGTTTGAGATATCGCTGCAGTAGCGGTAGCTGAACTACCTGAGCCAAACCAGAACACACCGATAATATCTGAGCAAGAGTCTCCTGAAGACCAGGAATAGCAATAGATACAGTCTGGGCCTAAACTGGGGCTGCTAGAGCATCAACCACTGGGGGATGCTCCTGAACAAGTACAACGGGCGGATCAGCTAGCACTGCCTCAGCTGCCCTACCTCTACCTCTAGCACGACCGCATCCACGGCCTCTGGCAGGTGGCAATGGAGGTCGTCCACCTAGCCCTGATACTCGCGTTCTCGCCATTTGCGAGAGAATAGAATATAGAAGTTCAGTTCTCAGAACAACAAGATCGCATGATAGAGTTCAAGAAAAGTGAAGTGTTTCCTAAAGGTTCGCAGCCTCCCGAGGGTAAGTACAAGCGTCCCCGTACCGATCCACAAGACTCTACTAACCGGCTCAAGACTCATAAGTCCTAGTAAACCTAGGCTCTGATACCAACTTGTCACAACCCCAAATCCAGTCGTGATGGCGCCCAGCACACTGTTAGGCCAGCTCGACCAATCAACAACAATTACGGAGCTATGAGCTCGCCTTATCCCATTTAAGCATAACAAGTTACAAGACATCAGTGATAGATATATCAAAACAGGGAACCAAGTCCCAACACAGTGCAACTCCCCAAAGACCGAAGGGTCAAGAGTCATGAGCCTCTACAAGTACATGAGTGTAATAAGGGTTTACATGATACCAAGTGCGGAAAGAAATAGCAAATACAGAATCAAAAGACAGTAGGAAGGAGTATCGGGTCCTGCGGACTCTGCAGCTACCTCAAATATCCTATAGAAGTCGCCTCGAACAGCTACCGGATCAGGTTTGCTAAGAGGTACCTGGATCTGCACACAAGGTTGCAGGGAGTAAAATGAGTACTACCAGACTCAATGGTAATAAACAGGGGTAAAACAGCGTAGATAAGAAATCCACAATAAAGCACTATGTAAAGCTGTAACCAATACCTTGTAACAATTCAATATCAATAGTAGAGAACCAACAAAATATCAACAACATAGTATAACAGTTAGCAGATGTAGCTAAATGTAATGCAATGCATGAAATGACCGCTACGGTGCGTAGCCCGATCCAATTTGGGTACCCACGCTCACTGTGGGGGTTCAGACTCCGGAGGGGCTCCTACAACCCAAGCACAATATCATGAATATACGCTGCGGCGAGTAGCCTGATCCACTACCAGTCAACTAATGTGCAAATGCGGCCTCGCAAGCTCAAAAGTAGTTTTGAAAACTCTTTTATCATTTTTCAGTTGAAAGTAGTATGTCAAAGTTCCAGAGATTGGAAATATCATGATAACAGTAATAGCTACGGATTGGAAGTAAAACTAACATGTCAATATCACAGAACAATGATAATGATCCACGCAGGATCCCAATAACTGGATCACAGCCCATAAGTGTACTCAACCGTCCAAGAAGGAGGTTTGACGGCTCAAGAGTAGCCAATATCACAATATAATATGCAACCATCCGAAAAGGAGGTTCGACGGCTCAAGAATAGCCAATATCATAACACAGTATCCATAGGTCGGACTAAGCCATAGTCCCCAAATCACAATCGACCCCGTACTCACAAAAGAGTACGTGTCTCGCCGTTATACAGCGTCACAAAGTGGTATACCGGGGTTTCAAACCCGCCGGTCATCACCCACATCTATTACTCACCTCAATACAGCTCGACGACTAGTTCGTAATGCCCTTGCCACAAGAATCAAGCTCCGCATGCATAGAATCTGATCAAATGTAGTAGAAACACAACAAATTAGGCCAATGGGACGACACCTAGTCAAAACAACTCAATTTACATCAAAATTCACAAGGTTGCCAAAACCCGACTTTCAATACGATTCTAGGCATATAAAATTTACCAAATTCGGACTCCATTTGCCCACCCAAATCCTTGTTTTTCTAAAGTTCAAGCCTAGGGCTAAAACCTCCATAAAATACCCCAAATTCCTCCATTTTCATGAGATAATTGCATAATATTATCAATACTAATCATAATTTAAGTCCATAGTTGATTACCTAATGAATTCCCTTGAATTTCTCTTCAAAATCGCCCAAATCGCCTCTTAAGCCGAGACCCAAATGTTTTGAAATATTTCTGAAATTTCTAACTTCTAATATAATTAACCCTCTGCGATTTCCGCCTCTGCAGAACCGCTTCTGCGACAAATTTGTCGCTTCTGCGACCCCAGGCCTAACTTGCCATTTCCGCCTCTGCGAGAAGCGGACCACTTCTGCGGAACCGCTCCTGCGGACTCGCTACAGCGGTCAAAATTCCGCTTCTGCGGATCCTTCATCCCTCGACCCACGTTCGCTTCTGCGATCAGAATCCGCACCCACGACACCGCTTCTACGGACAAAAGTCCGCTTCGGCGAGGACCTGCGCTTCTGCGCCCCATAGTCCGCTCCTGCGGACTCGCTCCTGCGCTCCCATTTCCGCAGGAGCGAAAACAACAGAACCACCAAACAAAATCTGCAATTTTCCATGTTTTCTCCCGTTTAACCATCCGAAAACACCTCGAGGCCCCCGGGATCTCAGCCAAATACACCAACACATCCTAATACCTTATTCGAACTTGTTCCAATCCTCAAAACATGTCTAACAACATCAAAACCCATAATTCACATCGAATTCAAGCCTAAATTCCTTAAAACTTTCCGGATTACACATTTGATCTAAAACCCGACCAAACGACGTCCTAATAATCTGAAAATTTGCGGGCATATTCAAAATCACATGACGAAGCTACAAAAATTGTTGGAATTCCATTCCGACCTCCGGATCAAACTCTCACCAACCGTTCAGATTTCGCCAAAATTCAACCTTAGCCAATTCAAGCTTATTTCTACACAGGACCTCCAAATTCAATTCTGATCGCTCCTCTAAGTCACAAATCACCTCCCGGAACTAACCAATTCCTCATAATTCGATTCCGAGCCCTCTACCTAAATAGTCAACTCCAGGTTGACTTTCCATATTCAAGTTTCCTTCAAAAAGGCTATATGCCTCATTTTCAATCCAATTCACTCCTAACTCACCCGATAGACTCTAACATTGATATAAAAGCATAAAAACATATAATTACAACATAACAGGGTGGTAATTCTCGTGACGACGGGCCGAGTCGTCACATCTATTGTCTCAATATGATATCCATTTCGACGGATATCTTAAAACTCAACAAGTTCCTCTTGGACTTGGAGGAGAACATTGCATTCTCTATGATAAGTATTGTTCCCTTAGGCAGAGTTATAGTACCTCTTCCAGAGCCTTCAATTAAATTACTACTTCCCGAAATTGTAGTAACATCTGTCTTACACATACTTAAATGAGAGAAATATTTCTTCTCTTTGAATATTGTGTATGTCGTACATGAATCAATTAAACAAATATTTTTACAATTAGACATTGATCTAAGTTTTCTTTGTGAGATATCCATATTTGCTTCTCGTGGTTTTCACATACAAAAGAAAATATATAAATATATATTAATATTTCCAGATAAATGGAAAGAAAATAAAGTATATTATTTCAAAGACATTCTAACATCTAATACAGTAAAGGACATTAAACAATGCCAATTTGAAGCCAAATGACACGACCCTAGTTCACCAATCGTGAACCTGTCATGACGGCACCTAGTCTTCGCGACTAGGTAAGCCTAACACGATGCGGAATATACAATTTCATGAACAAAAGGATAAGATAACAACAGAATAATGTAAATAAAATGTAATAAGTGTCGCTCGGCATATACACTTCGTCAAAACACACTAAATGACATACTACCAAGACCCGGAAACCCACGGGCAACACAGACTAAAAGAAGAGTACAACTGTAGCTTATACATCAAGAATGTCTAAACAAAAAAAATAAGGAAAAATAACTACTATCACTAATGAGAATAGAAGGAGACTCCGGATCCGCGGACATAGCAGATCATACCTCAAGTCTCCTCAGGTGCTGCTAGATCACCTAAAATGTGTCTGATCTGATGTGTCTGGATCTGCACAACAAAAGTGTGCAGAATAGTAGTATGAGTACACCACGTCGGTACTCAGTAAGTGTCAAGCCTAACCTCAATGGAGTAGTGACGAGGAAGGTCAGGGCCCTACCGAGAGACAATAATAAATGATAATAACAGTAATAAGCGGTTTAAATAAGAATGAATCTGAAATAACAACAATAAATAAATTACTGCAACCGTCTTCAATTAAGCTAACAAAGAGTATCCAACAAGACATAAATTCAAACCAACAAGTCCAGGATCTATGGGAATTGAACCCGCAGTCCCTCTTTATATCAAACAACTCAAGATCTCAGGGAATTGAACCCACAGTCCCTACATCAGTGTCTCTGGATCTCCGGAAATCGAACCTACAACCCTAGGATCTCCGGGAATTGAACCCGCAGTTCGTACCTCAATATCTCAAGATCTCCGGGAATCAAACCCGCAGTCCGTGTCTCAATAGCTCAGGATCTCTGGGAATTGAACCTGCAGTCCGTATCTTAATATCTAAATAAACTCCGGGTCTCCGGGAATCGAACCCGCAACTCTTGGATCTCCGAGAATTGAACCCGCAGTCCACAAACACTACAACTCCGAGTCTCTGGGAATCGAACCCGCAGCCCTTGGATCTCCGGGAATTGAACCCGTAGTCGACCAACATAAACACTAAAAAGGAAAGCACAGAGAAATATGAAATACATAACTACAATTACACCAAAACCAGTATCAACAAATTTCAAGAAGTTCAAGTAAGACAAATAGGCACTTAGACAGATAATCCTATCTAACCATGCTTTTCTAACGAATATCAGGTAAATGTTACAATTTAATCAGCTAAATAACAGAAATATCACGATTTGAACAGTTCAATTAAGGTAGTTACCAACAATCTGCGCATGTACACGCCCGTCACCTCGTGTACAAGGCATTTAAATTAACACATAATATCCTAGGGGAGAAGGTTTCCCCCACACGAGGTTCGACAAGCCATTTACCTCAATTTCAGTATGAAACCGCTAAGAGACAAATCTCTTGCCACGAGTATTGACCTCCACAGGTGTAGAATCTGATCAAATTCAATAGAAATACATCAAAATCGGCCAATTGGGCATTACCCAATCGAAACAATTCGAATTACACCAAAAACTACAAAGTTGCCAAAACCCAACTTTCGGTACGCTTCTCGAAAAATTACGAAAGTTACATTTTATGGTTCCTTATCTCAACATGAGTCTATGCATATAAAATTTTCCAAAATGGGACTCCGTTTTCCCATTCAAATTGACGTTTACCATAACCCAGGCTTAGGAAAAAAAACCTCATTAATTCTCCCATTTACAGTGAAATAATTGAAGATTCTAAGACAAAATCATGTATTTGTGCCATAAAACTTACCTCCGACGACTACCCGATGAAATCCCTGCAATTTCCCATCACTTTGCTCTCTAAGAACTAAACAATGGAGGTTTTGAGTAAATGGGTCGCGGGTGATATGTTCTGAACTTAAACTCAATGCCACGCCTGGTTACCCTAAGCGATCGCAGCCATTGGCACGCGATCACAGAGCACAAATTTCTGGGGCCTGATTTTCCTTCTACGCGATCGCAGCCTTTCGCCCACGATTGCATTGAACAGCTTAACACCTCTACGCGATCGCAACATCGGCCCCGCGATCGCACTGCGTCCGGACTTGACCTTACGCGATCGCGTGAACCCAACCGCGATCGCATTGCATTCAAACCTTGACCTACGCGATCGCAGACATTACCTCGCAATCGCGATCCACCCAAATGCTGCCTTACGCGATCGCATGATACTCTTCGCGATCACGAAGAAACAATTGTCTGCAATTTTATTGCAGCAGAAACAGCTGTGCATTTGGAACGAAATGGTTCGTTTGGACCCCCAGATTCACCCCGAGGCCCCTGGGACCCCAACGAAAATCACCAACCTACTCCAAAACATGATACAAACTTGTTTCAATAATAAAAACACACCCTTAAACACGGAAATCACCAAATCAACTCGAATTCAAGCCTAAGTTTCATTCAAAACTTCTAAAACCTACATGCTATCAAAAACCCGACCAAACGACGTCCGAATGACGTAAAGTTTTGCAGACATATCCAAAATCACCTAACGAAGCTGCTGCAACTGTCAGAATTCCATTCCGATGCCTGGATCAAAATCTCACCTATCTATCGGATTTCCAAAAATTTCAAACTTCGGCATTTCAAGCCTAATTGAGCTACAGACCTCCAAAATACATTCCGAACGCGCTCCCAACCCTGAAATCACCTAACAGAGCTAATGGAACCATCGGATTTCCGTTCCGAGATTGTCTTAACACTGTTCCAAATACGGACCATTTTTCAACTATAAGGGCCTCATTTAGGGACTAAGTGTCCCAAAACACTCCAAATTCTAAAACTGAACCTCCCGGCAACCACAATAGCAGAAATGAACTTAGGGGAACAGTTAAATTGGGGATTAGAGCATAAATTTCAAAAACGATCGGCCGGGTCGTTACACCAAATCATACCAAAACTAAAAATCCAGAAGCAAAAGAGGAAAGAAGGGAATGCGAGTAGGAATCATACCATTTAATAGGAAAAAACCTTAAAAGTTCTCAAGCATCCAAATGTGGTCAGATTATATGAGGTACATTGAGTATTATTTAGCAATAATCATACCAAATATGTCATGTTTGTTATAAAATAGTTGTAGAGTTTTAACCAACTGATGCAGATTATGAATTTTGACCGTTCTCAAACTTTATTCAATGACACATTATACTAATTCGATATACTAACTAAAACTACTACTTAAGTAAATTATGATAATTGCATGATATTTATTCATTAATTAATATGAATAAGTAAAATAAAATCAAACAAGTCAATCATCTTTAACCACAAATCCATCAGCGATCAAGTGGTCTATTTTCGTGATTTCTAATGAGCAAGTCATTATTTCGCTCAGCCACAAGAAGAAGAGAAATCAGCTCAGAGTACTTCTTAAAACCTTTCTCTCTGTACTGCTGTTGCAGAACCATATTGGAAGCATGAAACGTTGTAAATGTTTTTTCAAGCATATCATAATCGGTGATAGTATCTCCACAGAGTTTCAATTTAGAAGTAATTCTGAACATTGCAGAATTATATTAAGAAACAGACTTAAAGTCATGGAGCCTCATATGAGCCCAATCATATCGTGCTTGTGGAAGAGTGACCAACTTTAAGTTGTTATATCTTTTTTTAAGTCATTCCACAAAATAAGTGGATATTTGACTGTGAGATAATCAATTTTCAACCCTCCATCAAGGTGATGACGCAAGAAAATCAAGGTCTTAGCACAATCTTGGGTGGATGCTTTGTTTTTGCCTTTAATGGCGTCTCCAAGACCCATTGCATCTAAGTGCATTTCAGCATCCAACACCCATGTCATATAGTTCTTGCCCGAAATTTCAAGGGCAACGATTTTTCTTTTCATAATGTCGGTCATAATTAAAAAGAGGAGAAAAATTACCTTAATTATCTCAAAGAGCTTCTTGAGATGATAGAGTATCGTGATGATAACGTGTTATAAAATAATAAAAGAAAAAGAACAATATTGCAGAGAAAGAGAGAGAATGAATTCTTATTGAATTTTGGGATGATTTACAATGGGGGTAAGACTCCTCTATTTATAGGAGAAAAATGACTTAGTCAAAAAGTAAAACTCTCTACAAGATAGACATTCACTCCAAATAGAATTCTATTATTAACATAGAATTGTTATGAAGTAATAAAAGAAGAAGAACAATATTGTAGAGAAAAGTAGGGAGATAGAATTCTTATTGAATTTTGAGATCAATTAAAATGAAATAGAACCCTCTATTTATAGGGAGATGGTGACTTAGCCACCAAGTAATAAACCCTAGAATCTCTCTAAATATAGACATTCACCATAAATAGAATTTTATTTATAACACTCCCCCTTGAATGTCTATTCAACAGATAATGTGCCTCGTTAAAACCTTAACTAAAATAAAACCCGGTGGGAAAAAAATTCTAGAGAAGAAAAAAGAGTACACATATCTAATAATACGCCTTTTGGTTGCCTCATTGAAAACCTCCCCAGTGGGACAAAACATTGTAAGAAAAAAAAGAGTGCAACGCACATTAACTCCCCCTGATGAGAGCATCAATTCACATCCTTATGCCTTCACATCCAAATCTTGTACACTAGCTTCTTGAATGTTGACGTCGACAAAGATTTTATATCAGTTTTAATGTATTTTCGTAATGGCATAACATAGAAATCTCTTCATTCATATATTCAGGTACCTAAATCTCTCATGAGATATTATGGAGTGTTATGTCATGTGATCTTCTAGATCACTTGCCTCCTTTATTCTGATCATTTTGATAATTTGCTTATCTTCTTTGTCAAGAAGTTTATTTGAAACCTATTTGTCTATACGCTTTAAGCGTACCATAGACTTTGTCCTTCTAGGACTTAATAGAGCATTTGCAATGAGAATATAGTTACTTTCTTGTCAGCAAATGCGTCTGGCATGTTTTACAATAAATTGCACATGAATTATCCTTTTATGAACTTCAAGTTCATATTATTTTATTCGAGGATCTCGATGTATAAATGATAATTTATTCCATGTAACGTTTCTCAACTGTTGTATCTTGTCTCCCTCTCTTGTTAGAAAAACTAACTTGTTTCCTCAAATTTGAGAACCCATCTTTGTGTGTTATGGTGTTAATCAAAATATACACCGCACATCAATAATAATAAGATGGAATTATTTTGTTCCTGACCCTGAACCACTTGTGAAGGGGGGAATGTAATATACTTTCGTATATAACCTATATCAAACTGATATAGATAACTTTGTTCTCATAAGCAATAACTTAGCTATTAAGTGGAGGCACTCAATAAATCATTTTGCTAAACTAGCTGTGATGTAGACCAACTTATCAAGATAAACTTCTTGAATAGAAAATCTGAAAATTATGCTCTAAATCTGAGAAAGTTACCTCGCACACACCAGCCAGGTTGCAAGTTAATAATAATTGCACATGTAACCATCTCATAGATGTATCTTATGTGGTATACATGGCGGGTGAATGGGCCCATATTCACCTCTGATATTTCCAGCATTCATGGGATTCAATCCCACTTTTAATTGGTCTACTAATTAATGAGAACAAGCAATGTAAGAGAATTCGTAAAGAACTTTCTAGTTCTTTAATATTTACCCATGTGAATTCTATTTCATTTTTGCACATCATACTTAAATTGATATGGCTAAACCGATTATGCCAACTGAATAAATTATCAATATTGATAAATTTCAGATTTACACCATGATGTGTGCAATTATGAATAAACTCCAAGTTTATTATGATATGAGTTTTATATCAATGAAATATCCACTTCATTGTGATATTCTTTTGTTTATGTAGTACAAATTGGAGATAAAGCGGGTAGCTTTTTACATACATATTATTCCGCTACAAGTTGTAGTAATAGAAGATATTAAATCCTTCCTTTATTTATCTCAATATAATAAACCGTTTTCGCGAATACTTTGGAAACTGAATATGTTTCTTTGAGACTTACTACAACACAATACCTCATTGGTAATCAATTGTGTTTCTCCAAAATAGATGTAATTGGCTCTTCGAGAGCTCTCAATTAATTGGTAGTACCACATAATCAACACCTATATAGTGAATATCTCTTTTAAAGAGAAACTTATACCATTATGGTCATGACCAAAATTATATGAAAGATATGTTTCTTGCATTATTGTTGTCTTTTAATAATCACATTGCCAAAATATTTTGGCGTACAATAGGTATGTGACCAATGACCATTCGTGCCATAATAATGATATTATTTTCTTATATCATCTTAAACCTCCTTCTAGAGGTGAGTGTGGTATATTCAATACCAATAGCATGTTCATATTTTTCCAAGAATGAATATATCTTCATAAATCATATGTTGTCACATTTCCATCATGAATGGACTATAATCATATATATGTGCTATATAAAATTTCACGTCAAATCGATGACAAATATTACCTTCACAGAGTGAAGGATTATATTGAGAATCCTTATTATTCTCATTATCACAATGATGACGATTATAATTTCGTCTATTGCCACGTCCACATCTATTGATACCTTCACAGTAATAATTTTCTCTTCTTTCAGACTTATCACATACTGATTTCACATTTTCTAAAGGGAATGAGAATGGGGCAAATTCAATTGGACGGGTTTTCAATTTTTTTGCCCACAATCATACATGAATTTAATCATGGCAAGGCATAAAAACTTTGCCACTTTGGGTGGTTATAATTTCTTTCAATCTCCATTAGAGTTGCAATCAAAATTTATCGTCTTTGCTTGTATTTAAAATCAAATAATATAATGTCAAGAATTTGAAACAGAAAAGTAAAATACTTACCTTAAATCTAAAATTTAATCATGAAGGAAGTTCATGGAGCAATTGACAATCATTGTGAGCAATCCTAAAGATTCTACTCAATTTGTTAGAGTCTTGTGCTCATAACGTGTTATGAAATAATAAAAGAAGAAGAACAATATTGTAAAGAAAAGTAGGGAGAGAGAATTCCTATTGAATTTTGGGATCAATTACAATGGAATAGAACGCTCTATTTATAGGGAGATGGTGACTTAGCCACCAAGTAATAAATCCTAGAATCTCTTTAAATATAGACATTAACCATAAATAGAATTCTATTTATAACAAGAATATAATTTTTTTTTAAATATTTGTTAAAAATAAATAAGATATCAACCTTGATTAGAGGAGACAATTCCTTTAACTTATGTGCATTAGTAATGAACTTAATTTTTGCACGGTTAAATTTTTTGATCTACAACAATAGAAACTCAGTCTTATAACCTGATACGTTAACCTGGCAAATCAAGTAATAGCATAAGTCTGCAATCAGTAAAATTATACCGATAGTGTAATTTTTTTTTATCCCGTATGTGTCTATAACTTACGGATAGATTTCATAAATCTCCTGCAGCTCAACTATGAAAATAAAAAAAAAATAAAAACTTGCACAATTTTCAATTTTAATCCAACTTCTCATAGAATTGTGTTTGGGCTTGGGGCCCTTCTTAACATAGAATTGAGGCCATGGGCCGCAAATTTCCGGCTAGTGAGAAGATTGTTATGTACGAGCCCATTTGGATTAGCTGATTTAGAGTGACTGATAAGAGTATTTTTAACCGCGGAAGTTGATTTAAAAAATAAGGTGTTACGTATTTAGATAAAAGTATTAAAATTAATAATAAGCAGGTAAAAAATTGGGAGAGTTTTGTTTAAAAAGAAGTATTTCAGAGATAGAATAATAAATATTTTGGTCAAGCTTAAAGTTGTTATTAACTAAAATTTAATAAATTGAGACACAACTTCTGACTTTTTTTGGCACTTATATTCTCTTATATTAGCCAGTTTGAGGAGTTAGCCAAACACCCTCTACATCCCTATCTGTGACGAAAACAACAAACGACGGGAACAATTCCGTCATGTTGTCGGAAATGACGTCGGACCAGGAAGATACCGGAGCTGCGGATATTCATCCAAACAAACGGATTAAAACCCTAACCCGAAGTTCACCTGAATTCTCGCCGTCCTCATCCGACAAAGGCAAATCAAAGATCGAAGTTTCGGATTGGGAAAACGAATGGAATTGCTGTGCAATTTGCTTGTCTGAAAGTGGACATGGCACGGGCACGATCATCAGAGGTTGTATCGATTGTTGCGACCATTACTTCTGTTTTGTGTGTATAATGGAGTGGTCTAAGGTTGAGTCCAGATGTCCCATGTGTAAACGCCGTTTCTCCACCATCCGCCGCCCTCCTAAACCTCCTGTTTTCCCTTCCGAACGCGTTGTTAATGTTCCTGTCCGCGATCAGGTTCTTTACTTTGACTTTTATTTAGTCTTGAATTTATGCTGAATATTGTTTTCTTTTTTGGTAAAAGATTGTTTTTTCTTCTAAAAGTTGTTTTTGATTTCCCAATAATGTTTTTAGTGATAACTCTTGTGAGCTCAAGTTAATATACCTTAATTTGACTCATTGATGTAGTAAAACCATTAAGGCTCATGTCAATTTATGTTGAAATAAAACTAAAATTTTACCGATCATACTGATGATTGTAGTTGTCATGTGAATTATATACTTATATTACATCTAAAGACAAATGGGCTTGCATCAGGATAACGTTGTTTAACCAAAATATTGAACTTCGATTAAAGCTAGAAAATAATAGAAAAATCGGGTTACTGATAATCAAGAGACCGAAAAAATGTGATATGCTTTCAATAATTAGAATAAGCAGTAAGAAAGATTATATTTCAGTGATTGATGTCCGTTACAATGGGTTTAACTTCCTCCTCTTATAGCTGACTTTAGAGGGAGGAATAAAACGTAAGATTTAATGAGCAATAACAACAACAACAACGACAACCCAGTATAATCCCACTTAGTGGGGTCTGGGGAGGGTAATATGTACGCAGACCTTACCTCTACCCTGGGGTAGAGAGGCTGTTTCCAAATAGACCCCCGGCATCCTTCCCTCCAAGAACTTCCCACCTTGCTCTTGGGGAGACTCGAACTCACAACCTCTCGGTTGGAAGTGGGGGTTGCTTACCATCAGAGCAACCCCTCTTGTCCTATTTAATGAGCAATAAATGACATTAAATAGGTTGTTACACAATCATTTTCAATAAATGCTTATCCTCTAACGTATAAGGTATTTAATGATTGAATTTAGACTTTTTTCTGCCTTCAGATCCATGCTTCAAATGCTTTTTGACCCTTTGCTTCTGGATGTTCTGAATAGATACGAAGCTCGTGTCTATTTTCCGCTGATATTCTTCATCTCCATAATTACGTCCTTACTTGTTCTAAATAGGTACGAGACTTCTTAATCAAGTACGGGCCTTCTTAATTAAATTTCACCCCGTGCCTATTTTATTTCTTCGTATCTCCTCCTCAAAATAATAAAATTCCTCGTTTGATATTCCACATGTCTTGCCACGTCATAAAAAGTTTTTTCCCAATGCATATAGTCCCCCCGCTTTCCATTTATTTATCGTTTAAATATATGGGAAGTGGTTTCTTACAAAAGGGAATTTTTGAAATCATAAATGCTGTGTCAGTATTGGCGCTTCAATTGTCTCTTCCATTTAATGCTCTTTACACGTGTTTCCTTCTAATTTGACCCTACAGCCCTACACATTTTTTTCTAGGCTTTCTTAACCTTTCTTTTCGAGAAGTGACAGTTCTCCTTAATATAGTTTTTCATTTATACCTTTTTAGTTTTACTAGTTGCCTCTTTACCATACTTTGAATCTTCAACTTTCTTCTGTATCCAGTAATCCCTTTTTTTCTTCTTCCAAGAATCAATTTTAATCGGCAATGGCATCTTCAAAATCTAACCCCAAAAAGATCCCGAACCTTGCTGAGTTTCCTAATGCTCTTTCTTCACTCAGGCTTAGCAAGGACAAAGAGGGAAGACTTTGTTCTTCAAGGTCATCGCGCGATGGGTTATCTGGTAATACCACTTCTTCTCCAAACCCGAATGTCTCAAGTTCTTCTTCTAAAGTTTCTCCCTCTAAAGGTAAAGAACTTTTTGACCCTTCTTCAGAACCTACGATTGAGGACATTGTCCCCAGTGATTTATCCTTCTCGAGTGATAAAACGTCACTCTCGAAGCAAACGGAAAAGTTGGATAAACTTGATGCTTAGGTTTCTCTTATAACCGAGCTCTCAATTTCAACCATTAGGAAGGAATGTAATTGGAGAGAAAATCTTCGAGTGTCCATTCCCACTATCCAGCAAAGGATCTCTTCTTCTAGGAATGGATATTCATTCGTTTACACTTATCCTTTTACTTGGGGACTGAAACTTGCTGTAGATCCGGTCATCCTCGATTTTTGCCGTTTTTTCAATGTTTGCTTAGGTCAAGTCAGCCCATTAGTATGGAGGGCAGTGGCTTGTTTGAGGTTTTTGTGTACAAAGGCCAAGGTTGATTTCACCTTGGCTCACCTCATTCACTTGTACCATCTGAATCTCATGCGTCACGGTTTCTTTACCCTAACTGCAAGGGGTAAAAGGGTTTTGGTAAACCTGGACGACGTCAAAGACCGTGGATGGTTTCTTCGTTATATTGTTGTTCGCGCGGTGGATTTATTAGGTGAAACAAACATTCACTTCCCGGAGAAGTGGAACTTTGCACATAAGTTTTCTGGTTATCACTTATTTTTGTCTTTAGATACTTTGATTTCCTCTTTGTCCTCCTTCCTTTTGCGGATTTTGCAGCAACCATGGGGGGCGTGGAACCTGTTCCCAACTTCCGTGGTTGGGTAGATTCGATTTTGAAAGTGGCTCCTAGAGAAGAAAGAACTTGGAAGTTTATTTCTTCTCTCAACAACTGGAAAGCGAAAAGACACGGTACGTATGTTTTTATGATCACATGCGTGTAGTAGATTTAGTTTCCTACAATATGGACTTTATCATTTTTTTTATATCCTTTTGTTTTAGGGTTTGGGAACAAAGGAATGCAACCTGACGTAGCTATGGCTATGCGAGTTGCTGCCAATGCTGCTCTTGATTTGGACAAGACCAAAGCTTTGATAGCAGCAAAGAGAAAGTTGTCGGCAGCTAATGCTAGCCCGGGGGTAGAAGAGAGGCCAAGAATAAGAAGACGCGGAAATGAGACTGAGAGTGCTCCTGCTCATACCTCTTCAGCTGAGGCTACTTTGGTTGAGGAAGAACCCACTCCAATAGATCTTAGTGAGCCTACACCCCGTCTTTTTATTGAAGGTAGCAATTCTGGCCCTATTTTAAATGAAGTTCCTTTATCCTCCTCACTTCCCATTTCTCCCAATTTGTTTTCTTCTTCTTTGCCCGTGAGTGTTTTTGACGTTACACTGGGTTCCTCTTCATCACTTTCAACGGGTATTTCTGCTCCCGTATCTATTCAAACTCCCGAGCCTGTTCCTATTCAAGCTCCCGTACCTTCTACCATTCTTCTTTCTTCTTCCTCTCCTTCTTCTATTCCCCTATCTTCCCCTTTAGTACACTTGGAAACCGGCCCGAGTAGCAGTGGTATGATTATGAGAAAGGTCACACTCGAAGTACCTGCTACTCACAGCTTATTGAGGAAGACCGGTGGTTCAGATGTGTGGCTGGAGCCTTTGATAGGGGATTTGGAGAGAAGGAAGATGGAAGACCATAGCTGCGTATCACTGATGAACGATGTAGTTCATTCGACTCTGAAGGTAATTTCTTTTTGAATATTAACTTCCCCTTCCACGTAGGTATTTATTTTTATACCTCTATATTTGCAGGCTAACTTAATCAGTACGGAGCTTATGGGGAGGATCTCTTCCTTGGAGAGAAAGGCTCGCGAATCTTCTAAGGTTTATGAGGAGATTCAATTTGAAGCTCAGAATTGGAAGGAACAATGTGAAAGTGCTCTGATGGATGTGGAGGAGCTTCGAGACGAGAAAGCCCGTTTGGAGCGGGAGAATCGTGTTTTAACAACTGACCTGGGATTGTCCCAAGCCGCCTTGAGTCAAGTTAGGAATGCCAAGGATGACTTGATTAACTCGTTGTTAAAGGCAAATGAAAAGATCAAAGGGCTCGAAGAACTCATGAAGAGGAAGGAAGATTATGCCGAGAAGTTGGAGCAGAGCTTGAGGCAAGCCCGGGTCGATTTGAAGACTTCCTCGGACAAGATCCATGCCTTAGAAGATTCCAACATTGCTCTCAAGACGTCCCTTGACTCCCAACTAACTGAGCAAGAAACAATGAGGAATTCTCTTGCTACGCGGGAGAAGGATTACGAGGCTTTGGAGAAGGAATATACCTCTCTTGCAGAGAATTTTAACTACAAAATCAATTGGGCCTTTCTTACATTACGCTGGGATGTATTATTGGAGGTTACTCAAGAGGGTTTTAATCTACAATCTGAAATAGCCAAGATTGTAGATGTGATTGAGAAAAGTAACCAACCTGAAGGCACTCCCGAGCATCCTACCTTCTCCCGTATGTGAGACTTCTGAGGCAGAGACTCCGGTGGATGGTGAAGTTGTTATTGAAGATCCCGGAGTTCCTGAAGCTATCCCTGCTCCTGCTACATCCTCTGACACTCCAGTGACCTATTAATGACAATTTTTTTTTTTATCAGTCCTTGAAAGGATTTTTTGTAATGAAGTCCCCAGTTCCTAAAATGGGGTAAACTTGTTTAAATATAATTGCAATTTGAATGATCAAATTTGTTGTTTCGTTTTAGGAGTTTACTTAGTACCTCCTTTTGTTCGTGCCTATCTGCGTATTTAGGACTTTATAAAATAATTCTTGCATTTTTATCCTTTTAGAAAATGCTTTATGTTTCTACTCGTGGACTTGTCAACACGAGGATTATAAAAGAGGGCCCTTTTATATATTGGCACTTAATGAAGAAGACGTCTCAACTTCATAAAATGGTACTATACGATGGAAGAGATAGGAAACACATGTTTTTCTTTTTCTCTGTATGAAATAACTTTGCCAATCTTTTTATTCACGAACTTGGGGTAAAGTTTTTTGAATGGTACATGTGTTATAGTACGTCTATGACTTCCTCACAACTGTTTTTTGTGCAACAGATTTTCATATATAAAAAAAAACACAAGGTTTTCCTTTACAACCTGTTTTAGCATGTAACCATAGTCCTATCTCTATGTATAAAAGAGGACTTGGAAAGAGTCTTCAACATTGAAAAATGTTTGTTGCAGAGTAAAACGTAGTTATTCGCAGCTATTGCAACTTTTAGTTCTCCTTTGAACTCCCGTAAGGATAAAACGTAGTTGTCCGTAGCTGTTGCAGCTTTTAGTTTTCCTTTTGAACTCCCGTAAGGATTTATGGTCCTGCGTCTTTCATGGTCCCGCATCTACTTTTCTGCACGAAGCTATCCGTAATGTGCTGTCTCCAAGTATGCAGGTGCAGTAAAGACGAGGCCTTGAGCAGTTTGGTTGTTACTCGTAAGTTGACCCTTTCCCTGAAACAAAACATACACGGAACTCGAAAATATGGCTTTTAGATGTAAACTGCCTACCCGTATGCATTTCCATCAGATTTTTGTAACCTTAGGCTTAGAATTTACAAGTATTCTATTTTGCCATGCAGGTTGTATCTCATCATTTGGTACGGGTTATGATTCGTGCCTAGCATCTAAAACTGTTAGTAAAATCATAAAAGAGAAAAATTAATTCTATATGAAAGTACTTGAACGTATTTAATTTCTTAAAAGTAGTATTTTTTCAGGTGTACAACATTCCAATGTGAAGGAAGAGTTTCGCCGTCCATGGTTTCTAACTCATACGCTCATTTGCCTGCCACACTCCGAATTTTGTATGGCCCTTCCCATGTTGGACTTAACTTCCCTGAATTAGCAGCCTTCGTGGATTGAAACACCTTTTTGAGCACGAAGTCCCCAGTTTTGAAGAACCTGAGATGTGCCCTCCGATTATAGTATCGTTCAATCATTTGTTTTTGGGCTGGCATCCTTTTCAATGCTGCCTCCCTTCTTCCTTCTATCAGATCCAAGTTAATTCGTAACTCCTCATTGTTTGCATCCTCCCTTGCTTGATCGTACCTTATACTTGGTTCCCCTATTTCAACGGGAATCAAGGCTTCTGCACCATAAACCATGAAGAATGGAGTTTCGCCCGTACTCGTTTTTGTAGTTGTCCGATAAGCCCACAATACAGCTGGAAGCACTTCAAGCCAATTACCTTTTGAATCTTGCAACCTCTTTTTTAAATTATTAATGATTTTCTTGTTCGTGGATTCTGCTTGCCCATTACCGACTGGATGATATGGAGTCGATGTTATTCTCTTGATTTGCTAGCTTTGAAAGAACTCTGTGATTTGTGCTCCTATGAATTGCGGACCGTTGTCGCACACGATTTCCTTTGGAAATCCAAAACGGCATATTATATTTCTCTAGATAAAGTCTTACTTCTTTCTTTCGTACCTGTTTGAATGCTCCTGCTTCTACCCATTTGGTGAAATAATCAGTAAGCACGAGTAGAAATTTTACCTGACCTTTTGCTTGTGGTAGTGGACCCATAATATCCATCACCCACTTCATGAAGGGCCATGGGGCTTCATGAAGGGCCATGGGGCTATGACTGGGTGTAACAGCTCAGCTGGCTTATGCATGTTGTTCCCGTACCTTTGGCATTTATCACATTTAGATATGAAATCGGTTGCTTCTTCTTCCATTTTGGGCCCATAATACCCAGCCCGTATCAATGGTTTTACCAACTATCGGCCCCCCGCGTGATTTCCGCAGTGTCCTTCATGTATTTCCTTCATTACATACTCCGTTTGCGAGGGACCGAGACACCTTGCTAGAGGACCTCCGAACATATTTCGATAAAGATTTCCTTGGTGTAAACAGTAACGGGCAGCTTTCTTTCGTAATGTACGAGCCTTTGTTTTATCATTAGGTACGGTTCCGTACTGCAAAAAAACAATGATTTCATTTCTCCAATCCCATGTCAGATGATTAAAATTTACCTCGTTCTTATCAGGCTCGAGAATAGAATGAGATAAATGTATAATTGAAGCGTTTGAGTCGTTTGCTATGTCCGCCACAGATGCAAGATTGGATAAAGCGTCAGCTTCTGCATTCTCATCCCTTGGAATTTGTGTTATCTTCCAAGTCTCGAATTGTCTCACTAATTCCCGCACCTTCTCAAGATATTCCTGCATTCTGGTTTCTCTGGCTACAAAAGTTCCCAGCACTTGATTTACTACTAGCCGCGAATCACTTTTGATTATGATTTGCTTGATGCCGAGTTCGAGTGCCAACTCCAAACCTGTAATCACAGCTTCGTACTCTGCTTCATTGTTAGTGATAGAAGGACATTTTATAGCTTGTCTAACTATTTCTCCTGTTGATGGGACTAAAACAATTCCTAAACCTGCCCCTTTCACATTAGATGAGCCATCAGCAAATAAAGTCCAAATCCTTGGGTTTGCACCATTAAAAACCTGTAATTCTTTTTCTGCCTCTAGGTGCATCCCCTGACTAAAATCAGCTACGAAATCTGCGAGTACTTGGGATTTGATAGCGGTTCTAGGTTGATAAATTATTTCATATTCACTTAATTCTATAGCCCATTTTGCTAATCTACCTGACAATTCATGTTTATGTAAAATGTTTCTTAGGGGAAAAGCCGTAACTACAACGATAAGATGACATTGGAAATAAGGTCTTAGCTTCCTAGATGCCACAATTAGTGCTAATGCTTGCTTTTCTAACTGTCGATACCTGGTTTTCGCATCTAATAAAGTTTTACTTACGTAATAAACAGGAGATTGCTTACCTTGGTCTTCACGAACTAGAACAGCACTTACCGCTACTTCTGAGACTGGAATATAAATAAGCACCTTTTCACTCTCTCTTGGTTTTGCCAATAGGGGCGGATTTGACAGGTAGGTTTTCAAGTCTTTAAGAGCTTGTTGACAATCTTCGTTCCACTCGAAATGATCTTGTTTTTTTAGTGCAGAGAAAAATTTAAAGCATTTTTCAGTGGATTTAGAAATAAATCTCCCTAAAGCTGCGATTCTTCCAGTCAACCTTTGAACCTCCTTTTTATTTGTAAGGATATCGGGTATTTCTTCGATTGCTTTAATCTCTGAAGGGTTCACCTCAATGCCATGGTTAGAAACAAGAAAACCCAAAAACTTACCCGAGGCAACTCCAAATGCACATTTCTCTGGGTTAAGTTTCATATTGTACTTACGTAAAATTTCAAATGCAACAGATAAATGAGAGATGTGATCACTGGAGTGTTGAGTTTTAACAAGCATGTCGTCCATATATACTTCCATGGTTTTCCCTAAATGTTATTGAAACATTTTGGTGACTAACCTTTGATAGGTTGCACCAGCATTTTTAAGACCAAAGGGCATTACTTCATAGCAGTAAGTCCCCCGGTCAGTGACGAAGGAAGTCTTTTCCTCATCGGCGGGGTGCATTTTAATTTGATTGTACCCCGAATATACATCTAAAAAACTTAGAAGCTCGTGACCTGCCGTGGTGTCTATCATCTGATCTATATGAGGTAAGGGAAAAGAATCTTTTGGACAAGCCTTATTGAGATCAGTATAATCTACACAAACTCGCCACTTACCATTTTTCTTAGGTACGACCACCGTGTTGGCTAACCAATCGGGATACTTTACCTCTCGAATTGATCCAATTTGTAATAATTTTTGGACTTCATCTTGAATTACTTTATTCTTGAAGGCTCCTTGCTTGCTTTTCTTTTGTTTGATTGGAATGTAGGTTGGATCCACGTTGAGTTTATGAGTCATTACTTCCGGTGGTATTCCTGTCATATCAGCATGGGACCAAGCAAAGCAGTCCCCGTTAGTTTTCAAAAATTCAATTAACGTACCTCGCATATCAAACTTTAGGTTGACCCCTACATAAACTTTTCTCTCGGGACATTGTTCCGATAAGACTACTGCTTCGAGCTCTTCAATTGTTGTTTTGATATTTGCATTTTCCTCGGGTTCCTGAATAACATCGGGTCGCGAGTCTAAATCTGTTTTTTTAAGTGAATTTTGACTTTTATCGCCCTCAACTGCCTTGTCGGAGTTCATATCTGCTACGACGTTGATACTCCTGGCTATTCGTTGATCCCCTCGGATTTGTCGTACTCCCAGGGCGATGGAAATTTGATGACTTGATGTAAAGTTGAAGGAACAGCATCCATATCATGAATCCATGGCCTCCCCAAGATCAGGTTTTAAGCCATTTCTATATTTACTACCTGAAATTTGGTTTCTTTAACAACCCCCGCTGCGTAAGTTGTTAAGACCACATCTCCTATCGTTATCACATTCGTATTATCAAAGCCTTATAATATATGTGCCTTAGGTACCATCATATTTTCAGCTTGTATTTCTTGTAGTACTTTTAGCAATATGATGTTGACAGAGCTTCCCGGATCGATTAATACTCGCCTCGCATCAGTATCGTGCACGAGTAAAGATATAACCAATGCGTTGTTGTGAGGAGTGATCATTCCTTTGGTGTCTGCATCATCAAAAATCATGCTTTCATCCTCCAAAGTTTGGCGTACTCGCTTCAGTGATTGATGTCCCTTACAATGGGTTTAACTTCCTCCTCTTATAGCTGACTCTAGAGGAAGGAATAAAACGTAAGATTTAATGAGCAATAAATGACATTAAGTAGGTTGTTACACAATCATTTTCAATAAATGCCGATCCTCTAACGTATAAGGTATTTAATGATTGAATTTAGACTCTTTTCTGCCTTCAGATCCATGCTTCAAATGCTTTTTGACCCTTTGCTTCTGGATGTTTTGAATAGATACGAAGCTCGTGTCTATTTTCCGTTGATATTCTTCATCTCCATAATTACGTCCTTACATGTTCTAAATAGGTACGGGACTTCTTAATCAAGTACGGGCCTTCTTAATTAAATTTCACCCCGTGCCTATTTTATTTCTTCGTATCTCCTCCTCAAAATAATAAAATTCGTTATTTGATATTCCACGTGTCTTGCCACGTCATAAAAAGTTTTTTCCCAATACAAACGTGTTGATAGATCCTTTTAATGATGTATTGAGCCTCATTATTACTGATTTTTAGCTCTGTATGTTGCAAACATTATTAGGTGTTAGTTGTATGTAATGTGGTTGATTGATGAAAAGCGGTTGTTCATTTGCTTTATGAAAAGCTATCCTCTTAGTCTATGGTGATTGCATCATCCTGCATTTACGCTTTAGGTCCCGTGATCAAACTGCTGTTTTCACATTAGGATTCATCATTAATTGCTGATTAATTTATCTTTAGCCGGTAGTCTATTAGAAACAGTACCACCTATTATTGATCTGCTACCTTTAGTTTGTTGAGGTGAAGTTATGAACGTCTGCATGCACTCTGAATGATAAAACCATTATTCTTGTAATCTTAAAAGCCTAGTATTTAAGTGGAGAAGGGTGGAGTGGCGGGCCCATTATCGGCCGAGCTTCAAACCTTCTGTGATTACTCGGTTATAAAAAAAAAGTGTTTCAAAAGTTTGGCTGGGAAGACTGTTTTTTTTCCACTTTTCTGTGGTTCATACATTTTCTCATTGTATATATTTTTAAAAATTCACATGGTTTATGGTACCTAGACTAGACTATAATCTCTTGACTGTCTCTCATGTATTACTGGTGAACTTGCTTATGCAGGTTTACCATTACCTAGGACATGCAACAACTGGACCGCGGGATCTATACGAAGAAGTGCAATGTAACGTGTGCCATAGCACGGCCGATGACAGTCTCCTGCTGCTGTGCGACCTTTGTGACACTGCTTATCATACTTACTGTGTTGGCCTTGGTGCTACTGTACCTGAGGGTGATTGGTTTTGTGCAGACTGCTCACTTCTGAAGACTGAACAGGCTCAGGGTGAGATCAAAACTGATTGTGAAACTCAAGCTAGTTTTGGTGACCACTGTTTAGCAGAACCAGCAAGACACGTATCTATATCTGAAATTGTACGAGAGTCATACACTCCAACTGCTTCCTTGGATGCTACAGACAATTCATCTCGTACTGATACAGGAAGGCAAAGTACTTCTCAAAGCAGCTCGATTGGGTTAGGCTCGCTAGGACAAAATGGTGTTGCAAGACATGCCACTAAGTTCAATGCCAGAACACTGGGGCATTGCCGCAATGTCCATGATAAGATTCGCACATTGCGTAAACATTGGAATAGTTTTCGAAGTGGATCCTTGACATTCTCTTCTAGCAAAATGAGTAATGTTAGTATTGCCAAACAAAAACCAGTGCAGGGCAGCTGTTCTGATGAACAGCCTTTAGTATCTTGCTCGAGTCAACCAATGACATCACAGTCTCTTGATCAAAATAAACTGGACAGTAAAGGTTCAATAGAGGTGGAGAAGGCGTGGAAAATGATGTATATGGCCAAGGCAATACAGCAAGGTCGTGACAGGAATAAAAGTTTCCTTCAGGCCTCAAAACATGCTGTTAAGAAGAATACTAGCTGCAAAAAAGCTGGTGAATCAAGCTCAAGGTCTGGCTCACTAAAGATCGAACAGCATCAACATGCGTGTATTCAAAATGTTGGATCAGGTAGTCAATTCCACAACCATGCTTTTAAGTTGGACAGTAAATTAGAAGGTTCTTCAGGTGTAGATAAAGGTTTTTCAATGGCATGCGGACCATCATATTGTGAACTTGTATCTTCGAAGGAGTCTCAGACTTCAGTTCAGCCCGATATCTGTCATGCGAACAATGGACTAATACAGAAGAATAAGTTGTATGCTGGGTCCACAGACTTGATTTCTTCTGTCAGGTCGACATCAATTTCTACCACTGTAGGTTATGACAAAAAGAACTGTTCTTCCTCGAGTAGCATTATCAATCCTCCTCAAGAGAAACTCAAGGTCGAAAAGAGTGGCATTAAGAACAGAGGTCAGGAGGAATGTGATGCCAAGACTGAGATCCAATCTCTTGTGAAGCTCAACCTAAAAATCCTATGCAGAGATAAAAAGCTCGGTACGACTTTTACTTTGACCTGTAGTTAGCTTATGCATGGATCACTTCATTGCATTTATATGGTAGATAACTGTTGCAGTGTGGTGCATCTGGTCTGTGTTTGTTATTCTTTCTTCTTCTTCTTGTATAACTACATATATAAAACAAATGGGACTCCATGCAATACCTTCAATGTGTTTTAATGGGTATGGAATTCATTCACAGTAAGTAAATGTATTCGTCTTTAATACTTTGGCCATTGTTAGCACTTGATTAAGACCAAATAAGTTTTTACTGCATGATATTCTATTTTTTTGAGTCTTGATATGATTTTAAGACTTTCATCTGCACAGAAGTTGGTACATTTAAGCAAGTTGCAAGACTAGCGACTCACTCCATCTTAGCTGCGTGTGGTTTGGAGCATCGAAGACCTGGCATTTCTTCCCTTCCAGAATGTGTTTGCATCCATGCCGAGGAAGTTAGAGAACTCAGGAGATCTACTCTATTGCCTAATTCATGCCGAGAATGTTTCTTTTTGTTTGTGAAGAATGTGGTGAATGCTATACTGCTCGACAACAGCTGAGAATTGATAATTTATTTTTGGCTAGGCCAAACTACTAAATAGTGACGATCTACACAATTGCGCTTCCCTCTCTACTGCTCTAGGGGCAATATAGTGTACAATACCACTAATAGATTAGTTCAATTAGTTGTTATGTTACGTTTTTATCATATTATAGGATACACTGCTCATTTCCTTTGTCAAGTCGTACCTCTGTCAATTCTTATTTGATTTCCTCTCAGTTTAGTGTGACACAAATAAAAACATACAGTACCCATTGAACAGATGGTAAGTAACCTTCACTTCCAATTGAGATATTGTGAGTTTGAGTCTTGCCAAGAGCAAGGTGGGAGGTTCTTGGAGGGAAGGTATAGCCTCTCCGACCTCAGGGTGGGATAAGGTGTGCGTACACACTACCCTTCCTAGATCTCCCTAAGTGGGATTATACGAAGTTGTTGTTGTAGTACCCATTGAACTGAAGCGCACAAGTTTTTTAGGTCAGGCTGGTTAGTGGACTCTTGGTGTGGACTTCATAGTTAGCAGTGTAGACATAGTGTTAATGGCCACTTTTGGTATTGTATTTGATTTTAGGGGTATTATCATTTCTAGCCCGTGCCAGAATTTATATATATTTGATAGTCGGAAAAGTGTAAAATTTATAATTTTCGTATATAACATACATAATTTTGTGTATGTGTGTATATATATATATAATATTATTTTCGGCTATTATTTTTATAGTGGTTATACAATGAATTAACACTTTCGGAAGGGAAGCCCATCTATTTAGCTATAATAAAATATGAGCTAAAATATAACGTCTTGGAAGTTAAATAAATGTTTTACGTAATTGAGTTGAACTTATGAAAAATAAACATAGGTAATAGTAGTTTACTTGGAAGTTGGAGAAGAAATTAGTATTTAAATATCATTACAACGTCTGCATTGTGCTGAAATTTAGTGAAAACTGTCATACTTGTCCTGCTCCATAATAGTGTCCCATATGATGAGGGATAAATAATCAATAAAAATAATTTCAATAATGATATTATAGGAAAAAGTTTGTCCACTCTATGGATTTCATCCCACTTCAAAGAGGTTAGTACAGACAGACAGCAACCACGACAGACATGAGTAACTATTTTTCAAATCTAAAGCTTGAGTGAGGTACTCAAAATATGGTATTACCTCAGTATGTTTCATTATTATTTGTCTCGACACTGAGCACCATAGTTCCAGTCAAAAGTTTCTCTAAGCATGGCAATCTCCAAGTTTTCTCAAATTCCCAAATCATATCCAGAAAAGGATCTTGGTACACAATATTAACTTCTTTGGTAACATTAGCTCGATGACTCTTCTCCTATTCACAGATGCTAACGAATCCAATACTCAATTTTCCACCGCTCTCAAACTTCATATGATTGTAGGACAAAACAGTCCCATAGTCACTCATAATTGAACCACCACTATCTAAGTCACATTCCAAATTTCTCTGAATCTCACAGTTTATTACCTCATCATTATGGATCCATGGTCACCGCGTAAAAGGGCTATTGAAAATAAAGGCTTTAAGCCTTAAAGAGAAACAGAACGTGGGTTCTGATTCTTCAAAAAAGAGCCAAGTCTTTTGCCTTAGACCAAAAACAGAACAATAACTTCTGTTCGTGTAGCACATTCGTAACCAAAAAAAAAAATAATAAAATAAAATAAAAAAATCCTAGGTTCTTCATAGCTCACTTATTCTTGAACTCAAGTACGTAAAATTATCTATTGTCAATCACCCTACAGTAGTAATAAGTAATAATTGAATAGCTAATTCCCTTCCTCTATATCATCAATAAATTTCATAATTAGGTGTACTACTTTAAAATTGATTAAAAGGCAGAATATTAGACACTTTTACTTGTCTTGCTTTGTCATCCCGGTCCCGATACTTTATTGAGTTTCATCTAAATACTTTTACTCATTTAAAAGTAATTTTTTAAACCCTTATGACTATGCGTGTTCCTCAATCGCCTTGCTATATTATCTATGTCACATAAAAATATTTCACGTCATTATTTTTCTTCACAAAAAATATTTTAAAAATTGGATTTTGAAGTAAATCATTTTTCTCCCTCATAAACACCTTCACGCCTTCTTTTTGAATACCATCCATCTGCCATTTCATCTCTTATTCTCATTTAATTGTGAATCAAAATCTACCATTTATCTTTCTAATATTTGCAAAACCCGATTTACCATTTTTCATAGAAACCCAATGACAACTCATTTTGTTCGCTTGTATTAAAATTAGATATTACAAAAATATTCAAAGCAATCCCTGTAAATTCTCTGCACAATATCTTTAGATCTTCACCTGGACCGCCACAAGCGCCGCATAATCATCGGTTATCAACACGATTGCTAGTATAGCCGCCACTAAAATAGGAAACACCGCCGATACCAAAGAAGAAGGAAAGAAACTCGCGGTCTTCTACAGCAAATTGAGCAAGCCCAGTTCTTCAGCCTTCGAAAAATACTCCTAACTTGTCACGATCCGAATTTCCCACCATCGGGAGTCATGATGGCGCCTACTAGTGGAAGTTAGGCAAGCGAACTGTTACTTACATTTTCATTAGTTACAACTCTTATCTTAAGACTTTAAATAAAATCATGTAATTACAGCGGAATAATTAAATTTAGCGGAAGACTTAGCCAATTTTATTAAATACGATACAGAAAATCCAAACGTGATACACTACCCGAGACTGGTGTCACAATACTCACGAACTTCTAAGAATAATACACATAATCTGAAAGAAATATAAGCTGTTTATCTCGAATACATGAGATAACTTAATGAAAAATATAGATAGAGGAGACAACGGGTCCTGCAGACGCCTACAAGGCTACCTCGAAGTCTCAGTAGTCGGAATATCCACAATCGTGCTACTGCCGCTGCTGCTGTCCGTAACCTGTATCTGCACAAAAAGAGCGCAGAATGTAGTATCAGCACAACCGACCCTATGTGCTGGTAAGTGTCTGGCCTATCCCGGCGAAGTAGTGACGAGACTAGGACCAGTCACCCACATAAACCTGTACAGTTGAGATATATTATATATATATATATATATATATATATAATAGCAGGAAAACGTTATTGAACGTTTATAAGGAAATAATCTGTTATGAAATAACAATCAATAACTCTTAATATCCGAAGTAATTTGATCAATAGAACAAAACTTACTTTCATGTCTCAATTCATTTTTCATTTCATATCTTGTGGTAGACGTACCACTCGCTCCCAAATTTAACAATAAGCTACCAGCAACAATGGCCAATGCCAAGATTCAAATTACTTTGTGGTCGGCGTGTGTGACGACCCGGCCCGTCGTCACGAGAATTACCACCCCGTTATGTTGTAAATACATGTTTTATGATTTTATATCAATGTTAAAGTCTATCGGGTGAGTTAGGAGTGAATTGGATTGAAAATGAGGCATATAGCCTTTGGGAAAGAAACTTGAATAAGGAAAGTCAACCCGGAGTTGACTATTTGGTTAGAGGGCTCGGAATCGGATTCCGATGATTCGGTTAGTTCCGGGAGGTGAATTGTGACTTAGGGGAGCGATCGGAATTTAATTTGGAGGCCCGGTGTAGAAATAGGCTTGAATTGGCTAAGGTTGAATTTTGGCGAAAATCCGAACGGTAGGTGAGATTTTGATCCGGGAGTCGGAATGGAATTCCGACAGTTGCAGTAGCTCCGTTAGGTGATTTTGGATGTGCCTGCAAAATTTCAGGTCATTCGGACGTCGTTTGGTCGGGTTTTTGATCGAATGTGTAATTTGGAATGTTTTAAGGAATTTAGGCTTGAATTCGATGCGAATTATGGGTTTTGATGTTGTTAGACGTGTTTTGAGGATTGGAGCAAGTTCGAATGAGGTATTAAGATGTGTTGGTATGTTTGGATGAGGTCCCGGGGTCTCGGGGTGTTTTCGGATGGTTAAACGGGAGAAAATTGTGGAAAAAAAAAATTGCAGGTTGGGATCCTGCTTCTGTTGTTTCCGCTCCTGCGGAATTTTGGACGCAGGAGCGAGTCCGCAGAAGCGGACGAGGTGCGCAGGAGCGGCTGGTTACGCAGAAGCGGAAGTCATTCCGCTGAAGCGGCATCGCTGGTGCGAGCCAGTGATCGCAGAAGCGAAGGGGAGAAAAAGGGGCATGGTCCGCAGAAGCGGACATTCGACCGCTTGGGCGAGACCGCAGAAGCGGACGATGGTGCGCAGAGGCGGATGTTTCCGCAGAAACGGAAGTTTCTCCGCAGAAGCGGGCCCGTTTAAGCGGCCCTTTGCTCGCAGAAGCGGAAATGGCCGGCTAGGCCTGGAACCGCTGAAGCGACCCTTTGGTCGCGGATACGGGTGCATAGGAGCGGAAAATATTCCGCAGAAGCGAAAATCGCTGTAAGTAAGTGTATCGGAAGTTAGAAAAATTTCAGAACATTTCACACATTTTGGGTCTCGGCTTTAGAGGCGATTTGGGCGATTTTGAAGAGAAATTCAAGGGAAATCATCAGGTAATCGTCTATGGACTTAAACTATGATTAGTATTGGTAATATTATGCAATTATATCATGAAAATGGAGGAATTTGGGGTAATTTATGGAGGATTTAGCCCTAGGCTTGGACTTTAGAAAATCAAGGTTTTGAATGGGCAAATGGAGTCCGAATTTTGGTAAAATTGATATGCTTAGATTCGTATTGAGATGAGGGTTCCGAATATGTGACTTTCGTGATTTTTCGATAAGCGTACCGAAAGTCGGGTTTTGACAACTTTGGGAATTTTGATGTAAATTGAGTGGTATTGATTGGGTGTAGTCCCATTGGCCTAATTTGTTGTATTTCTACTGTATTTGATCAGATTCTACGCGTGCGGAGCTTGATTCTCGTGGCAAGGGCATTGCGGAATAGTCGTCGCGCCGTATCGAGGTGAGTAATATATGTGGGTGATGACCAGCGGGTTCGAAACCCCGGTATACCACTTTGTGACGCCGTATAGCGGCGAGACACGCACACTCTTGAGAGTGCGGGGTCGATCATGAACTGGAGACTATATATTAGTCCGACCTGTTGATACCGTATTATTGGCTATTCTCGAGCCGTCGAACCTCCTTCTCGGATGGTTGCATATATATATATTGTGATAATGGCCACTCTGGAGCCGAGGAACCCCCTTCTTGGGCGGTTGAGTATACATGTGGGCCGTGAGCCAGTTATTGGATCCCGCGAGGATCGTTATCATTGTCTTATCATATAGACACGCTAGTTTACTACTAGTCCGCAGCTATTTTTGTTATTATGCTAATTCCAATCTCTGGAACTTGATATTACTGTTTTCCAACTGAAAAATGATAAAACTGTTTTCAAAAACTACTTTTGAGCCTGCGAGGCTGTATCTGCATATTAGCCGACTAGTAGTGGATCGGGCTGCGCGCCGCAGCGAGATATATGTTGGATCGGACTGCACGCCGCAGGAATATCTCTATGAGATGTGCTTGGGCTGTAGGAGCCCCTCCGGGGTCTGAACCCCCACAGTGAGCACGGGTACCCAAAATTGGAGTCGGCTACGCGCCGTAGCGGTCATATCATGCATTGCATTGCATTTAGCTACATCTGCTAGCTGTTATGCTATTTATTGGTATTTGTTGGTACAGGTACAGTGAATATTGATTCTGTGGCAGGGTAGCTGATTATAGCTTTACATAGTGCTTTATCGCGGAATTCTTATCTGCGCTGTCTTACCCTTGTTTATTACCACTTGAGTTGGTTGTACTCACACTATACCCCGCACCTCGTGTGCGGATCCAGTGCTTCCGGTCATGGCGGTACTGACTGCGAGGCGACATCTGTGGGATATACGAGGTAGCCGCAGAGTCCGCAGGACCCGATATTCCTTCCTACTGTCTTTTGATTTTGTATTGACATTTCTTTCCGCACTTGGTATCTTGTAAACCTTTATACACTCATGTTCAGTAGAGGCTCATGACTCTTGACCCTTGGTCTATGGGAGTTGATGTATTATGGGACTTGGTTCCCCGTTTTCGTTACATGTATCGCTGTTATTTCGTGAATTAATTTGCTTAAATGGGTTAAAGAGAGCTTCTAGCTCCGTGGTTGATATGGATTGGTCAGGCTGGCTTAGCAATGTGCTGGGCGCCATCACGACCGGATTCGGGGTCGTGACAAGTTGGTATCAAAGCCTAGGTTTACTAGGCCTCGTGAGTCTTGAGCCGGTTAGTAGAGTCTTGTGGATCGGTACGGGGACGCCTGTACTTATCCTCGGGAGGCTGCGAACCTTTAGGAAAACTTCACTTTTCTTGAACTCGGTCGTGCGATCTTGTTGTTCTGAGAACTGAACTTCTATATTCTATTCTCTCGCAGGATGGCGAGAACGCGAGCATCAGGACGAGGTGGACGACCTCCATCGCCACCTGTTAGAGGCCGTGGGCGCGGTCGTGCTAGAGGTAGAGGTAGGGCGGCCGAGGCAGTGCCGGCCGACCCGCCCGTTGTACCGGTTCGAGAGCGCCCCCGGTGCTTGATGCTCCGGCGGTCCCGGCTCGTGGCCGGACTATATCTATTGCTATTCCCGGTCTTCGGGAGACTCTTGCTCAAATATTATCGGTGTGTTCCGGTTTGGCTCGGGTAGTTTCGGCTACCGCTACCGTAGCGACATCTCAGCCGGGGGGTGTCAGCGGACCCCTGCAGCTCGCACACCGACCCGGTTGTTCGGGGACTTCGGACGCCAGAAGGCGGTCCCCGCTCGGTGGTTGCACCGGTTATTCCTCCGGCCGCACCAGCTCCAGCTCCGCAGCATATGGTTCAAGTTATGCCCGATGACGAGCAGCGTCGTCTTGAGAGATTTGGTAGACTTCAGCCCCCCCATTTCAGTGGCGTTGAGGGCGAGGATGCCCAGGGTTTCTTGGATAAGTGTCAGAAGATGCTGCGTACGGCTGGTATTCTCGAGTCCAGCGGAGTTTCATTTACTACATTTCAGTTCACTGGTCCCGCATTTGATTGGTGGGAGGAGTTTGAGAGGCGTAGGCCTGCAAGAGCAGCACCTCTCACATGGCGGCAGTTCTCTACTCTCTTTCTAGAGAAATATGTACCTCAGTCTCGTCGCGAGGAGCTACGTCGCCAGTTCGAGTGGTTGATTCAGGGCGACATGTCTGTGACCCAGTATGAGCTTAGATTCACTCAGTTGGCTAGGCATGCCACATGGATGATCCCCACTGATAGGGAGAGGATCGGGAGGTTCATTGATGGCCTCAACTACTCTATCCGTATTCTTATGACCAGCGAGCGAGTTCTGTCATCATCGTTTGAGCAGGTAGCCGATATGGCACGCTCCATTGAGGCGGATCGTCGCCGAGAGAGAGAGGAGCGGGAGGCCAAGAGGCCTCGTGGTTCTGGCAGTTTCAGTGGTGCTCCATCTAGAGGGCATTCCCAGCAGAGCAGAGGTCGCTCATCTAGACCTTCTCATTCAGGCCGCCCAGAGCAGAGCGGAGGTTCTTATGGTCGTGGTCGACAGGGGTTTCAGCAGGGTCAGTCATCGCTTAGTGCCCTCCCAGCCCAGAGTGCAACACCTACTTCTCCAGCACCAGGTGCATGTTATGAGTGTGGTGAGTTTGGCCACATGAGGAGACAGTGCCCTCGACTACGTAGGGGCAGGACTCCAGCAGAGGGATCAGCCCTCATCTTCAGCACCATCTCAGTCTAGTAGAGGTGGAGGTCAGTCTTCTCGTGGTCGCCCCAGGGGCGAGGAGAGATCTGGTGGAGGCCAGGCACGGTTCTATGCACTTCCCGACAGGCGTGATGCAGTTGCCTCCGATGCAGTGATTACAGGTATCATTTCTGTCTGTCACAGAGATGCCTCTGTTCTATTTGATCCATGGTCCACATATTCTTACGTGTCCTCTTATTTTGCACATTATTTGGGTGCGACTCGTGGTAGTCTTGATTTGCCTGTTCATGTATCCACCCCCGTGGGTGATACGATCGTTGTGGATCATGTCTATAGATCCCGTGTTATATCTATTGGGGGTCTGGAGACCCAGGCCGATTTGTTATTGTTGGGGATGGTGGACTTTGATGTTATATTGGGTATGGACCTGGTTGTCTCCGTACCATGCTATATTGGACTCTCATGCTAAGACAGTTACGTTGGCCATTCCTGGTATTTCTCAGATTGAGTGGCGAGGTTCGACCGATTTCGTTCCTAGCCGTGTTATTTCGTTCCTAAAAGCTCGGAAGATGGTTGAAAAAGGGTGTTTATCGTACTTAGCTTTTGTGAGAGATGTGGAGCTGAGTCTCCTAGCATTGATTCTGTACCTGTTGTAAGGGACTTCCCAGATGTATTCCCCTCACACCTGCCGGGCATGCCGCCGGACAGGGATATTGATTTTGGCATTGACTTGGTGCCGGGCACTCAGCCCATATCCATTCCTCCTTATCGAATGGCACCAGCTCGAGTTGAAAGAACTAAAAGAGCAGCTTCAAGAACTTCTGGATAAGGGTTTCATCCGTCCTAGTGTGTCTCCGTGGGGTGCACCGGTATTATTTGTTAAAAAGAAAGATGGTTCCATGCGAACGTGTATTGATTATAGGCAATTGAACAAAGTGACAGTGAAGAACAAGTACCCTCTACCGCGCATAGATGATTTGTTTGATCGGTTACAGGGTGCGAGGGTGTTTTCTAAGATCGATCTTCGTTCAGGCTATCATCAGCTGAAGATCAGGGACTCGGATATTATGAAGACTGCATTCAGGACCCGATATGGTCATTATGAGTTTCTTGTGATGTCGTTTGGGCCTGACCAATGCCCCAGCAGCATTTATGCATCTGATGAACAGCGTGTTCATGCCTTATTTGGATTCATTTGTGATTGTGTTCATTGATGACATTCTAGTCTACTCCCGTAGCCAGGAGGAGCATGCTCAGCATTTGAGTACTGTGTTGCAGAGATTGAAGGAGGAGAAGCTATATGCTAAATTCTCCAAGTGCGAGTTTTGGCTCGAGTCCGTAGCATTTCGGGGACATGTGGTGTCTCGTGATGGTATTCAGGTTGATCAGAAAAAGATAGAGGCGGTGCAGAGTTGGCCTAGACCGTCCTCAGCTACAGAGATCAGGAGTTTTCTTGGCTTGGCGGGGTATTATCGCCGGTTTGTTCAGTGATTTTCATCCATTGCTTCTTCATTGACTAAATTGACCCAGAAGGGTGCACCATTCGTGTGGTCGGATGAGTGCGAGGGGAGCTTTCAGAAGCTCAAGACAGCTTTGACCACAGCTCCAGTGTTAGTATTGCCATCAGCTTCAGGTTCATATACCGTTTATTGTGATGCCTCGAGAGTGGGGATAGGTTGTGTGTTGATGCAGAAAGGTAAGGTAATTGCTTATGCTTCTCGGCAGTTGAAGCCGCATGAGAAGAACTATCCTGTTCATGACTTGGAGCTAGCCGCCATTGTTCATGCCTTGAAGATTTGGAGGCACTATTTGTACGGTGTGTCTTGTGAGGTGTATACCGACCATCGTAGTCTCCAGCACTTGTTCAAACAGAAAGACCTTAATTTGAGACAACGGAGATGGCTAGAGTTGCTGAAGGATTATGACATTACTATATTATATCATCCGGGAAGGCCAATGTGGTGGCCGATGCTTTGAGCCGGAAGGCGGTCAGTATGGGGAGCTTGGCATATATTCCAGCTGAGGAGAGACCATTTGCTTATGATGTTCAGGTGCTAGCCAATCGGCTAGTGAGGTTAGATATTTCGGAGCCCAACAGGGTATTGGCTTGTGTTGTATCTCGGTCATCTCTATATGATCGTATTCGTGAGCACCAGTATGATGATCCACATTTGGCTGTCCTGAGGGACAGAGTTCAG
>JASVEL010008077.1:0-172500 GCA_032618575.1 Nicotiana noctiflora
TAATTTAGACAATTAAATTATTCTAAATATATTTTTTAATTATAAAAAAATACATAGCTATTAATAATAGTTTGGTGCCACTAGGCTTCAAAAATATCGAGTCCGGGACCCATATTATCAGAAATTCGTACAATTAAATTATTTAAAATGTAACTTTAAATTATAAAAAAATACATAGCTATTAATAATAGTTTGGTGCCGCTGTTCCTCAAAATTAAGTTATTAAAAATTATCGAACCCGGGAGCTCAAAAATATCGAGCCCGGGAGCTAAAAAATATTTAATTTAGACAATTAAATTATTCTAAATATATTTTTTAATTATAAAAAAAATACATAGCTATTAATAATAGTTTGGTGCCGCTGGGCTTCAAAAATATCGAGCCCGGGACCCATATTATCAGCAATTTGTACAATTAAATTATTATAAATATAACTTTTAATTATAAAAATATACATAGCTATTAATAATAGTTTGGTGCCGCTGGGCTTCAATAATATCGAGCCCGTGACCCATATTATCAGCAATTTATACAATTAAAAATTATTATAAATATAACTTTTAATTATAAAAAATACATAGCTATTAATAATAGTTTGGTGCCGCTGGGCCTCAAAAATATCAAGGCTCGAACCCATATTATCAGCAATTTATACAATTAAATTATTTAATGTGTAACTTTTGTAAGTTATTAAAATTTTTAATTTTATAGTCGACGACATGGATGCGCCCATACATCCTGGCCATAGGAGCTCATATCTATTTGGCCTACAGTCCCAGCATCGATATAAGTACATCTCGGAGAGGCAGCTATTGACACAGACATTCCGGGCTCGAAGAGTCGATATCTTGTGGGATTTCCTTAGTGTGCGAGATTTACATCCTAGAGTCATCCATCACATGGAGGTGATGGGAATCTATAGGATCATTCGCATTGGTCGGATACAGCTAGACTATTCATTGATCACGGCCATTATTGAGTGGTGGCGATTGGAGACACACACCTTCCACCTTCCCATTGGCGAGGCCACTATTACGTTGCAAGACGTAGAGGTTTTATACGGCCTACCAGCCGATGGGTTACCTGTTCTTTTTCCTACGAACATGAGGCATTTTCCGCACGAGACATATTGGGATTTGCTTCAGATGCTCACAGGTTTGAGGTCGGAGGCCGAGGATCCCAGGGTTGTGATTAGTCGGATACAGTTATCACCTATTAGACAGCACCTAGAGCAGCTCCACCATACTATCACGGATCAGAGGAGGAGGAGGATGTACTTCAGTACACTAGGTTGCTGCTGCTCCTTCTATTTGGGGTGTCTTGTTCCCAAACACTTCGGGTAATTTAGTAAGCCTCCGATTTCTCCATCATATGACACGGTTCGAGGATACAACCACATATAGCTGGGGTGCTGCTGTCCTCGCATTCTTGTACAGGCATATGTGTCGGGCTTCTATGGGCACACAGAAAGATATTTGTGGCTTCCTGCCCCTTCTACAGGTGAGAACATATTCAACGAAAATATCTGTTACATACAAAATCTACCTAGATATAGTTTATCTCATAGTATACATCAACTTTCTATGTTAGGTTTGGGTATGGGAGCGATTTGTGCAGCTCAGGCCACCTTTACCACAGATACCAGCTGACGTCGCATTACCACACCTTCCTTTAGCTTCTAAGTTGGTCATGCGGCGTGGATTTTTGCGGGCATATGATGCCCATCATAATCTGCCAGGCATCAGGTATGTGTTAGACTTCCTCAAGGATGCACAGGTGAAAATCTAACTAAACGTACCAGTTATTGTTTAATTTAGTGTTACGAATACTAACCATTTGTGTTGTTATTTGATAGTTCATCTGGACACCTTATAGTGAGGACTTGCTAGCTACCCTGCCAGCGTACTGTACTCTAGCCCGGCCTATTTGGAGGACTTCTGTCCCTCTTACATGCCAATATATAGTGGAGCATCATGCCTCTGAGTGGGTTTCTCGTCAGTTTGGCATGCTGCAGCATATATCGCCTCCGTCTGCATGGCTTCCCTTACATTATGTGAGGGATGATCGTACCAGGGTGGACGACACCTTTTTAGGCTGGCTCCAGACTCAGCTGGTCATTTGGGATAGACGAGGTGATTTGATCCCACCTCCGCAACACTATCCTATTGAAGGGTATCTGGCATGGTATCGCACAGTGTCCCGTCTGTTTGTCGGCAATCCAGTGCATCTGGTAGATGGGCGGTACGTCTCATACGCCAGGAGACACGAGGCTCTAGTAAGTTTTATATTATATTTAATAATGTACATATAATGTTGTGAGTAATACCTAGTTTACATTCTTTACTTTTGTGCAGACCATTGGATTGCATACCGTCTACCATATGGGGCAGAAGATGTAGAGTTATGTGCACGATCCAGTGGCATTATGGATTATGGTCGGCGATTCATGGCAGTGGCTGCCGAGACACTGCAGTGTTCCAGATCGGATCAGCGCTTGGCACATGATGCTGATTATATTGATCCAGCCACATACCAGCGAGGTCGTGGTATTCCACGAGCTGCTGGTGCCCAACGACCTGCCGCCCGACGACCAGGTGCTACCCGGCGACCTCGTGCTGCCCGAGGAGGTGGTGTCCAGCAGGAGGCCGGTGATGCTCCCGATGATGATGTTGCTGCTGCTATGCCAGGAGGCATGCATGAGACGGTCATTCCGTCTTACAGCCTTGGTATTTATGACACCGCAGGCCTTTCACAGATGACCCCACCGGGTCAATTACTGATCACGGGCTCTGATTCCAAGCAGCAGATTGGGGTGCATATTACCCTGGCCCATCTACCACTGATGAGGGTGCACCGACCAGAGATATCTCTAGTGGCTGCCGTATGAGTTATGGGAGCTCTTCAGATGCTCATGTATGAGTTTATAAGTTTTGAATATGAATTTATTTTAACTATAACTTATTATTTATTACATTATAATAATCTCCTTGTTCAGGCTTCAGTTGACGATGCGACAGATGACTATATACAGGATCCAGAAGCTATTATGGTAAGATAATATAACTGTAAATTATAAATAATTATGTGATTTTGTAAACTAATTTTTATTTTATTATGTAGTCTTCTATTGGACCCGACAACACCACTGTTGCATGTCATCCTGAGCCACATCCAGCTATAAGGAGGAAATTTGATGATGATAATCCTGATAGCGTACCTTGACAGGCGGGGATGCGCCTCAGGCCGGCGGTTGTGTTGAAAAACACCCATTGCGGGACTTGACTAGGCGGCCTTCCTTTTTTGTGTGTATATGTTGTAAATAATATTTTTTGTAACAACAGTATTTAATTAAATATCTCTATTAATTTATTTAGTTCTCTATTTGTTTTATTGTTTCGTATCACAACACAAGAACTTCAACTTAAATGCGACAAAAACTTCAAACAGTACAACACGAACAAAAACATAATATTCAACTTAAACTTAAATTACTAGAACACAAACATAAGTTAATAAGAAAGACAAACATACAAATGAACTAAACACATAGTAGGAATTGTTTAGTCCCGGACTTCCATTTATTCTACGTTCTAACCACTTAAATTGTTCGAGCAATTGTTCTTTTTCGTCTTCTAACTCTTTCACTCTCGCCTTAAGCTCCGCAATTTCCTATTTATTTTTTTCTCTTTGTTCCTTCATTGCTTGAAAATTCCATTTTGCTCTCCATTTTTTATCACTTACTTCCCTCAGATCCTCCCTCTGTTCTTCCATTTTTTTATGGAGTTCGCCGTTAATATGTGCTTGGCCTAACCACATATTATGCAGATTAAGCATTCGTTCTCTGTAGTTTGCTTAGAGACATTGTTCCTCAGCCCATTCATGAAACTCACACATTGGTTCATCCAGATTTTTGTACGCATCCAATTGGTTCATACACATCCAGTAGTTACGTCCAACATCATCACCTTCCCAACAAGTTTGTAGCACACAAGCTTTTTCACAATAACACACTGGTCTACCATGTTGAGCGATTTAGTTTTGCTTAAAAATATCAACGTTGGAAGAAATATTCTGGTTTAGTAATTTTTTGAGCGTATATGATGAACGAAATGAGCCCAGTATTTATAGGTGAGTGAATGCACATACAACGCCAGTTTTTATGGCATTGTACACACACAACGCCAATTTTTATGGCGTTGTATGTTACACGGCTAGCTTTTTCAGTTTGACAAGACATCACATGCACAACGCCAATTTTTATGGCGTTTTATGTTACACGGTCAGCTTTTTCAGTCACTTTATGTCAACTTTATGTCCACTTTATGTCATTGATAGGTCTAATTTATGTCTACTTTATGTCATTGATAGGTCTACTTTATGTCATCCGGTCACACTATTCAATTCGACAAGACAACACACAAGTTAATTTAATGAGATTCGTGTTAAATTTACATTGCTCCATCAGTCATGTCACGACCCCAAATCCGGTCGTGATGGCACCCAGCACGCTGCTAGGCCAGCCCGACCAATCGACATCAATTTACTGAGCTATTAGCTCGCCCATTTAAGCATAACAAGTTATAAGACAACAGTGATAGATATATCAAAACAAGGAACCAAGTCCCAACACATACAAACTCCCATAGACCGAAGGGTCAAGAGTCATGAGTCTCAAAAGAACATAAGTGTAATAAGGTTTACAACAAAATTCAGTGCGGAAAGAAACGACAACATGAAATGAAAAGACAGCTAGAAGGGAAGTCAGGTCCTGCGGACGCTGTAGCTACCTCGACTATCCCGCACAATGCCTCTGATCGGCTACCAGATTAGGTCTGCTGAGAGGTACCTGGATCTGCACACAAGGCGCAGAGAGTAAAATGAGTAGTGCTAGACTCAGTGGTAATAAACAGGGGTAAGACAGCGTAGACAAGAAATCCACAGTAAAATACTATGTAAAGCTGTAACCAATACCCTATAACAGCTCAATACCAATAGTAGAGAACCAACAAAATATCAACAATATAGTATAACAGCTAGCAAATGTAGCTAAATGCAATTCAATGCATGAAATGACCGCTACGGCGCGTAGCCCGATCCAATTTGGGTACCCGTACTCATTGTGGGGGTTCAGACTCCGGAGGGGCACCAACAGACCAAGCACAATATCATGAATATACGCTGTAGCGCGCAGCCCAATCCACTACCAGCCAGCTATTATGCAAATACGGCCTCGCAGGCTCAATAGTAGTTTTGAAAACTCTTTTATTATTTTTCAGTTGAAAACAGTAAATGTCAAGTTCCAGAGATCGGAAATATCATAATAACAGTAATAGCTACGGACTGGTAGTAAAACTAACATGTCAATATCACATAACAATGATAACGATCCTCGCATGATCCAATAACTGGCTCACAGCCCATATGTGTACTCAACCGTCCAAGAAGGAGGTTCAACGGCTCAAGAGTAGCCAATATCACTATATAATATGCAACCATCCGAGAAGGAGGTTCGACGGCTCAAGAATATAGCCAATATCATAATAGAGTATCAACAGGTCGGACTAAGCCATGGTCCCCAAATCATGATCGACCCCGCAATCACAAGGGAGTACGTGTCTCGCCGCTATACATCGTCACAAAGTGGTATACCGGGGTTTCGAACCCGCTGGTCATCACCCACATCTATTACTCACCTTAATACGGCTCGACGACTACTCCGTGATGCCCTTGCCACGAGAATCAAGCTCCGCACGCGTCGAATCTGATCAAATATAGTAGAAACATATAAAATTAGACCAATGGAACGATACTCAGTCAAAACAACTCAATTTACATCAAAATTCACAAAGTTGCAAAAACCCGACTTTCGATACGCTTCTCGAAAAATTACAAAAGTCACATATTCGGAACCCTCATCTCAATACGAGTCTAGGCATATATAATTTACCAAAATCGGACTCCATTTGGCCACTCAAATCAATATTTTTCTTCAATTTTAGGCCTAGGGCTCAAACCCACCTTTAATCTTCCATTTACCGAGAATTAACCAAGGATTTCATGATAAAATAATGTAATTAAGCCACAAAACTTACCTCCGACAAACACCCGATGATTTCCCAGCAATCTCCCGTGAGTCTCTCTCTCTAGAACTCTAAATTTGTGTTTTGGGGTGTGAAACCCGCGACTAGTTCTGTTCTGGTTTTTAATTCACTGCCTGAAAATTTTACCCAACGCGTTCGCGAAGCCCCTCACGCATGCGATGCATTGTTCCAGTCCTTCAACGCGAATGCGATGCGTAGTCACGCGTCCGTGAAGGCCATTCTCCCCAGCCCCGGATTTTTCCTCTACGCGAACACGTCCCAGTCCATGCGAACACGATGCTTCGCCTTTTCCTCTTACGCGTCCGCGTCTTTCTCCCACACGAACGCGATGTGTTCCAACTTTCTCTTACGCGAACGCGACACATTACCTCGTGAACGCGATGGCCAACTGGCCCCAGCCTACGCGAACGTGGCATTGCCCTCGCGAACGCGAAGGCTTAGCCTTCTGCACAGTGATCTGCAATTTTCTGCAGATTTTCATTGTTTCAAAATGTCGGATGATGGTCCGGATTCACCCCGAGGCCCCCGGGAACCCAACGAAAACCACCAACATACTCCAAAACATGATACGAACTTGTTCCAATCATAAAAACACCATCCTAAACATCAAAATCACCAATTACACAAGGATTCAAGCCTAAGTTTCTTCAAAACTTTCAAAACTAACATTCAATCAAAAACCCAACCAAACGATGTCCGAATGACCTGAAAATTTGCGGACATATCCAAAATCACATGAGAAGCTATAGAAATTGTCAGAATTCCATTCTGACCCCCAGATCAAAATCTCACCAACCGTTTGGATTTCGCCAAAATTTAATCATAGCCAATTCAAGCCTATTTCTACACCGGACCTCCAAATTCAATTCCGATCGTTCCCCTAGCTCACAAATCACCTCACGGAATTACCCGAATCATCAGAATCCGATTCCGAGCCCCCTAACTAAATAGTCAACTCCAGGTTGACTTTCCATATTCAAGTTTCCTTCAAAGAGGCTATTTGCCTCATTTTCAATCGAAATCACTCCTAACTCACCCGATAGACTCTAACACCGATATAAAAGCGTAAAACACATAAATGCAAGATAACGGGGTGGTAATTCCCGTGATGACGGGCCGGGTCATCACATTCTCCCCAACTTAAACAAGTGCTCGTCCTCGAGCGGACCCAGAGTTGTACTAGAAACAACCCAATAGCTAAATAACCTTACCAAGCATATATTCGGGCGATCACACGTCACCCTATCTCTCATAAGTCCGAAAACAAATAAAGTTGAAATCTCACAGACCATCTGAACCATAAACCACATTGCACTTTCCGAAATCATATACCAAATGCTAATCCCATGCCTATACTCAGGATACACTAGAATCCACTGCGATAACACATACTCACCACTCCGGGTGAGATCATATGATGTATCAACAACCCAATCACTCGAGACGATAGTCTCTAATCACAACAATTCCCCATGAAAACCAAATACTAACTGAAAAACCTTTTTTCATTAGATAAAGTCTTATTACAACACCTTCATATCATGCCCACGGCAACCGAACACGCGATATATCGAACCCATCTCTCAGGTCAACCATTCATGAATCCATTTCCCTTTTAACTGATACCACAACATATTTCGGACCCAAATCTCGATATTACCTTTCTAACCAACTGAAATCACATATGCTCGCTCTCCATAATGACTTAACAATCATTTCGATTATAACACACCACACTGGTGACATGACACCTCAAACACCGGCATAAGCCGCGACGAGCATAACACAGGCTCCAATAGAAACGTCTGAACACACTCAAATCATGACAACTGTATCCAACAAAAGAGCTGTAATTCAATTCCTCTGTGCCATCATAACATAAAACTGAGATCCCGTCTCACATCATAGAGTACCTGAATCCTCCTCGAGAGGTCATAACATCACGTGGCCTTGCCACGATTCGTGATTCTATCCGAACACTATTACTCATGAAGCACCTCAAGTTACCAAGCTCAAAACGGTCAGCCACACACAGATCTAGGTCTGAACCCAAGCAATCAACCTCAGCCACGGTGAAACAATTAATGTATGCTATCAAATCCTGAAAGGACACAACCGATGTGCCATTCGCCGAGCGATACTCAATACGGACTTTCCCTCAGAAGCCAGGAAATATTGTATACCAGGTAACATATAACTAACTCTATTTTCACATTACACTGTTGCGGCGTGCAAACCGCTCCAATGACATACCTGTGGCGATGTGCCACCCAATTCAGATACCATACCTGTGGCGGCGTGCCACCCGATCCAAATAACCCTCGTAAAAGAAATGCTCATCGAGTCGATTTGCTCATTACAGTAAACATATATAGCCTCAAGCTCGGCCACGAGAAACGTATCATACAAAGTTCCTCAATACCAGAACTAAATCGATGGTAGAAACCTCTGCACTGACATCTGCCACGAAGGCCCAACTGAAAAAGCAATACCTACTAGCCGTCCGCTGGTCCTGGGGTACAACTACCCTGCTGGAGCATACTTTGATGCACTCTGCTACGCAATTTGTGCCATTCCATCATAGTCCATATCTTGTTAGTCTAGGCAACCTGACCCATGACAACCAGTTTGCAATCAAGTATCATAACCCAAATTCGTCATATCAAATTAAGAGAGAGCCACTAGGGCTTCTGATTTCCAATAATCACAAAACGGTACCGATACACACGATATACAACCACTTCATAGGCGGACTAACGAGAACTTCAAGTCTCCAACACATATATAACACATGAATCACTATGCCTAATTCCGTACTCCGCCTAACGAATACATAATGTACATCAAGCGTCCATTTATACAACGAAAGCCATTCAGAAATTTCACTAAGCCATCAACGACTCAGTTATTACGGCCGATCTAACAAGAGGATACCACCATACCACTAGATATTATTAGTTTACATTACATTGCCCTTTTGGACCATATTCCCTGCCAATTCACTAGAATAGCTATACCATTTTCCTTAATCACCAGGAAGATCGATTTTTATATCACCTGCAGATGCCCTCGATGCTCAATAATTTTAATGACTCCTCATATATTATGAACTGATCTCAAAACCTTGAATATGCCATTATCAACTTTCCATCACACATCGCATATGCCACACCACTCTAAGATAACATGGAAATTCATATTCCTTTCCTACGCCGCAAACATCGGCGCACTCACTAGTCAAGGACTTTCATGATCCCATATAGAGAAAACTCATTACACATTCCAAGCTTTGCATACCAACAGGAAATACACTCATTTTCAAACCACGATAAAACACATCACAAACTCTTTCTCTCAATTACATTGCATAAGTTAAACTGCCAGGACTGAGTCCTTATACCCATATCAAGTTACACAACTGCCAGCACTCAAAAGCTTTATTGCACCATATCAGCGAGACTCATTACTTCAAACATATACCAGGAATTAATCGTATTCCTTATCATACCATTTCTGTTTATTAACAAGTTGATCCATTTACCCAGTTTCCTTTCTACTTCATCCTTAATTTAATATTAGCCATTACTGTAGTACCATAATACATCAACTCATGTTACCACACAAGACTCGTACATAAGACCACACTGTCTAAGACATAGGCCACTGAATACTCTCTCAATGTTTCCCAGAAGTACCACATTCTACAATACATTATTTTGGAGAACTTCCTGCGATTTGAATTCGTTATCATTACCTTCCAATACGGTTACATAGAATCCCATCATTCATATAATATAACTCAAATCTTGATCTCTTCTAACGAAACCACCATCTTTAGCCACATGCATAATCTTAAGACACCTGACTGTTACAAGCAAAATCTTGAACGCCGTAAATAATTCTCGGGTGTCATTCACCTTTATTCAGCTATAATTCAACTGTCTTATTAAACAGAACCACTCGTGCCTTGCTAGAACCCTGACACCGCAGAACAAGATTACATATAGACACAATTAGCTATCTTAACTTTCTATACACTGAACATTCCTTACCAATATCAGTTCAAAACATCCTAGTATTTCTTCACATCTACGAAGCACCATAACCTTTATCAGAATTTTCCCAACATACTTAGAGATAGAGCCAACACAGCATACAACAGTGCAATTAGTTAATCAATAACAACCCCCCCAACTTATCTCGGAGACATACATCAAAGCACTTTTAGCCACTCATAGCATTCTTACTCAAATGATGCCACAAAGTTCTAGTTAGATTAACCTCAAGTCATTTACAAGCTTCGGTGGAGATTCGAATCATCAGAAATATTAACTCTTTTGCAATTCTTGTATTCATTCACACACAACAGTTAAGCCCACTCTTTAGGTGACAAAAATCTTTTCTAAGTCCCAAATTTTCCAAAACTTTTGACAGAGTTTCCTTTGTAATTTGGCGTATCCATCTGCCAGAGAATCACCAAAACCATCCTAGCAATACATTCACAACTCGACAAGACATCACAATGCATATCGACAACATTAGTGTCAATACTACACAAATCATATTATCATAATTGTTACATGAACATGCGTTGTACCTGCTCAAATCATAACACACATCAAATACTTTTCAATTACACATGAGGATCAACCCACCTACTTCTTCTCTATTTAGCATTTCAGCACAATACCTTCCACCAGGATACACATAGCATAATCACTTTAGTCTTCCTGAGTTTGAACTCGTTCCACTACACATAAGGCACTTTACCTTCCAATTAAGAGATATGGTTAATATTCACCACGCCCATAGCTCGGGGCTACACAACAGATTAGATAAGAGTCGAACAATTAACAGCTCATCCATTAGTAAGCCTCCCTAATACTCTACAGATCGGCACAAGTCCCCAAATATGGCTACTAGCCCAAATACATAGATATAAGCCCAGGCTCAGTCATTATACACAGTAATCTATCAATTGGGAAGGATCAAGTCCAAATCCCCAGTCATAATACCACCACGCTCGTCACATAACACGTGTATCATCTCGGCATAGCACTATATAGTGCAAATACGGGGTTTCAAACCCTCAGTACATTATCTATTGCCACCACTCACCAAATGAGCACCTCGATGCTCAAGTCATAGACAAGGTCCAGCCTCAAGTCTTTCCGACCGGCCCAACATGAACTCACAGAGATTATGTCTCGCCCCTCGATCGGGGAATCACAAGCCATAAGGCAATTATATTACTGAGCGCTCGAAGCGTACACAGACGTGCGGAAGGAGTTTCAAAAAGGTATATCTCAAGCTGAATCAAGTACGCACGATAAGAATTCCAAGAAATGTGAAGTGTTTCCTAAAGGTTCACAACCTCCCGAGGATAAGTACAGGCGTCCCCGTACCGATCCACAAGACTCTACTAACCGGCTCAAGACTCATGAGGCCTAGTAATCCTAGGCTCTGATACCAACTTGTCACGACTCCAAATCCGATCGTGTTGGCGCCCAGCATACTGCTAGGCCAGCCCAACCAGTCGACATCAATTTACGGAGCTATGAGCTCGCATTATCCCATTTAAGCATAACAAGTTATAAGACAACAGTGATAGATATAACAAAACAGGGAACCAAGTCCCAACACATACCAACTGCCATAGACCGAAGGGTTAAGAGTTATGAGCCTCTAACCAACATAAGTGTAATAAGGTTTACAAAAAAACTGAGTGCGGAAAGAAATGACAACATGAAATGAAAAGACAGCTAGAAAGGGAGTCAGGTCCTGCGGACGCTGTAGCTACCTCGACTATCCCGCACAATGCCTCTGAGCGGCTACCGGATCAGGTCTGCTGAGAGGTACCTAGATCTGCACACAAGGTGCAGGGAGTAAAATGAGTACTGCTAGACTCGGTGGTAATAAACAGGGGTAAGACAGCGTAGATAAGAAATCCACAGTAAAACACTATGTAAAGCTGTAACCAATACCCTGTAACAGCTCAATATCAATAGTAGAGAACCAACAAAATATCAACAATATAGTATAACAGCTAGCAGATGTAGCTAAATGCAATGCAATGCATGAAATGACCGCTACGGCCCGTAGCCCGATCCAATTTGGGTACCCGTGCTCATTGTGGCTGACTCCGGATGGGCTCCTACAGCCCGAGCACAATATCAAGAACATACGCTGCGACGCGCAGCCCGATCCACTACCAGTCAGCTAATATGCAAATGCGGCCTCGCAGGCTCAATAGTAGTTTTGTAAACTCTTTCATCATTTTTCAGTTGAAAACTGTAAATGTCAAGTTCCAGAGATTGGAAATATCATGATAACAGTAATATCTACGGACTGATAGTAAAACTAGCATGTCAATATCACAGAACAATGATAACGATCCTCGCAGGATCCAATAACTGGCTCACAGCCCATAAGTATACTTAAACATCCAAGAAGGAGGTTCAACGGCTCTAGAGTAGCCAATATCACTATATAATATGCAACCATCCGAGAAGGAGGTTCGACGGCTCAAGGATAGCCAATATCATAATACAGTATCAACAGGTCGGACTAAGCCATAGTCCCCAAATCACAATCGACCCCACACTCACAAGAGAGTACGTGTCTCGCCGCTATACATCATCACAAAGTGGTATACCGGGGTTTCGAACCTCCTAGTCATCACCCACATCTATTACTCACCTCAATACGGCTTGATGACTACTCCGCGATGCCTTTGCCACGAGAATCAAGCTCCGCACACGTAGAATCTGATTAAATATAGTAGAAACACATCAAATTAGACCAATGGAACGATACCCAGTCAAAACAACTCAATTTACATCAAAATTCCCAAAGTTGCCAAAACTCGACTTTCGGTACGCTTCTCAAAAAATTACAAAAGTCACATATTCGGAACCCTCATCTCAATACGAGTCTAGGTATATAAAATGTATCAAAAGCGGACTCCATTTGCCCACTCAAATCAGTGTTTTTCTTCAATTTTAGGCCTAGGACTCAAACCCACATTTAATCTTCCATTTACAGAGAATTAACCAAGGATTTCATGATAAAATGATGTAATTAAGCCACAAAACTTACCTCCGACGAACACCCGATGATTTCCCAGCAATCTCCCGTGAGTCTCTCTCTCTAGAACTCAAAATTTGTGTTTTGGGGTGTGAAACCCGCGACTCGTTCTGTTCTGGTTTTTAATTAATTTCCTGGAAATTTTACCCTACGCGTTCGCGATACCCCTAACGCAAACGCGATGCATTGTTCCAGTCCTTCATCGCGAACACGACGCGTAGTCACGCGTCCGCGAAGGCCATTCTGCCCAGCCCCAGATTTTTCCTCTACGTGAACGCATCCCAGTCCACGCGAATGCGATGCTTCGCCTTTTCCTCTTACGCGTCCGCGTCCTTCTCCCACGCGAACGCGATGCGTTCCAACTGTCTCTTAAGCGAACGCGACACATTAACTCGCGAACGCGATGGCCAACTGGCCCCAGCCTACGCGAACGCGGCATTGCCCTCGCGAACGCGAAGGCTTAGCCTTCTGCACAGTGATCTGCAATTTTCTGCAGATTTTCATTGTTTCAAAATGCCGGATGATGGTCCGGATTCACACCGAGGCCCCCGGGACCCCAACAAAAACCACCAACATACTTCAAAACATGATACGAACTTGTTCCAATCATAAAAACACCATCCTAAACATCAAAATCACCAATTACACACGGATTCAAGCCCAAGTTTCTTCAAAACTTCCGAAACTAACATTCAATCAAAAACCCGATCAAACGATGTCCGAATGACCTGAAAATTTGCGGACATATCCAAAATCACATGACGAAGCTATAAAAATTTTCGGAATTCCATTTCGGCCTCCAAATCAAAAATCTCACCAACCATTCGGATTTCGCCAAAATTTAATCTTAGCCAATTGAAGCCTATTTCTACATCGGACCTCCAAATTCAATTCCGATCGCTCCCCTAAGTCACAAATCACCTCCCGAAACTACCCGAATCATCATAATCCGATTTCGATCCCCCTAACTAAATAGTCAACTCTAGGTTGACTTTCCATATTCAAGTTTCCTTCAAAGAGGCTATTTGCCTCATTTTCAATCCAAATCACTCCTAACTCACCCGATAGACTCTAACACCGATATAAAAACGTAAAACACATAAATGCAAGATAACGGAGTGGTAATTTCCGTGACGACGGGCCGGGTCATCATAAGTCATTTCCCGTCGATCATAACTTCCACTACAGATGTCCAAATTGCAATTTCTTTAGATTCACGGAAACTAGACACGAAGGGCAACAACTTTCGTGTTTTGCACGTTTTCCGATTCCTTGTAGATTACAAACTGCAGCTGACAGGGTTATTCTCTATCATAACCTCACCACCCCAATATAAAGAAGTTCTTATCATTCGCTCTTCAGACATAATGAAGAAATGCTGTAGAATTTAAGAATAATAGAGCAGTAAGAGTAATAGAGCAACAAGAGTTTTATAAATTTTTATAATGTATAGAATACGAGTGTAACACCTCGTTATATAGAAAACCAAGAGCCGGGGTGGTCATACAACGCCAAAATAGTTGGCGTTGTACTGTTCAATAATTGCACAATGTACAACGCCAAAATTAGTGGCGTTGTATAGACACTGGCAAGTACAATGCCACTTTATCTGGCGTTGTGCACTAACGGCGCCGTTACCGTTAGTATACAACGTCAGATAAAGTGGCGTTGTAATAGTTATGTCTTTATAAAAAAAAAACTAAAAACGTTCTTTTTGATCAAAATTTACCTACTTTGATTCCGGAAGCTTCCTGCTCATTATTCATCAGAAATGTCCTTTAGCTTTATTATTTTTATTTTATTTCTTGATCTGTTTCGAGGTCACTATGGCTCGAGATCGAGATTGGCCTACATTTTGGTTTGGTGTTACTTATTCCTTTGATTTATTCTTCATATTTCTTGGTTATTAATTAGTATTAAAACAGATTACGTATCTTTAAATTATAAATCAAATTTAATAATTACTGATATTTCTGAGGTAAACAATACTATTAAGTTGCAGCCGTCCCTACTTGAACGTGATAATAAAATCATGTAAAAACGCACCATAAAATACATGTATATCTGATTTTTTTAAGGAAAGCGATAAAGAAAATAAAGACCGATTACTTTAAGAGAGAAACAGACTTTTCAACAGAAAAAGTGGACATGCAATGTAATTAAAATGGGTTTTCGTTATATGAAATCCTTTGGCTAAATATCACTAAGTACAACAAATAATAACTTGCGCCTATCTCCTTACAGAAAATTAAAATGACAGTAGAAAGTGTAGTAATTGAGAGCATGGATTTCAATAATAACACTGTTTCAATATTATTTGTAAACGAATATATGGATTGACTTGAGTCGTGCTAGGCACTGTCCTAAGAAATTATTTTAGCAGTGTAAATGTCTCTCCGGGATTAAACAAGCCTATCTCTATTTGGGAGAATACAAGAATTAGCAAAATATTAAATTATAAACCGAGCTAGCTAGTAGGAAAAGTAAATAAGAAAGGAAATAGTTAATATTTAATATTGGATAACAAAGGAAGAAGAGAGGCATGAAAGGAAAGGAAAGAAATAATATTTTTGGTGTGTGAAATTGGCTCAAGGGAAGACCCTTTTATATGCAAAATAGCTTAAGGCTTTTCTTGCCATTTGTCAAGTCTCATGCCATTTGTCAAGTATGATTGTCAAGACTTGCATGCATCTTGCCACATGGATTAATATTTGCCCACTTTACTTGCATGCATCTTGCCACATGGATGGACATTTGTCCACCTATTTGGAAATATCATAATAGTTCCCCCACATATTTTCAAAAAAAAAATCATAAAAAAAGGAGTAAGATTTGCTAGATGTGTATGATCCAAATGCAATAGGTTTGGTGCCTTTTGGGCTATAAACCAAATACAGATCAATAAAGTTTAACTCACAGAATTACTGGTGAGATATATTTTTTCTATAAACCAATAACTCTTATTGTAAGTAGAGTTTTAATCAATCATATTTTGACCCCCGGTAATTTGCTATTCAAGACGGTTTTGCACCTAATAGTCCATGCGCATGCCTGGTAATTCATGAGAACCCTAGAGACTAGGCCAAAATCTCATAGGAGCGGCCCCACTCCACTCTCATATAGGTGAATTCATCAAGTGTATAATGCTTTTAAATTCACAATCCATAAGGAATATAAATTTCATTAAGAGTTATAACTCAACCTCTCAACTAATAGCAACCAAGCACTCTCTTTTAGTGCTTAAATATCAATATCAGCTTGTTATTACCCATACGAACCTATTATATGGGATCTCCAATCACATAGGTTAGGGGGAATAAATATTACACGTGAAATTAATTGTATGGATGACATGGCAAGACACGTTGATCATTATAAAAGTGACAGCTAGAGAAGAGTACTTCAAAAGATGCGAGTATTAATATGTACAAGCAAAACTTCTGAGGCACGAGAGGGAATAGTTTCTCGAGTTTCTTAGTAATTTGGAAAGACACCGGTGGGATGAACCAAGACAGTAAAAAGGATAGATTCATTGGTCTTCAATTAATGTGCATGAATGATTACAAATGTTACAGAATCTTCACGAAACAGTTACGATTACCAATTATAACGTTCCATTAATATCATTAATTATCATAATGACTTAGTCATAAATGGGAAAAGACGTTGTACTTAGAAATGTCTATATAAGGAATAGAAATGTCATTTGTATGGACATGTTCTGATTATCATTGGAATACAATTATTTACTTCTGCTTTATATTGATTACTTTTCTATTTCATATTCTAATTTTCATTTCTTATTACAGGAATATTCCTTCTCTTGATTATCAACAACCCGAGTTATTCTAAAAATAATCTTTGTCCGAAATTTTTATTTTTTGGTTAAACAAATTTGTTCCATTATCGGAAATCGGATAATCTTTTCACTTCCTAAATTCATTCTTCTGCCAAAAAAATCATGTCCAACGCCAACGACAACAGCCAACAAAACTTGAAAAGCCACAAAATCAACAACAGTTGAATCAACAAGGAGATTGTATGCGGCCAAAGTCGAAAAGGCAGATTTTACGATCAGCAAGACATCGTGAAATTTTACCCCGAGGGGCCGAGGGAATAACTCGTGGTTTTAAGTCTTCGAGGACTCTTCATTCCCAATATCGGGGTAGAACGAATCGGTGTTTATCACAAGTGAGCGGGAAGTTCACTAGGAGCAGTACTTTTTTGACAACGCTTGCGGGGACAGTGATAGCCTGCGCCAAGCTAATTGAGTGATTGTACCGGACACTAATGTAATAAACGCCCTTGTTCCACATTAGATCTCCCTCATCTATAAAATGGTTCCTTACCATTTGTAAAAGGGATATCTAATACGACATACTTTATTCAAGATAAGAACATTCCTTTTGCTCTCTAACTCAAATATATTCTTTATTTGGCTATATTGCTTATATTTATTGCTTTATTTATATTTATTGTATCTCTTTAATTATTCTTCAATTATTGCTCGTTATTAGTCAGCCGCAATCATAGCCCTAATAGCCATTAATACTTCACCGACTAAACCTTTACGAGCAGCTGACTCGTCATCTTCGCATGCGCTAGTTCGAGGCCCCGATTCTCAATCGTTTGGTTTAGTTTCTAACGCTATCTTCAGTTTTTATCTTATTGTCTAACCTCTTCACTTACATCCACTACTTAATAACTAGCATAAAAATAGTTCACATATTTTTAGAACCACAAAATCAAGTCTAATTATTATTACCATTTTCAAGGTAAATAGTTTTGCGCCCACCGTGAGGCTAAAAATAATAGTGATTATTTTCTTGCTGGTTCACTACATAATGCAAGATATCTTTTACACATTTTCTTGTCCAAGATCTTTGATTTTAGGTCAAAATATCTAACTCAGTAAACACACATGAGAACAACTGTCTTGAGGAACATAGAGAAAATGGTGTAGCTATTCCAAGTGTTGGTATGCCACCACAAAACCCTAAGGTCACACCAGAACTGATTCCTATTGATATGGTCTCATGCAACACTCAGCGCGTAGGCATAAGTTCCCATACCAACAGGAGTGTACACTGAGAAAATCAACAAGACACTCGGGAGAACCCCACTCGGGAAGAAAGAAAGGAAAATTAGGAGAGTGAAGCAGAAGAACCTCAATACATCACCCATATGATTATAGGAGGGAACGACGTTCCCCATGGACCCGTGATCAACTGGATAAAGGTTTTTGCAGCAACACAAGGGCAAACTCAAGATCGCGTACATGAGGACATTCTCACGTTCAACAAAGAAGACTTTGAGACTCTATCTCATCCACACTACAATGCGGTGGTAATGTCATTTCTCTTAAATAACATTCACATCAAATATGTACTCGTGGATCCAGGTAGCTCGACAAATATAATCAGATCGACGATGGTAGAACAACTCAAATTACTCAACTAGATCATACCTACCTCCTGAATTCTCAATGACTTCAATATGGCTGGCGAAGCAACAAAAGTAGAGATCATCCTCCCGGTCAGCATATCCGATGTAGTTCAGGATACTATATTCCACGTCATTAAAAGTGGTTCAACGTACAATGCCTTGCTTGGTAGGCCATGGATACATAACATGAAGGAGGTACCATCGACCTTGCATCAGATGGTGAAGTTTACAACAAAGGATGGAATAAAGACAGTTTATGGCAAGCAACATGCGGTAAAGGAAATGTTTGCGGTCCATGAAGAGGTACCAGATCCCATACACTCTAACTCGGAAAAGTTGGAAAGCCAACAAACCCTCGAGGATGATGAAGAAGACTTCCTCACTCCCAGAACCTTTATTGACCCAAAGAATCGAACGCAACAAAGTCGATTATTGAAGAACTGGGGCAGGCCGTATTGGTTGAGCATCTCCCAGATCGGATAGTATACCTGGGGACGGGATTAACACCCGAACTCAGGAAAAACCTAATTTTATTCCATATTAATAACATCCATTGCTTTTCTTGGTCCCATTTAGACATGAAAGGGATCCTAGCGGAGATAACCACCCATCGACTAAGTGTCGATCCCAAGTACAAACCGGTGAAGCAAAAAAGAAGACCTTAGTCCGTGATAAAACATGCATTCATCTAAGACAAGGTTACGAAGCTCCTCAAGATAGGGTCTATTAGGGAAGTAAAATATCCCGAATGGCTGGCCAATGTGGTGGTAGTTCCCAAAAATGGGAATAAACTAAGAATGTGCGTATATTATAAAAATCTAAATAGGGTTAAAAGTATGGTACATACTGCTATAATGTAATGCCTTTCGGGTTAAAAAAACACAGGGGCCACATACCAACACCAAGTTAACAAGATTTTCGAACATCAAATAGGAAAGTGCATCGAAGTTTATATTGACAAACTCTTAGTTAAGTCCCTATGCGCAGAGGACCATTTGACTCATTTGCAGGAAACGTTTGACATCCTCAAAATTTACAACATGAAGCTCAATCCCGAAATTCGGGGTAGGATCGGGCAAATTCTTAAGCTTCATGGTATCAAACACAGGAATAGAGATCAACCCCGACAAATTCAAAGCCATCGAAGAAATTACGGTGATAAATAACATAAAGGTCGTGCATCGGCTGACCGGGCGGATAACAGCCCTGGGTTGGTTCATGTTAAGGTCATCAGATAGGAGTCACCATTTCTTCTCCTTGATAAAAAAAACAACTGTGAATAGACTTCGAAATGCCAACACGCCTTGGAGGAGTTAAAGCGATACCTGGCAAGCCTGTCTTTGCTCCACACCACAAAAGAGGGTGAAACATTAATGTTTGTACCTGGCCGTATCTGAGATAGCGGTAAGTGGTGTGCTGGTTCGAGAAAAATTAGGTACACAATTTCCTGTTTATTATGTAAGTTGGACCCTGAGTGATACCGAACAAGATATCCGCACCTAGAAAAGTTGGCTCTTGCATTGTCTCAAAAGTTCAAACCTTACTTCTAATTTCATCATATTTGCGTTTTAACAACGTATCCCCTTCGAAGTATACTGTATAAACCCAAATTATCGGGACGATAGGCCAAATGGTCCATCAAACTCGAGGGATATGATATCGAGTATCATCCCCAAATGGCTATAAAGTATCAAATTTTGGCAAATTTTGTAGGTGATTTCACTCCCTCCCTCGAGAAAGAACTTTTGCTAAAAAAAGGTATAGAACCTGTTCACTGACGGTGCCTCTAACGTAAGATAATTCATACTCGACATAGTTCTAAAGCCACCTACAGGTGGTGTGATTATACAATCTATAAAATCGCAAGGTTAACTAAAAATGAAGCCGAGTATGAGGCTATGATTGCAGGTCTAAAATTGGCTGAAAGCCTAGGAGCTGAAATCTTTGAAGCAAAATGCGATCCCCTCCAAGTGGTAAATCAGATAAATGAGAGATTCGAGATTCGGGAAGATATAATGCAAAGATACTTAGGTAAAATTCTAGTCACATTGCACCGTTTCAAAGAATGAAGTCTAGTCCATATACCTCGAGGGGAAAACATCAAAGCCGATGCCCTTGCAAACCTGGGATCATTTGTCGAGGAAGATGACATGCTCCCCGGATCTGTAGTTCAATTATCCAAATCAGTGATTGAGAAGACCATGTCGAGATCAGCTCCACCACCTTAACATGAGATTGGAGAAACAAATATATCAATTATTTGGAGAGCGTGAAGCTACCCGCAGACCCAAATGAGTCAAAGACCCTGCGAACCAAAGCTGCCCGATTCTTGATCGACAAAAATAGAATTGTCATGACCCCAACCCCGGTCGTGATAACGCCCAACACACTGCTAGGCAAGACCAATCAATTCAATAACCTTAACCATTTATACAGTTCATGAATTAATTAACATGGATGAATTACCAAGTAATAATACTGAATATCTGAAATAGAGTAAAGCATGTGGAATCCTAAGCAATAAAACAACTACACAACCCGAAGAATTAGGTATCACAAGTCTGAGCCTCTAATACATTAGTATCAACCTACTACATATAGTCTCTAGAAATGTGGAAATAAGACAAATAAGATAGAAGGAAGATCAGGACTGCGGACGTCAAGTGCAGCTACCTTGATACTCCCGGATAAGCTGCTAGACAGAGAAATCCTCACTCAACCTCAGGCGTACCTGTATATGCACGCAAGGTACATGGAGTAATGTGAGTATTCTGACCCAATGAGTAATAAACATAAATAAAGGCTGAGAATAAGAAATCCAAAATAGGCACAAGATAAGCTATAATCGCAGCAGTTTACCAATTAATATCAATTTAAATAACCAATGAAATTAATGATGCTGCAATAGATAAGTACATAAACGACAATCAAATAAGAAATGCAACACATAATACGGTACTCTCTAGTACCCATTGTGGCGTGCAGACCGCTCCATTTATTTATCGTCGATGATAGTCACTGGGGTTGTGCAGACTCCGAGAAGGGCCCTTTACGGCCCAAGCACAAAATCAAGCCATCTTGTGGCATTATTCAGCCCTAAGACTCATATCATTATCAATAAAATACTATTGTGGCATGCAGCTCGATCCCATACTCATTCCAAAATCATATAAGCCCCTCGGGCACAATAATATAGAAATATTTAGCCCAAACTTCATTAGAAATATTATTTAAGTTCCAGGTTTGGAGAAAAATGGCTGATCTTGCAAAATAGATTTAATACTAGGACTGGATTCAATTATATGTAAAAATGATCCCTGAAGGATTCAATCAGTTGGCATGAGGCCCAGTTATGACAATTAGTCCATTTTTATAAGGATATCAATTAAGCTTCAACCAATTAGGTAGTAATTTTATTAAGCAGGACGGACCAAGTCACAATACCCAATGGTGCTCTACCTCACTCCCGTTATATGATGTGCAAGTCTCCTCAATATAGCACTACGATGTGCAAATTCAGGGTTTCAAACCCTCAACACATCATTTACATCTATCACTAATCTCAAGCCGGTCAAAATCCTAGCTCGCCATGCCTTTGCCTCTCAAGTCGACCCCCTCGTGCGTCGAATCTGATCAAAACCACAATGAATACGTCACATTATGCCATAGGAACAATACCCAATCAAAAATAATTAAAAAATATCAAAATCCCATAATTTGGCAAAACTTGAGCCCCGAGACCACTTCTCGAAATTCGGAAATTGTTATACCAATGGGTTCCATATCTCGCCATGTGTCTATACATACAAAGCACACCAAAATCGGAGTACGAATGACCCCTCAAATCCCAATTTGAAATATTAAAACTCAAGGCCTAATTCTTCCCCTTTTTCTAAGTTTCCATGGATTCCAAAGTAGATTTCACAATAAAAAGTGTTTTTAGTTCATAGGACTTACCTCCAATCACTTCCAATGCTAACCCTCTTCAATTCTCGTCCAAAAGCTCTCAAGGTTGATAAAAAATGGTGGAAATAAGGTTTGGTTCGTGGATGAATATTTAATTAAACCCTTCTATCCCGACTTTTTTTCCTCTATGTGATCGCAACCCAAGGCACTGATAATGAAGCATAAAGAAAAAAAAATGGGGAAAACGGGGCGGTAACTCACGTGACGACGGGTCAGGTCGTCACATCCTCCCCAACTTAAACAAACGCTAGTCCTCGAGTGAGTCAAGAAACATACTTGAAGCCTAAAATAGGTGAAGATATCTGCTCCACATCTCCCGCTCGGTCTCCCAAGTAGCCTCCTTCACGAGCTGACCTCTCCACTGTACTTTCACCAAAGCAACATCCTTTGACCTCAACTTTCAAACCTGACGATCAAAAATGGCTGCTAGCTCTATATCATAAGTCAAGTCACCCTCCAGCTGAACTGTACTGAAATATAGAACATGGGACAGGTCCCCAATGTACTTCCGAAGCATAGAAACATGAAAAAATGAATGCACGCCTAACAAGCTGGGTGGAAACACAAGCTCATAAGCCACCTCCTCAATCCTCCTAAGTACTTCAAAAGTCCCAATGAACCGCGTACTCAATTTCCCTTTCTTTCCGAATCTCATATCACCCTTTATGGGTGAAACCTTCACAAGAAATTCTCACCAATCATATAGGAAACATCTCGGACATTCCTGTCCGCATAACTATTCTGCCTCGACTGTGCTCTACGGAGTCTCTCCTAAATCACCTTCACCTTCTCCAATGCATCCTGAACCTAATCTGTCCCCAACAATCTAGCATCCCCAAGCTCGAACCAACCAACTGGAGATCTACACCGTCTCCCAAACAAGGCCTTATACGGTGCCATCTGAATGTTGGACTGATAGCTGTTGTTGTAGGCAAACTCTGCAAGCGGTAAAAACGGATCCCATGACCCTCCAAAATCAACAACACATGTGCATAGCATATCCTCCAATATCTGAATGGTGCACTCGAACTATCCGTCCGTCTGAGGGTTAAAGGCTGTGCTCAACTGTACCTGAGTATCAAAATCTCGCTGAACAGCCTGCCAAAACTGAGAGGTGAACTGAGTACCCTGACCTGATATGATGGAAACTGGGACACGATGCAATCGAACAATCTAACTAATATAAATTTCTGCCAGCCACTCTGAAGAATAAGTAGTATAGACTAGACAAAAGTGCGCGAACTTGGTAAGCCTGTCTACAATCACCCAAATAGCATCAAATTTCTTCAAAGTTCGTGGGAGTCCAGTAACAAAATCCATAGTGATTCTCTCCCACTTCCACTCAGGAATAACCATCTGCTGATCCAAGCTACTTGGTCTCTGATGCTCATATTTAACCTGCTGATAATTAAAACAACGGGTTACATAATCTACAATATCTCTCTTCATCCTCCGCCACCAATAGTGTTGCCTAAGATCCTGATACATCTTCGCGGCACCCGGATAAATGGAATACTGCGAGCTATATGCCTCTTCCAATATCAACTCCCGAAGCCCATCCATATTGGGCACGCAAATCTGACCTGCATACTCAACACACCGTCATCTCTAATGGTCACATCCCCGACATAATCATACTGAACCATGTCCTTAAGGATAAGAAAATACGGATCATCATACTGACGCTCTCTGATATGGTCATACAAGGAAGACCGAAAAACCACACAAGCCAACACTCGGCTAGGCTCTGAAATATCTAGTCTCACAAACCGATTGGCCAATGCCTGAACATCAACTGCAGATGGCCTCTCCTCAACTGGAATGTACGCCAAGCTCCCCATACTCACCGCCTTTCGGCTCAAGCATCGGCTACTATATTGACCTTCCCCGGGTGATACAAAATAGTAATGTCATAATCCTTTAGTAACTCTAGCCATCTCCGCTGCCTCAAATTAAGATCCTTCTGCTTGACCAGATGCTGAAGACTGTGATGATTAGTCAATACCTCACAAGATATGTCATGTAAGTAATGCCTCCAAATCATTAATGCATGAACTATAGCAGCTAACTCCAAATCATGACCGAGGTAGTTCTTCTCACGGGGCTTTAACTGACGAGAAGCATAAGAATAACTCTACCCTGTTGCATAAAAAAACAACCAATTCCATCTCTAGAAGCATCGCAATGTACCGTATATGAACAAGAAGCTGACGACAAAACCAATACTGGAGCTGTGGTAAAAGTTATCTTGAGCTTCTGAAAGCTCTTCTCACACTCGTCCGACCATATAAATGAAACACAGTTCTAAGTCAACTTAAGAGCGATGCAATAGAGGAAAAACCATGAACAAATCGGCGATAATAGCTTGCCAACCCAAGGAAACTACGAATCTCCGTGGATGAGGACGGTCTGGGCCAACTCTGCACCGCCTCTATCTTCTTTAGGTTAACCTAAATACCCTCTCTAGACACCATGTGTCCCAAGAAAGCCACTGAAGCAAGCCAGAACTCACACTTGTAGAACTTTGCATAAAGCCTCCACTCCCTCAATATTTGCAATACAACTCGCAAATGCTGCGCGTGCTCCTCCTGACTGCGCGAGTATACCAGAATATCATTAATAAACACTATGACAAATGAATCCAGATAAGGTAGAAATAAACTATTCATCAGATGCATGAACACTGTTGGGGCATTGGTCTACCCGAAAGACATGACAAGAAACTCATAGTGACTATATCTAGTCCTGAAAGCAATCTTATGAATATCTAAATCACTGATCTTCAGCTGGAGATAACCTCAATTGAGATCAATCTTGGAAAACACCCTCGTTCCCTGAAGCTGGTCAAACAAATCATCAATGCGAGGCAAGGGATACTTGTTCTTTACTGTTACTTTGTTCAATTGCCTATAGTCGATGCACATTCTCATTGTGCCATCCTTCTTCTTCACGAACAGAACAGGCGCACCCTAAGGTGACATACTAGGCCAAATGAATCCCTTATCCAGGAGCTCTTGAAGTTGCTCCTTTAGTTCCTTCAACTCTGCTGGTGACATACGATATGGCGGAATAGAAATGGGCTGAGTGCCCGACACTAGGTCAATACCAAAACCAATATACCTTTCCGGCAGCATGCCCGGCAAGTTTGTAGGAAACACATCGGAAAATTCCCTCACAACTGGAACAGACTCAATGCTAGGAGTCTCAGCTCCCACATCTCTTGCAATATCCAAATAGGAAAGACAAACCTTCCCAACCATACGCTAGGCCTTCAAGAAAGAAATAACTATACTAGGAACATAATCAGTCACACCACGCTACTCGATTCGCGGTACACCCGACATAGCCAAAGTCTTAGCATGACAGTCTAGAAAAGCATGACACAGAGATAACTAGTCATCACCCAGAATGACATCAAATTCCACCATACTCAATATCAATAGATTGAGTCGGGTCTCCAGATCCCTAATAGTCACCAAACATGACTGATATACATGGTCTACAAGAATAGTATCGCCCACTGGGGTAGATACGTGAACATGTAAACCAAAACACCCTAGGGACGTACCTAAATGATGAGCAATATACGAAGACACATAAGAGTAGGTGGAATCAGGATCAAATAATATTGAGGCGTCCCTGTGGTAGACTGAAATAATACCTATAATGACAGCGTATAAGGAAATGGCACATATCCTGCCCGATATAGCATATATACGAGCCTGGCCACTACCTGACCGATCTCCACCTATGGATGATCCCTGGCTGCCCGATCTCCACCCCTAGCTGACTGGATGGGTGGTGAAGTAACTGGAGCAAAAGTCGAGGGCTGAACCCTCTGCTGATGATGTCTACCATAAAGTCGAGGGAATAGCCTCCTCAAGTGACCAAACTCTCCGTACTCATAATAGCTACCCGGTGCTGGAGATGGGGATTGAAGGGAATCTCTCGCGCCGGAGTGACTAGCAGATGCACTTGGTATAGTTGAACCTTGAGCTGATGGGGTAGGATATGAACTCTAAGATGAGAGAGCGATACGTGATAACTGACCCTCCTGGGGCCCATGATGACCACGGCCTGAAGATCCCCTACGATACTCTAGAAGGGCCGACTGAGCAGGCCTGAAAGAATAACCTCTACCCTGCTAGAACTGGCCCTTCAATGGAGAACCACTGTAACTCCCTGATCTACGAGGCCTCTTTGCCTCCCTCTCCTTTCGCTCTCTACAGGAAACTGACTCGATCTCACGAGCGATATCCACCACCTTCTCAAATGTAGCACCAAGTACTCTCTATAGTCATCAGAATACAAATATGGTAGTTAAGGCCATCTACGAATCTCCTAATCCTCTCACGATCTAACAGAACCTTCCAAGTAGCACGATAGGCCAACTGTGAAAACCTTATCTTGTATTGAGTCACTGTCATATCCCCTGTGTTAACCACTCAAACTGCCAATGCAGCTCCTCCCTACAGGATTGAGGTACATACTTCTTCAGGAAAAGAGCGGAGAACTGTTGCCAAGTGATCACGACAGACTCAACCTTACGAAGAGTGGGCGCTAATTGCTTTTACCCAATAACAATATCATGGTCAATTTTCACAGGGAGCTAGAAAAGGGAGTTGAGTATTTGTTAAGTCTAGAAATGTGTTTTGGCTTCTAATTAAGCTTCTACCATATTTGGGTTTGTATGTTTATCAACTACAATTTTAACAACTACTAATTTGAACTAAATTATGCTAAAATACTGATTCTAGTTTTTATGCAATATAGAGAAAAGCACTAGGGCCATGGCATTTACCTAGGTGGTCAACTAACGGGTAGAGATTCCTAATGCACGAATGATGATTATGGGACTCATGCTATAATCGTTGCACGATTGCACTCACTCTCACACCTCTCGGTGGAGAAAGTGATTTTGCCCAATTGACTCTCTCGAGATCAATTGGCTAGGCCAATATGCCCAAACGAATTAGGGTTCAAGTTGGGTAATTACTCTCTCGAGGTTTAACCCGTTAATTAGGACAACCATTCTCATGGGTCCACCCCAATTCCTTGTTGGATCAATTTTGAAGTCATAAACACTTTTTCTCAAGAAGTGTCAAGACCGACTAAGCTAGACTTAGTGTTTGCAGCCACCAAATCCTAATTAAACCATAAAATTAACCCAAATAGCAAACACCCAATATCATTCAAGAACTAAACAATCACACTCATTAATTACCCACACTAGGGTTGAGCCACAACCCTAGCTAATGGGTTTAGCTAGAAATTAAAGGAGCAGAAATTGAAGAAATAATAGATAAAATCAACATGTTAATTAACTACTATGTTAATCCTTGACAAAACAAGAGGAAATTTCCCAAAATAGGCTTAAAATATAGTCTCACGAGTGCAGCAGTTGTGTCTAGTACAAAACTTAACCAAAAATTAATAAAATATTCTATTTATACTAGGCTAGAAAAACTGGACAAAAATACCCTTGTGGGGTTGGTGCGGACCGCGCAGAAATGTTGCGCAGCCACGTAAGGTCTTGGTCTTCAATGTCTTCACTCTGGAGCTGGGGGCGCAGACCGCAAAAAGGGAGCGCGGCCGCGCTGACTGAGGAACGCGGACCGCACAGAAATGGAGCGTAGCCGCGTAGACAAATTGGTCAAAATTACAAGTTTTTGAATCTCACCCACGTGAACCGAACAATTTTGGTGCGCGGCCGCGTGGGTTTTTCCTTAGCTTATGAAGCTCCTCAGGCGCGGACCGCGTCACTCTGAGCGTGGACCGCGCAGGTCTCAAGCAAAATTCCAACTCTCTGAACCTCCAGCACAGCAGCGTAGCAAATCAGCGCGGTCCGCACTGGGTCTGTCTGATCTTCACTTAACTTGACTTTCACACTTGGAAGATTTCACTCCTTGTCAAGTCGATTTGTGACCGGAGTTCCGGTGATCGGAGTTTCAAGAAATGGGAGACTAGTGGGTTTTTTGGGGTGAGGTTAACGGGGTAGTGGTGTTAGAAGAAGGAGAGGGGTGTTCAGGGGGGGTGGCCTGAGTCGGGGAAGATGACAGAAGGTTGACCACGGGTAGGATTCCGGTAGTCTTGTAAGAGAAGGTGAGGGAGAAGGAGGCGGCTAGGGTTTCATGTGTTTGGAAGTGTGTATGTAATGATATGATTTGAACGAAGGGGAGGGGGATATATACTGAATCTAGGTTATTAATTTTCCATCGTTAGATTGGCTAGGATGAACGAACAGGATTATTTTAGCCTCTAAACGTCGTCGTTTAATTTAAATGTAATTCTCCTCTCATCCGTTAGATAAACTAGATAGACGGCTGAGATTATTTTATCTAAGCTACGTCGTTTGGCTTTAATGAGACATTCCTTTCATCCGTTGGATTAATTAAATGAACGGCCCTAATTGTTTCTTCACATGACGTCGTTTGATTTACAAGGCAAACGCCTTATTTGATCTGTTGGATTCAAATCATCAACGGCCCAAATCTGTTCCCTTGATACGTCGTCGTTTAGCTTATGCCTGGGCAGACCGGTTCAATTAATTTTTGGGCCTGGTCTGTTGAGTATTATTTTGGGCTAATTTTTCGTGTATTTGGCCCAAATACACTTTGTATCTTTTTTGTATTTTTGTTATTTATCCTATTTGTATTTCCAAATTGTATTTATTTATTTTATTTATGTATTTTTCCTTGTATCTTAAACTTATTTCCTTGTATATTTTTATATTGATGTATTTCTTTGATTTTCAAATTTTTGTATTTTTCCTTGATTTTCCCATTTCCTAGTAATTACCTTATATTTTTTGATATTTTCCAATAAATCTTATTTTGTATTTCATTTCAAATTTCTTTCACTTTATTTCTATCAATTAAAACAAACACTGGTATTTTCTATACACTAATCAAACCAATTGCAATCATAAATTATTTTTATATTATTTATTTGGGAATTAATTGCTTGTGGTAAAAATCACGTGCTCACAGTACCTTTTGCAGTTGTTGTTGCTGCTTTGCACAAAATTGCTTTTAGGGTTGTCATTATAGCTTTGGCAGATTCTTTTCTATTGGAATCTTCAATTAAGATGTGGGTCACAATTTCTTCGCTGGTGAAATTTTTTTGTTTGTGTTTTAAGTTATTTTTGTAGTCAGTCGATGAGTCACACAACTTCTCAATCAGCACTCCAACAGCGAACTTTTCTGATAATGACGTTCCCTCGGCTTTCAAGTCTTCTAATAATTTTTTTAATTCGTTGATTTATACGTTCATCTCTGTTTGCCACTATTAAAATTTTCCTATTATAAATTTTCCGATACTGGGTAGTTGTTGTTGTTGTTGTTGTTGTTGTTGTTATGGCTATTAATTAGTCAGTTCACTTGCATATGACCGTCCAATGACTGGCTTTTTCAAGATCGATATATAGAAGACTGAAATAATCCATTTTTCCACAGTCAATAGTTGATTCCGAAGGCGTAACGTTGTTACGATTTATTCTCTGACTTGCCCCTTTTGAACGGTCTTACGGGGAAAAGTGTTGCAACTTCCTTTATTTAAAGGGAGAAAGTAGAAAAATATTTCAATGTCATCTCATTCTAATGGTTACACAATATAAAGCACGATTAGGTGTAAATCACTTCATTTTAATTTTTTATACAATGCTTAGGGTATTAGATGAACAGGAGTGGAGGGTCGATGCCAAGTACGGAGAGGTTCTTAACAAAATAAGAAACGTGCCTATTGTTTTAATAGCTAATCAAATATCAAATAAGATAGAGAAGCAATGGACCCATGCAGAAAAGAGTAATGAGGCTCAGATTTAATTCAAGGATACCAAACATAGACGAAGAAACATTAATTTTAACCATTTATGCTACTTCCTCCGGTCCAACTTAATTTATTTCGTTAAGAAATTCATCGTTGATCATTAATTAATAATAAATTTGATCATATTAAACTTTATTTGTTAATTGAAAATACAGAAAAAGGCCTAAAATGGCCCTGACTTATTCGTTTTGGTATAATAATGACATCCATCCACTATTGGGCCAAATATGCTCTTCCATTAATATTTTTGGCTCACAAATACCCTTTGAGTTAATTGAGGGGCACGTGTCATCGTCCTATTGGCCCATTCTTAATATTTCTTAATTAATTAAAAAGACTCATTATTCATACCCGAAAAATAATTTTCTAAAGAAATTTTTTTAAAACTTTTTTAAAAAAATGAAGTAAAAAAGGAATTTTTTTTCCAGTTTTTTTTTTTTTAAAATAGATTTTTTTTACTAAAATAATATTTTTGTAAAAACAAAAAATAAAATCTAAAAATCAATTTTCTAAAGCAATATTTTTGTAAAAACTGAAAAAAAAGTAGAAAATTGCTTTCCAATTTTTTCCAGTAGAAAAGTAGCAATATTTTATTAAGAAAAATAAAAAATTGCTTTCCAGTTAATGTTTGGTATCAAAATTTTAAGGGTTAATGTTTTTTAAAACGTTAATATTTTTTCCAGTAGAAAATGTAGAAAAAAAATTCCAGTAGAAAAGTAGCAATATTTTCTAAAGCATTATTCTACTTGTTTTCCATTTTTTTCAAAAATATTGCTTTAGAAAATTGCTTTTTAGTATAAACTGGAAAAAAACATTCCCTTTTTTTTTGCAGTTTTTAGTAAAAAATAATTTCAGAAAAATTGCTTTAGAAAATTATTTTTCGGATATGAATAATGGGTCGATCCAATAGAACGATGACACATGTCCCTCCGTTAACTCAAAGGGCATTTGTGAGCCAAAAATATTAACAAAAGTGCATATTTGACCCAATAGGTGGATGAAGGCATTATTGTACCAAAACGGATAGTTTAGTGACATTTTGGACCCTTTTTCGTTGAAAATATAACAAATGCTCCTAAGTTCTTTACTTCAAGAATAATTTTGAAAAAAGAATTTAGCTTCTTCTTGATATTTAAAAAAATTAAATATTATGGAGCACAAAAACAAATCAAAAAATCAATTAAAGCGAACCAGAAGGAGTACACAACATTTTCACACACATAAAAAATATTAAACTAAAGTTAGAAGGATGGTGAAATAGGTGTTCCGATAATTTTTCTCTAAATATGATTTTTCCTTCGCTTAATCCTCCAATATGTATCCATCGGCATCCACTTACACTTGTCCCACTAAAACTAAGTAAAAAAGGTTCAAATTATACTAAATAATGGTCTCAACACGGGAAATTTTTTATGGTCTAGAAAATTACAAACATGAAGTTTCAAACTTATGGACTCCAAAAATTCCTACAACCTAATAGCTAGATACCATAGCACTGCCTCAAAATTTACAGAAGAAGCGAAATTGACATATAGACTCCTCAAAATTCTGGTAATTCTGGCAAGTCATCAGTCTTTATGAAAACATTGTACCAAAAGTCCATGTCATCCTCCATTTTTGTAGGCAGAATGTCCAAATTTTCTTCCTTAAAACTGGAAAATGGTAATTGAACTTGTAATTCATGATCAGCAGGAAGCATAACATGATGAGTACTACTCCAGTTATTGTCCGTTGTTAATTGGTCCGTCCAAAAACTATCATCAATCTCTGGAAAATACTCAGACGACTCCATTTCTTCTTGCTTAATAGTAACAATTTGATGATGATCGACTAGTGTGACAGTTGACATATCAGTACTGGACGAAATTTGGGGCGAGTTAGGAGCTGGCACGTGGCTATCAGAATTATTGGATGATTCAGAAGTAGTAGGACCCTTAGAATCATGATTCTTGAGGTGTCTTTTGGAGTTCTGAGGAGGCTTATAATCTTTGAGCTTCTTCTTCAAGTGGGTGTGCCAAACATTTTTTATTTCATTGTCTGTTCGTCCCGCTAATTTTGCAGCTATTGCAGACCATCTGCACATGTGCCCAAATTTTTATTACTGTTTTTTATACACTCATAAATAGATTTTTTTTTATGAAAAATAACTATAATTATCTCTCTGTAAAAAATGAGATTTGTATATATATATACGTATATAAGTTCAAAGATAACGTAACTTACTTTAACAAAAAATCAAAACAGATTATCTTTTTTGAAATTAGTGTATATAAGTTAAATTGACTAGTATTTTTAGATAAAGAGAAGTGGACAAACATACCAATGGTGCTTAAATTTTAATAATAGTGTCACAAAAGCTTAAGGAGATACTCCAATTCACGATATTTTTCATTTTGGTTTAAATTAAGTTATGTAATCAAGAAATAATTTAATTTATTTTTACAAAATAACTCTTATGCACATATCCCTAAAATATTTTCTTGCTCTTCATATTAAATGTTTAATTAGGGATATTTAGAATCTAGTATTTTCTTCATGAATATGGTAAAAATAAATTGAACACTAATTACTAACTAGAGAGAGTATTAGCAATATGCATTGATTTTTAACAATTGATGCATAGACAGGCGACGGAGATTTGATTAAATAATATTCTAATTACCAAGCGAATCTTTTTCTCCTCTATTTGTATTATTCCTCGAAAGAAACGAAACGACATGGAAATAAAAAAGTAATATATTTGTTCAGTGTTCTTTGGCTTAGATATACTAAATCTTTCTTTTCGATTTTCTAAGTACTCTCTGAAAGTAAAGACAAAAGTTTTTTTTTTTTAAATAAATAAATAATCCGCAATCTAAGGTACTATTGCCTATAGAAAAAAAAAGGTATTTTCTTTGTGTCCCTTTTCCCCCTTTGGCATAATGATTATTAGCACACAAGTCATTAATTACTGAATGTGATGAAGATCATACTTTTACAAATATTCAGTATTTAAGGGTAATTCATAATGTGATTAAGTTTAGCAATAAAAAAGATTAGGATTTTAATTTGAAGGAATAGAAGAAATGGATATAAGAAATGTAAGTAACCTATTGCCAAGCATTTCATGTAACTGGATAATTGTATCTTCTTCTTCCTTTGTGAAATTTCCCCTCTTTATATCTGGTCGCAAATAATTGGTCCACCGCAGTCTGCAACTTTTCCCGCATCTCAATAGTCCTAAGTGATGAAAAATTTGACATGACCAAACGAAATAGAATTATGAAATCATGTATGTATATGAAAAAACAAATTCAATTCATGGGCGTCCATTTTAAAGGGCCGACTCAGTTCAATGGGTGTCTGGGGGAGGGAATACCAGTCTTCCCCTGCTTTGCAGAGAGGCTGATTCGAACCTGCGACCGGACACACCACGGCAAGCAAGCTTACCGCTGAGCCAAGCCGGCCCTTCATGGGCGTCCATTTTGTTTAGGAAAATTAATTACCAGCTAGTTTGGGAAGGGCTCGCCAGTTGCCATGGCCATTTTGTTGAATGAAAGAGATGAGAATCTGATCTTCTTCAGGAGTCCATGGCCCTTTTTTCAGCCCCATTTTCTCACAACAAGGAGCTCTCCCCATTCTTCCTCTTGTTTTTTTTTTTCCTCTTCAATGAGTTTCCTTGGTTTTAAGTATTTTCCCAAGAGTAGAATTAAACAGCAAAATGACCAGGGATCGATGGGTATTTATGCTTGTCAACACATTCCCATTTCCACGAAATTGGATATCTCTCTTCTCACATACAAACATTATTAACTACTTAACACTTTATCTTTTATGCAATGACACAAAATCAGATTACTTAATAAATAATTGTATTTAGTAATATTATTTATACTAATCTACAATAAATAATTAATTATACTTACGTTATATGAAAATCGTTACAATATCAGTTCATATAACTTAAATTCAAATAACAACAATCATAATATATATACAGATCATTTCTCGATCAGTCTTAGTGAAATATAATTATTCAATTTAAAAAAAGCAAAAAAATTTCACGGTGCTTCATATATTAGAGTGTGGAGTAATAACATTTTCACTAAATATAACACAAGGAATGATAAATCATCAGTACAGTACATTCTTACAGCATAGTCATATTCGTTGTACCTGGACAGAAAATCTTTTAAGATTGTCTAAATTATTTGGTATTTAGTATGATAATAACAACAAAATTATTTACTTTTTTACACATACTCTAAATATGTTAATATAAGGATTAAGGAGTATATCTTATATAACGTTAAATATTCTACACTTTCAGCGTGTGGACTCTGTACAGGAGATTAGCTCAGGAAATTTAGTAATTTAATAAGAATTTGTCATGAAGTGATTTGGTACAATAACACGAGCTCGAGAATACTGACGAAGGCGCAATGATCGCACGTGAACAAAGTTATCTTGTAAGCGATAACTCAAGTTTTTATTTGCTAAGTATGAGTAATCGAATTGAATATATGACAAATAGTGAGTGACAAATTGGGATTATTTATTAGGAAAATTACCACTATGAAAGATATCATATGTATACTTTTGAAAAAGTCCATAGAATATCCAAATCAGTGTCAATTTAGCTAGAAGTTTTCTCATTAAGAGGTCGTTTTGGTAACATTGCGTTAGAAAAAATAATATTTATATTAGCTTTGTGTATTATTAACATTTTGTTTGATACACCTTTCTAACCTATGTATAACTAATACAAGTATTAGTTATATGTTATATTTGATATTATCTTATGTATAGCTAATATATAGCAAACTATAATATAGTAATACAAAGGTTATGATACATGCATCAGCTTAGTTAAAGATATAATTGCCCCTCGAATCGCTCAAAACCTATTCCAAATACTTTATGGTTGTATATTTTTTTTGGGTGATATTTTAATTAATTTTTCCTTTTATGTGATGATCCGATAGGTCGTTTTGAGTACTAGCCTTTATTTATGTATTATGAGACAACTATTAGCTCCATTTGATATTTCTTGACTTGTGTGTGGTGTCCTTGTCACGTTCCGGAAAGTTTACGTAAAGGTTTGAAGAAATAGTGATTTTAGGCTTATTATTAGACTTACATTGATCACAGCTAACATTCTTGGTAAGCGACCTCGGATCGGTGTTTTGAGGATTTCGATAGGTTCGTTGATTTTTTTGAACTTATACACACTTTTGGTTGGGGTCCGAAGTGACTCGAGCGCATTTCGGCGCGTTATGTGCAGAATTATGAAAATGAGTTTTCAAGTTGAAATTCATTAGTTTTGAGGATCGATTCATGTTATTTTGATGATTTGAGGTAGCGAGCATATTTGTAGGATGTTATTACACTTGTGTGCATGTTTGGTTTGGAGCCCGAGGGGCTCCAGTGTGTTGCGGTTGAGTTTGGGCACTTATAAAAATGCTTGTGTGCTTCAGATCTGGTGTTGAACTCCAGGTCTCACATTTGCGATAACCTGTTCTCAAATGCGAACTCCGCTTTTGTGAAGTCGAGCTCGCAATTGCGACGGGGTCTGGGCATGGTAGTCTTTGCATTTGCAAAAAGATGTTCGCAATTGCAGACATCACATGCATCGTATTTGCGATAGCTTCGTCACATTTGCAACTGGGCACTAGACTTAGGTAGGTTCACAAAAGAGAACCATTGAACGCATTTCTGATCTGTAGCTCGGTAAAAGACGTGAAAACGAGACTTAGCTCATTTTACATTATTTGTTAGCCTTAAACACTTTAGAAGCAATTTTCTTGAGAGTTTTTCTTCCTAAAATCATTGGTAAGCAGCTCTAATCCACTTCCTTTCAATTCTTCATTACCTTTCATGAGTTTTTAACATCAATCTAAGAATTTTATGGTAGAAATTAGGGATTTTGGTGGAATTTAAATTTTTTATAAAATTGAGATTTAGACTTCAAATTAAGGTTGGATCTCGAAATAAATCACACAACCAGGCTCGGGGGTCAATGGATAATCAAGTTTGATCCGGATATTGGAATTTGATTAAGCGGGTCCGGAACTGACTTCTATTGACTTTTTTTTTTTATTTCATCAAAGATTGGATATTTTTCTTTCGTGGGTAGTTTTTAAAGGTTATTTTGAATTGTTTGATCGATAATTGACTACATTCGGTTGGTTTGGAGGTTTGTTCGAAACCAAGGCCATCGTTGGTTGATTGATTTGGTTACCGAGTGAGGTAAGTGTTGTATCTAACTTTGATTTGAGAGAATTATGATTTGTTGGTTTATTTGTTATGTGAATTATATGGGAAAATGGAGAATATATAAGGTGACGAGTGTACATGTGATCGGGTCCAACCCTACACCACTACTGAGTGACAAGAGCGATCAATGCAACTTTTACCCGAGAAGGTTAGGATCGAATCCACAAGGAGTTAGAATGTTTGGGAGTTGGATTCCTATCCAAACAAGCAGTGTGTAGTGCTCTTGATTACACTTCCAATCATCTTTGTTTGTTTGTTACTTCTAATTTTTATACTAATGATGTGCGAAATTAAGCTAAGTATAAATGTTTATAGGGTTTTCTAAATTGGTAAAGAGGTTCTAGGGCAGTAACTTACTCCTAGGTGAGTATCTAACGAGATCTAGAGCTTAGGAAAATAATGTTGTTGTTGGGATTGTGATATAGCCAATGCACGAAATTACTCACTCTACACCTCTCGTTAGTAAGAGTGACCTTGTCCTAATTGACTTTCTCAAGACCAATTATTGTCAAGATTGTGCAAGAAATATAGGCTCAAGTCGGGTATTACTATCTCTACGTTTAACCTTTTAACTGGGACTACCAATCTCTTGAATTTGCCCCAATTTCTTGTTGACATGATTTTCCTAGACTCAAGCTCTCTTTCATGAGAAGAGCCCAAGTCAAAATAGCACAAATTAGTGTTTGCAACCACTAATTCAATACGGAAAATATAAATCAGGCCAAATATCAACCACCCATAAATATTTAAGCCCTAAAACAAGAGAATCGTTAAATACTCGCACTCATCCCTATCTAATGGGTTTAGCTACTCATAATAATTGAAGAAATTAGATATTGAGATGAAAAATAACCCATATAATATAATTACAAGGTAAGATTTGAAGATTAAATGTTAAACTAGCTACAAAATTAGCCAAAATGGACTAAAAATGGCGTTCACATGATCATCTACAGATAAGATACCCTAAAAATTTGAAAAAGAAGTATTTATACAAGGCTAAATTTTTTGGACAAAAATACTCTTTACGGAGGTACCGGGGGACCGCAGAAAATGAACCGCGATCGCGGTGAGGCTTTTTGGCTTCAAGTCTAGGTCTTTGAATCTGGCCACCTTAGACCGCATTGAATGGACCGCGACCGCGGTGGCTTCACCATGGACCGCAACAAATGGACCACGGTCCGCGGTGTCTTGATTCTTCCAAACATCACATTCTCTGAACCCCTTCTTCGCGGACCGTAACAAATGGAAAGCGGCCGCGATGAGGCTACCATGGACCACAACCATATTGCTTAAAACTCCATAAATTCATCCTCTATGATCTTTGCCACCGCGGAGGTGGATCTATTGCATCCGTGGTGGATTTACTGTTGTAACGGTGCTTTGACTTGTTATTGGCACTTTTACAGATTTCACTCCTTTTTGAGTTGGTTTTGACTTCTTGTTATGTTTTTTACCAAACAATGCAAACAAGCACAACATGTAAGTTTTCGGTATTACATGTATACATTTTTAATCCAAAACTCAAGCAAAAAGAAAGTATAAAATATACTAGAATCCCTAGTTATCAACTCCCCCAAACTTAACCTTTTGCTTGTCCTCAAGCAAACAAAGTAAGTTCCACCTCCTTAAGAATAAAATTCAGCTGACCTAAAGTGACCTTATATAGCCTCAATTGGGACTAAAAATTGCCCTCAATTCAAATTAATCATTAACAACACAACCTTTTAAGCACCATGATTTTAGTGCATCACAAAAGCATCAAGAGTTGACTTAACTCATCAAGGAAACTCTTTCTACGATGTTGGTCATTGTGGAATCCAAACTCGTACACCTCACTTTTTAGATTGAAGCACTCAGAATGAGAATTGTGGAAAATACACTCATCTCTCTCAAAGAAAGGTCACAAGTCCGGCTCTCAGTACTATAAGATTGCCTCTTATGTGAGTCACCACTAGTGTAAGCTTCACTCAACTCAAGATCATATTGGATTTTGTGAGGATATAATGAAGGCTTTTGGTTTAGGGTAGGAAATATTTGGTCTAAGTAGGTTTCATCTTCCCTTAAGCACTTCATTTACTTCATTTTGGCACATATTCTCTTGACTCTTTGAGTCATTTACTTATATCTTAGGGGTTAGAGAGACAGACTGTCACTCTTTCTTGTTCATTTCAAACCTTTTTCTCCTTTCTAAACTTTCCAGACCTTTCATCTTTTCACTTTTATTGAACCCCTTCATTTCTTCCACATTGTTCATTCTTTTTGACTTTTGATTTTTTTCTTTTTCTACTTGCCTTTCCTTTTCTTAATTTTTGTACCTTTTACCACTTTTTTGCATTCCTCGTCTCTCTCCCCAAACTTATGTTTTTGCCTTGTGGTAAGGAAAGATCGGGTGCCAAAAGATGGTGTTTTAGAACGGGTAAAGGCTTGTATCATGGTCTTTGAAAGAAAAAGGGATATGGATCAAAGGAGTTGACTAGGGATATTATCATTGGTAGGATATGGATGTTTTCAAGATACCATTCGGATCATGGAGAGCCTATAAAACCTTCTCAAGACAAACTACACTTAGGATTTCGCCTAGACAAACATCCAGGGTAAGTTCTAGACTTAATGGCACGGGACATAGACTTGTAATTCAAATTCTCACCACATAAGCTATAGGATTGCTACAGAGATAGAGTCGGGGGCCCACAACAGCCTTATCTAAGATTTGAGCAACGCAAATGATCCCAAAAAACCACTTGATGATTATCGGCCAACACAAGAGTCTCAAGGTCACAACTATCACCATCCTATACACACCAATTTATTTTTTACCATAAGATCAAAGGCAAATGTGTTAGGCCCAAGTGAAGCTTTCCTTGAGGTACTATTACTCACTAGCTACTATTTACACAAAAACAAAACAGACTCAAACCCTTAAGAAATTTGTCATGCATCCGTCATTCGGAAGAGCCACCCGGTTGATACAAATTTTACCTTTAGAAAGAACCATGTCATTAAGAAAGCCAAAGGCTTATTGAACGCAAAACTCAAAGTAAGAAGCTACGACAATGAAGTAAGAAGCAGAGAAAGAAAATGTGGAAGGTAAACTAAATATGTATAATAGGGGATTTAAACGAATATACATAAGAGGGAATGAATATATACATCATAAAGTAACTTTATATACGAACCAAGGTTGAAAAATACAAAAAGTGAAATAAACTGGTAAAATTATACACATACCAAAAAAGAAAAAAATATAACAAAAAAGAAAATAGTATCATAATTAAAATCCAACATCATCAAAATAGGGCTATCCCCTCAAATGGAAGTTAGAATTGTCCTTAATGATAACTATCAAAAATAGCTCAAGAAAAAGATAGAGAGTAAAGAAAACTCCCTATTGGTCCTCTGTCTGTATGAGATCATGAGCCTGGGTCCCTGTGTCCTGTGAGTGCTCGGGAACCTGTGTTTAGATCCCTGTAACATGTGCCTACTTTAGGATCCTGAGGCTGCTCTGAGACCTGAGGCTAGCTAGAGGAACTTCCATGCGGGTCCTCCAACTCAATCACTGCATTATCTGCCCGAGGGATTGCTCTCCTCCTCTTTCGTTACCTCTCCAACTTCTGTTTTGGATCAATCTGAGCTGCTGAAGGCTGGTCATGAAACAGTATCTCCAATGGTAGATGATCATCAGCCTTCATCTTCTCCACTTCTACCCTCAACTCCTTCATAGACTCTTTTGAGACTCGAGTCTTTCTTAGTTTCTTTGTCTCCTTGGTCAGCTCCTTCAATAACTTTCCTTGAGCATTTATTGCCTCCATAATAAACTTTTGGTTCTCTAGGAGCTTGTTCTAGTTGTCCAGAAGCTGCTTGAGTGTCTCCTCTACTAAAGCTGGAACCTAGGGTTGTGGGGTATGGACTGGGCTGCCACCAAACTAGAAAGCACAGACAACTTAGAAGTAGCTGCCTGCATCTAGTTGTTAATACTGGAAAGTGTTTGGCTCAAATGGTAGGTAGTCAATGGGTAGGCTGACGATGAGGGAATATCTGGAGCAATGGAAGTATATGGTCCTGGGGCAATATCTGGTGTGGCTATGGGAGGTTGAGAAGAAGGGACTACAACTACTGGCTCTTCAGACTGGCCAGTAGAAGTAGTGACTTTTCCTTTAGGATCTTTGGCTTTAGAGTTGTCATCAGCCTTGATGTTGTACTATGTGAAGGGCATCTTTGGTTTCACCTTCACGTCAAACTTCCTTTTCTCCACATCTTGGTCCGCAAAATACATTGTAAAGAAATTTGGGATGGGGTATGATCTATCACCTTCATTGACCACACTAGTGATTACTTTAGACATAAAATTCTCGATATTAATCGGGAACCCCGCCATAATAGAAGCCACGAATATCACCCGGGAGACCGACATAGAGTTCTCATGGGTAGTGGGTTCCACTCTGCTGCATACAAAGGTATCCCACCATTTTTCTTCGAAATTTGAAGTTTTTCTCAAAATATGAACTACTGACGTCAACCATACTCGGGTGGTACCCGGGAGTTCCAGGTATTCTGCTAACTACGGACGGGTTGCCTTATCCAGCGCCACCATTTCTAAGTATAATGATTCATCTTCCTCCGGAAAGCCCATGTAGTCATTAGTTGTCTTCCCATCGAACTTCACTGTCAAACTCCACACCTTAGTCACTTTAGTTCCCTTTTTTATGTGGGCAACATTCATGTAGAACTCCCTGACTAAGTGCTTGTTTTCATCCTAGACTTTGCCTGTAAAATATTCCCAACCCTACCGCTGTCTTAATTGCCTCCTCAAATTATGGTTGTAAGGCAAAAGTTCCTTCTCAATTAATCTTTGATAAAGAATCAATTTCCTCTAGGGCCACCACTCTCGAAACTTGTGGTATGAAATCTCACTAACAAATCCCTTCTTCACACCTCAGGGTTTCTAGTTCTCTCCACACCCCTGGGTTGGGGCACACCTCCTCCCTCTTTATCCGGTACCTCATAATCGACGGGATCCTCTCTAGGTGAAAAAGCTGTAGTTGAAGTAGAGGTTGCACTATCACTGCTCTCAGTTGAGCCCTCAAACCACTCAGAAGAAATCTGAACTGGAGCATGAGCAGTAGGAGAGGCTGGAGGTATAGTTGAATCTCTCAAACGAAGACTCTCCGGGAAGTCAAGTACATAGTCCGACATTGAATTAGACTCAGATGCCTCCAGGGAGGGCAAATACTCACTTACCTCTGAATGAGAAGTAGCTCTATCTGTAGCTTTTATGATCATCTGGGTTTTCCCAATTGTTTTCTGAATATGTGGGGTCAGTTTTATCATTCTTTGTCCCCTACCCAGGGAGGACTCCCCTCTTCATTTCTTTCTGTCACCACCTCCTCTTGATTTAACCATTGTCTCCAAGGAAAATTCAGTTAATGTTTGTTAATATCAATACCAGAAGAAATAGTAAAGAGTGTGAACGGAAATAGTTGACTACGGACTGCATAAAATGCATTGCGGAGCAAAGGCACCATCGCAGACCATAAAAAATTGTACCACGGACCGCAGTGGGGTGGGGTTCAGAGTACCCACCCTCTGATTTAGCGTACCACAGACCGCGAAAAATTGCATCGCGGCCGCAATAAGGCACTCGGACCGCAAAAAATCAACTGCGGCTGCGGTCCTTCAAATTAACCTCTCCGAAGTTTACCATTGCTAACCATGGAAAAACACACCGCGGTTGCGGAGAGGCACCGCGGACCGCAAAAAATCAACCGCGGTCGCGGTAGGCAATACGAAGCAACACAGATCTAGGGTTTCAAACTTTTGTGCATTTTAGCCTAAATCAATAAATTATCCACTAGGTAGTTAATCACCATATTCGACTAATTAAAACCTAATCTAAACAACGTTATATAACCCTAAGTTAAAGATTTAAAGGCAAAGGAAGAAGAATTACGAATTATCAAATTAAAAGAAAATAAAAACAAAATTAAAGACTAAGGGTAGATTTGAAGTACCAGAAGTGAGATGCAATAAAGATGAAACTCGGTTCTTCTATTGTGCAATTCAGTGCGTGAGTGAACTTAATTGTCACGACCCTAGTTCACCAATCGTGAACATGTCGTGATGGCACCCAGTCCCCACAACTAGGTAAACCTAACACGTTGCGGAATATATATAAGTTATGAACATTAAAGATAAGATTACAGCGGAATAATATAAATGAAATGTAATCCGTGCCGCTTGGCACATACACCCGTCAAGAACACACTGTATATAACACCACCAAGACCTGGAATCTCACGGGTAACACAGACTAAAAGAAAATATACAACTGTGGCTCTATGTGTAAAGAGTATCTAACAACGAAGTGAAGGAAAATATCAGCTAATACTATCAGAATAGAAAGAAAGCCCCCTGATCCGTGGACGTAGCAGATCATACCTCGAGGTCTCCCAAAAGCTGCGGAATCACCTAGTATGAGCCTGTCCTGATGTACCTGGATCTGCACAACAAAAGTGTGCAGAAGAGTAGCATGAGTACACCACGGCGGTACTCGGTAAGTGCCAAGCCTAACCTCGATGGAGTAGTGACGAGGAAGGTCAGGGCCCTACTGGGAGGAAATAATAACAAAATGACAGTAACAATAATAAGCAGTTTAAAGGATAATAATTCTGAAATAACAACAATGAAGAGATTGCTACAACTGTCTACAATTAAGCTAACAACAAGTAACAAAACTCAAATAACAAGTCCAGGACCTGTGGGAATTGAACCCACAGTCCCATTAACAGTACCCCTGAGTCTCCGAGAATCGAACCCGCAGCTCACGTCTCAGTAAATCTCAGGATCTCCGGGAATCGAACCCGTAATCCACATCTCAATAATAAATCAATAGCTCAGGATCTCCGGGAATCGAACCCACAGTCCATATCTTAATAACTCAGGATCTCCGGGAATCGAAACCCTCAATAATGTATCAATAACTCAGGATCTCCAGGAATCGAACCCGCAGTCCATATCTCAATAACTCAGGATCTCCGGAATCGAACCCGCAGTCCATATCTCAATAACTTAGGATCTCCGGGAATCGAACCCGCAGTCCATATCTCAATAACTCAGGATCTCCGGGAATCGAACCCGCAGTCCCTATTTCAATAACTCAGGATATTCGGGAATCGAACCCGCAGTCCACAACAATATCACTCCGGGTCTCTGGGAATCGAACCCACAGCCATGGGATCTCCGGGAATTGAACCCGCAGTCCACAAATACAACAAATAAAGGAATACACAGAGAGAATACAATATGCTTAACTACAACTTCACTGAAAAATAGTGCCAACAATTATCAAGAAGCTCAAGTAAGACAATTAGGCAACTAGACAGTTAAATACTACCTAGTCATGCTTTTCTAACTACTACCGGGTAAGAATATCGAATTAATCAGCTAAGAGCAGGAATATCACTAATCGAACATTTTAAGTAAAGTATGTGTTCAACAACCAGCGCATGTACACGCCCGTCACCTCGCGTACAAGGCATTTAAACTATCATATAATATCCTAGGGGTGAAAGTTCCCCCACACGAGGTTATACAAGCCACTTACCTCGACTCCGGTACAAAACCGCTAAGAGACAACCCTCTTGCCGCGAATGTCGGACTCCACCGATGTAGTATGTGATCAAATCAATAGAATCACATCAAAATAGGCCAAGTGGGCATTACCCGATCAAAACAACTCAAAATACACCAAAACCCACAAGTTGCCAAAACCCGACTTTCGGTACGCTTATCGAAAAATCACGAAAGTTACATATTCGGAACCCTTGTCTCAATACGAGCCTAAGCATATAAAGTTTACTAAATTCGGACTCCATTTGCTCATTCAAACCTTTGATTTAAATTCTAAGGTTTAAGACTAGGGTGAAAACCCCCGTTGAATACCCCAAATTCCTCCATTTTCATGAAAAACTTGCATAATATTATCAATAACAATCATAATTGGAGTCCATAATTGATTACCTGAAGAAACCCCTCAAATTCTCCTTCAAAATCGCCCAATTCGCACCTTAAGCCGAGCCCTTAAATGTTTGGAATGTTTCTGAAATTTCTAACTTCTGGTATAATTAAACCCTCTGCGATTTTCGCTTCTGCGGACTATTTTCCGCTTCTGCGGAACCACTTCCGCGACACTTTGTCGCTTCTGTGAACCCCAGGCCTGGCTGGCCCAATCCGCTTCTGCGATCTGAGGGACGCTTCTGCGATCGAGCAGCCGCTTCTGCGATAAATCTCGCTCCTGCGAACCAGAGTCCGCTTCTGCGGACTCGCATAAGCGGTCATGCATCTGCTTCTGCGGATTTCCCAGTTCCACCCCTTGACCGCTCCTGCGGTCTCAACCTCGCACTTGCGATGCTGCCTCAGCGGACAAACGTCCGCTCCTGCGGACAAACCCGCCTCCGTGATCCCATTTCCGCTTCAGAGGACTCGCCTCTGCGGTTCCATTTCCGCAGGGGCAAAAACAACAGAAACAGAACCCCTAAACCTGCAATTTCCATGTTTTCTTCCCGTTTAACCATCCGAAATCACCCCGAGGCCCCCGGGACCTCATCCAAATACGCCATCGCATCCTAATACCTTATTCGAACTTGTTCCAATCCTCAACACACGTCTAACAACATCAAAACTGATAATTCACATCGAATTCAAGCCTAAATTTCTTAAAACTTTCCGAATTACACATTCGATCTAAAACCCGACCAAACGACTTCCGAATGACTTGAAAATTTGCGGACATATCCAAAATCACATGACGAAGCTACAGAAATTGTCGGAATTCCATTCCGACCCCCAGATCAAAATCTCACCTATCGTTCGGATTCGCAAAAATTTCAAACTTCGGCATTTCAAGCCGTATTGAGCTTTGGACCTCCAAAATACATTCCGGACGCGCTCCCAACCCCGAAATCACCTAAGGGAGCTAATGGAACCACCAGATTTCCATTCCGAGGTCATCTTAACACTGTTCCGACTACGGACCATTTTCTAACTCTAAAGCTCTCATTTAGGGACTAAGTATCCCAAATGCTCCAAATTTCAGAACCGACTTTCCCGACAAACCACAATAGCAGAAAGGAACTTAGGGGAACAATTAAATTGGGGTTCGGGGCATAATTTTCTAAAACGACCGGCCGGGTCGTTAAGATTTGTTCGTCCTCAAACGAGCATAGAAAACATACCTGGAGTGGTGAAAAGATGAGGGTACTGGCTGCACATATCCTGCTCGGTCTCCCAAGTCGCCTCCTCGACCAGCTGACCCCGCCACTGAACCTTTACTGAAGCGATGTTCTTTGACCTTAGCTTCCTAACTTGCCTGTCTAGAATGGCTACTGGCTCCTCAACATAAGACAGATCCTTGTCTAGCTGAACAGAAGTGAAATTCAACACATGCGACGAGTCACCATGGTATCTCCGGAGCATAGAGACATGAAATACGGGGTGAACTCCGGCTAGGCTGGGAGGTAAGGCCAACTCATAAGCAACCTCCCCAACACGCCTCAAAATCTCAAAAGGGCCAATAAACCTAAGACTCAGCTTTCCTTTCTTCCCAAACCTCATAACGCCTTTCATGGGCGAGACTCGAAGTAGAACCCGCTCACCAACCATCAAAGCCATATCGCGAACCTTCTTGTCCGCATAACTCTTTTGTCTCGACTGGGCTGCACGAAGTCTATCCTGAATCACCTTGACCTTGTCCATAGCATCCTGAACCATATCAGTACCTAGCAGCCTGGCCTCGCCCGGCTCGAACCAACCCACGGGAGACCTGCACCTCCTACCATATAGGGCCTCATACGGTGCCATCTGAATACTGGACTGGTAGCTGTTGTTATAAGCAAACTCCGCCAGTGGCAAGAAGTGATCCCATGAACCTCCAAACTCAATCACGCACGCACGAAGCATATCCTCCAAAATCTAAATAGTGCGCTCGGACTGCCCATCAGTCTGGGGGTGAAATGATGTGCTCAGCTCCACCCGAGTACCTAACTCCTGCGGTATAGCCCTCCAGAACAGCGAAGTGAACTCAGTGCCTCTATCTGAAATAATGGAAACTGGAATACCGTGCGGCCGAACTATCTCTCTGATATAGATCTCCGCCAGTCGCTTCGATGAATATGTAGTGCTCACCGGTATAAAATGGGCAGATTTGGTCAGCCGATCAACAATAACCCAAATGGAATCAAACTTCCTAACATTCCGTGGAAGCCCCGATACAAAGTCCGTGGTGATGCGCTCCCATTTCCACTCTGGAATCTCAATCTGCTGCATCAATCCACCCGGACGCCGATGTTCATACTTCACATGCTGGCAGTTGAGGCATCTGGAAACATAATCAACTATATCCCTCTTCATACGCCTCCACCAGTAATGCTGTTTCAAGTCCTGATACATCTTCGCGGCTCCCGGATGGATGGAATACCGCGAGCTATGGGCCTCTGCTAGAATCAGCTCTCGAAGATCATCTACATTGGGCACACAGATACGCCCCCGCATCCTCATAACTCCATCATCCCCGATGGTAACATCTCGAGCATCACCACGCCGAACTCTATCCTGAAGGACAAGCAAATGAGGGTCGTCGAACCGACGCTCCCTGATGCGGTCAAATAGAGAAGACCGAGAAACCACACAAGCTAGAACCCGGTTGGGCTCCGAAAGATCCAGTCTAACAAACTGCCTGGCTAAAGCCTGAACATCGATCGCCATAGGCCTCTCCGAAGCTGGTAGATATGCCAAACTCCCTAAACTCTTTGCCCGACGACTCAAGGCATCGGCAACCACATTAGCCTTGCCCGGACGGTAGAGAATAGTAATATCATAGTCCTTCAGTAGCTCCAACCATCTCCTCTAACGCATGTTCAGGTCCTTCTACTTAAGCAAGTGCTGCAAGCTCCGGTGATCAGTGTAGATCTCACAAGGAACCCCATATAAGTAATGACGCCAAATCTTCAAGGCGTGAACAATAGTAGCTAGCTCTAAATCATGAACATGATAGTTCTTCTCATGCACCTTCAGCTGTCTGGACGCGTAGGCAATCACCCTACCGTCCTGCATCAATACTGCACCGAGTCCAACTTGTGAGGCATCACAATATACTGTATAGGACCCCGAACCTGTAGGCAATATCAATATAGGGGCCGAAGTCAAAGTTGTCTTGAGCTTCTGAAAGCTCGACTCGCACTCGTCTGTCCACTGAAAAGGGGCACCCTTTTGGGTCAATCTGGTCATAGGTGCTGCAATCGAAGAGAACCCCTCTACGAAACGACGGTAATAGCCCGCCAAACCAAGGAAACTGCGAATCTCAGTAGCGGAGGAGGGTCTGGGCCAACTCTGCACGGCCTCCACCTTCCTCGGATCTACTCGAATACCATCACTCGACACCACGTGGCCCAAAAATGCCACCGAACTCAACCAGAATTCACATTTAGAGAACTTGGCATAAAGCTGCTTCTCCCTCAGAATCTGAAGCACTATCCTCAAATGCTGCTCGTGCTCTTCGCGACTCCGAGAATATACTAGAATATCATCAATGAAGACAATTACGAACGAGTCCAGATAAGGCCTGAACACACTGTGCATCAAATGCATAAATGCTGCTGGGGCATTAGTCGACCCAAAAGACATCACGAGGAACTCATAGTGACCATACCGGGTCCTGAAGGCAGTCTTCGGGATATCTGGCTCCCGAATCTTCAGCTGGTGATACCCAGAGCGCAAATCAATCTTAGAAAACACATGTGCGCCCTGTAACTGGTCAAATAAATCATCAATGCGAGGCAAAGGATACCGGTTCTTCACTGTAACTTTGTTCAACTGACGATAGTCAATACATATATGCATAGAACCATCCTTTTTCTTCACAAACAACACGAGAGCACCCCAAGGCGAAACACTAGGTCGAATGAAATCCTTACCCAATAACTCCTGTAACTGATCCTTCAACTCCTTCAACTCAGGAGGAGCCAAACGGTACAGTGGAATAGAAATGGGCTGAGTGCCCCGCAATAAGTCAATAGCAAAATCAATATCTCTGTGGGGCGGCATGCCCGGGAGATCAGCTGGAAATACATCAGCAAAGTCACGTACCACAGGAATGGAATCAATAGAGTGAGTGTCAATACTGACGTCCCGCACATAGGCTAGATAAGCAGCACACCCCTTCTCAACCATACGTTGAGCTCTGAGAAAAGAAATAACACGGCTAGGGGTGTGATCTAGAGTACCACTCCACTCAATACGTGGAATGCCCGGCATAGCCAGCGTCACGGTCTTGGCGTGACAATCAAGAATAGCATAATGGGGCGACAACCAGTCCATGCCCAGAATAATATCAAAATCGACCATCCCGAGCAATAATAGATCCGCTCTGGTCTCAAAACCACAAATGGTAACCAAACACGACCGATATACACGGTCCACAGCCAAAGAATCACCCACCGGAGTGGAAACATAAATGGGGGCACTCAAAGAATCCCGAGGCACACCCGGATGAGAAGCAAAGTAAGAAGACACATATGAAAAAGTGGAACCAGGGTCGAATAGAACCGATGCCTCCCTGTGACTAACCAGAATAATACCTGTGATAACAAAATCAGATGCAACAGCCGCAGTGCGATCAGGAATAGCATAGAATCTGGCATGTCCCCCCTATCGAGGGCGGCCTCTGGAACCCTGATCCCCGCCGCTGGCTGGCTGGGCAGGTGAAGTGGCAGCTGGAGCTGGAATGATGGCCTGCTGGCCCTGAGAACCACGCCGAGGCTGCAAAGACTGATGAGGTGCTCCTCTCCTATGCTTGGGGCACTCTCTAACTAGATGGCGAGTATCCCCGTAGTCAAAACAAGCTCTGGGAGGACGCGGTAGCTGCGACTGACTGGCCTCACCCCCACTAGTCCGACACTTGGAGGTACCCCACGCAGGAGGTGCACTAGAAACTGGGGGAGCATAATAGGGCTCCTAAGGTGCTGGAAAAGCTGGAGTACTACCGGCTGCTGGCAATGCTGAATGAACTGGACGACCGGAGTAACCCCTACCAAAACGACCGGCTGCTGAATTGCGGGCACCAGAGAAATGGCCCGACTCACGAGACCTCTTGGCCTCCCTCTCTCCCCGCTCTCTAGGGAGCATACTCTTGATCCTCCTGGCAATGCTCACTGCCTACTGATAAGGTATATCCATCTACAACTCTCTGGCGATGCTGGACCGGATCGGCGGAATAAGGCCCTCGATAAATCTCCGCACCCTCTCCCGGACCGTGGCTACCAAGGCCGGTACATGCCTGGCTAGACGGGTGAAACTGATAGCATACTCCGATACTGACATGGAGCCCTGTCGCAACCGCTCAAACTCCGAGTGCCAAGAATCCCTAAGTCTCTGAGGAAAAAACTCTCTCAAAAACAGATATGAAAACTGCGTCCTAGTCAATGAAGCAGACTCTTCTGGACTATCCAACTCGTACGTACGCCACCAATCATAAGCGGCCCCACAAAACTGAAAAACAGTGAAGGAAACCCCGATGTTCTCCACAATCCCCATAGTACGAAGAATACGATGACACTCCTCCAAAAAACCCAATGCATCATCTGAAGCCAACCCACTGAACATTGGAGGGTCATATTTCTTGAACCTCTCCAATCTATGCTGCTCGTCCTCAGAGGCAGCTGGCTCACCTCCGGGCTGTGCTGGGGCGGTAGGAGGCATAACCAAAACCTCTGGAACCTGTCCCACTAGCACACGCTGCTCGGGTGTAATGGCTACGGGAGTTTGGGCCCCTCCCCCGGCCTGGGATGTAGCTGCAACGAGAGGAAGCAGTCTTTCTTGAGCTAAAGTGGTATACATACTCATGAACTGGGCCAGGGTCTCCTGGAGTGCTGGAGTAGTGGTAGCTGTAGTCGGTGTACCAGGTGCCTGCGTTCCAACCTGGGCTACCTGTGGCACCTCGCGCGCGGGTGCTGTGGCTACACCTCGGGCGCGTCCTCGTCCTCTACCTCGGCCCAGGCCTCTGACGGCGGCAACAGGGGGCGCGGGTACCTGATCATCACGAGTAGCTCGTGTCCTCACCATCTGTGAGAGAATAGAAAGCAATAGTTTAGATTTGATGCCGAAAATGTCGCACGAGAAGGAATCCAAAAGAAATGAAGAGTTTCCTAAACAATTACATAGCCCCTCGTAGATAAATACAGACGTCTTCGTATCGATCAGCGAGACTCTAAGTAACCGGTCTGTGTCCCGTGACTCCTATGAACCTAGAGCTCTAATACCAACTTGTCACGACCCTAGTTCACCAATTGTGAACATGTCGTGATGGCACCCAGTCCCCACGACTAGGTAAGCCTAACACGTTGCGGAATATATATAAGTTATGAACATTAAATATAAGATAACAGCGGAATAATATAAATGAAATGTAATCCGTGCCGCTTGGCACATACACCCGTCAAGAACACACTGTATATAACACCACCAAGACCTGGAATCCTACGGGTAACACAGACTAAAAGAGAATATACAACTGTGGCTCTATGTGTAAAGAGTATCTAACAACGAAGTGAAGGAAAATATCAGCTAATACTATCAGAATAGAAGGAAAGCCCCCGGATCCGCGGACGTAGCAGATCATACCTCGAGGTCTCCCAAAAGTTGCGGAATCACCTAGTATGAGCTTGTCCTGATGTACCTGGATCTGCACAACAAAAGTGTGCAGAAGAGTAGTATGAGTACACCACAACGATACTCAGTAAGTGCCAAGCCTAACCTCGATGGAGTAGTGACGAGGAAGGTCAGGGCCCTACTGGGAGGAAATAATAACAAAATGATAGTAACAATAATAAGCAGTTTAAAGGATAATAATTCTGAAATAACAACAATGAAGATATTGCTACAACCGTCTACAATTAAGCTAACAACAAGTAACAAAACTCAAATAACAAGTCCAGGACCTGAGGGAATTGAACCCACAGTCCCATTAACAGTACCCCTAAGTCTCCGGGAATCGCACCCGCAGCTCACGTCTCAGTAAATCTCAGGATCTCCGGGAATCGAACCCGCAATCCACATCTCAATAATAGATCAATAGCTCAGGATCTCCGGGAATCGAACCCGCAGTCCATATCTTAATAACTCGGGATCTCCGGGAATCAAACCCGCAGTCCACATCTCAATAAATCTCAGGATCTCCGGGAATCGAACCCGCAGTCCACATCTCAATAAATCTCAGGATCTCCGGGAATCGAACCCGCAGTCCACATCTCAATAAATCTCAGGATCTCCGGGAATCGAACCCGCAGTCCATATCTCAATAACTCGGGATCTCCGGGAATCGAACCCGCAGTCCACAACAATATCACTCCGGGTCTCTGGGAATCGAACCCACAGCCCTGGGATCTTCGGGAATTGAACCCGCAGTCTACAAACACAACAAATAAAGGAATACACAGAGAGAATACAATATGCTTAACTACAACTTCACCGAAAAATAGTGCCAACAATTATCAAGAAGCTCAAGTAAGACAATTAGGCAACTAGACAGTTAAATACTACCTAGTCATGCTTTTCTAACTACTACCGGGTAAGAATATCGAATTAATCAGCTAAGAGTAGGAATATCACTAATCGGACATTTTAAGTAAAGTATGTGTTCAACAACCGGCGCATGTACACGCCCGTCACCTCGCGTACAAGGCATTTAAACTATCACATAATATCCTAGGGGTGAAAGTTCCCCCACACGAGGTTAGACAAGCCACTTACCTCGACTCCGGTACAAAACCGCTAAGAGACAACCCTCTTGCCACGAATGTCGGTCTCCACCGATGTAGTATCTGATCAAATCAATAGAATCACATCAAAATAGGCCAAGTGGGCATTACCCGATTAGAACAACTCAAAATACACCAAAACCCACAAGTTGTCAAAACCCGACTTTCGGTACTCTTATCGAAAAATCACGAAAGTTACATATTCAGAACCCTTGTCTCAATACGAGCCTAAGCATATAACGTTTACTAAATTCGGACTCCATTTGCTCATTCAAACCTTTGATTTTTCTAAGGTTTAAGACTAGGGTGAAAACCCCCATTGAATACCCCAAATTCCTCCATTTTCATGAAAAACTTGCATAATATTATCAACAACAATCATAATTGGAGTCCATAATTGATTACCTGAAGAAACCCCTCGAATTCTCCTTCAAAATCGCCCAATTCGCACCTTAAGCTGAGCCCTCAAATGTTTGGAATGTTTCTGAAATTTCTAACTTCTGGTATAATTAAACCCTCTGCGATTTTCGCTTCTGCGGACTATTTTCCGCTTCTGCGGAACCGCTTCCGCGACACTTTGTCGCTTCTGCGAACCCCGGGCCTGGCTGGCCCATTCCGCTTCTGCGATCCCAGGGACGCTTCTGCGATTGAGCAGTCGCTTCTGCGATAAATCTCGCTCCTGTGAACCATAGTCCTCTTCTGAGGACTCGCATAAGCGATCTTGCATCCGCTTCTGCGGATTTCCCAGTTCCACCCCTTGACCGCTCCTGCGGTCTCAACCTCGCACCTGCGATGCCGCCTCAGCGGACAAACGTCCGCTCCTGCGGACAAACCCGCCTCCGCGATCCCATTTCCGCTTCAGCGGACTCGCCTCTGCGGTTCCATTTCCGCAGGGGCGAAAAGAACAGAAACAGAACTCCTAAACCTGCAATTTCCATGTTTTCTTCCCGTTTAACCATCCGAAATCACCCCGAGGCCCCCGGGACCTCATCCAAACACGCCAACACATCCTAATACCTTATTCGAACTTGTTCCAATCCTCAACACACGTCTAACAACATCAAAACCCATAATTTACATCGAATTCAAGCCTAAATTTCTTAAAACTTTCCGAATTACACATTCAATCTAAAACCCGACCAAAGGACTTTCGAATGACTTGAAAATTTGCGGACATATCCAAAATCACATGACGAAGCTACAGAAATTGTCGGAATGATTCTGATTCTGACCCCCGGATCAAAATCTCACCTATCGTTCGGATTCGCCAAAATTTCAAACTTCGGCATTTCAAGCCTAATTGAGCTACGGACCTCCAAAATACATTCCGGACGCGCTCCCAACCGTGAAATCACCTAACGGAGCTAATGGAACCACCGGATTTCCATTCCGAGGTCGTCTTAACACTGTTCCGACTACAGACCATTTTCTAACTCTGAAGCTCTCATTTAGGGACTAAGTGTCCCAAATGCTCCAAATTTCAGAACCGACTCTCCCGGCAAACCACAATAGCAGAAATGAACTTATGGGAACAATTAAATTGGGGTTCGTGGCGTAATTTTCTAAAACGACCGGCCGGGTCGTTACATTAATATCGTGTGAGATTGCAAAGAGCGATAAATGTAAAAATGGGGTCTAAGGTCCTATTTAAAGAAAAAGATTTAGGACACACACTACTTACCCACCGCGGATCGCAAAAAATCTAGCGCGGACCGCAGTAATTAAACATTGGAGGGTAATTGCAAGGACTTCACTATGGACCACAAATAATGCACCACGACCGCAGTAAAGCACCGCAGACCGCAAAAAATGCATTGCAGCCGCGGTTAATATTTCAGAGAACTATCACTTTTTCAAATTTAGCACTGCAGATCGCAATCAAATTTTCCCCCCGCGATAAGGCTATTGCATCCGTAAAAAATGCAATGCGACAGCGGTCCAAACTTCAGCAAGTGCAACATTCTTCCAATTTGGTCTTGCACCACATCAAAATATCCCTACACGCATCTCACAACCAATTAGTCCAAAAGCAAATCCTTCACTAAGAAGAAAAACAAATAGAAAGACATATGGGTTGCCTCGCAAGAAGCGCCTGATTTAATATCGCGGCACGATGCAGGTTACCATCAAATAACTTTAGATGGATAATTTCCACCACATGGTTTTCATCAATCTTGCCAAGACAGTGCTTGAATATGTGTCCATTAACTCTAAAGATCTCTCCATTTTTTCAAGTCAAGTGCACCAAATAGATTCACAAGCACGACTTCAAAAGGTCCTCTCTATTTCTCCTTAAGCTTTTCCGACAATAGACGTAACCGAAAATTGAACAAGAGAACCAAATCACTCACTTTGAACTTCTTGACACGAGCATACTTGTCATGAAGGTACTTCATCTTGTCCTTGTACAAGGATGAACTGGAGTAGGCATGAAATCGGAATTCATCAAGTTCATTAAGCTGCTCCACAAGAAGATTTGCTGCCACATCCCATTCAAGATTTTGCTTCCTCAAATCCCATATGGACTTGTGCTCTAACTCGACCTGTAGATGGCAAGCTTTCCCAAAGACCAACTGGTACGGAGGCATACCAATCAGAGTTTTGTAAGCAGTCCTATAAGCCCTGAGAGCATCATCCAATTTCTTTGACAAATCGGTCCTATTTGCATTGACCGCCTTTGACAATATACTCTTGATTTTTCTATTTGAGACTTCAACTTGGTGACCCACCTGAGGATCATAAGGAGTGGAAACTTTGTGATTGACACTATACTTTGCAAGCAGTATCAAAAGCTCTATTGCAAAAATGAGATCCCCCTTTTCACTTATGATTGCTCGATGAGTAACAAACCTAGTAAAAATACTCTTCTTGAGAAATGCAATAACACCCTGGGCATCATTGTTGGGTAAAGCCACGGCCTCAACCCACTTTGTAACATAGTCAACTGCCACTAGTATGTATGTGTTTCCACATGAACTAACAAAGGGGCCCATGAAATCAATGCCTCACACATCAAAGATATCAACTTCGAGAATAGTGGTGAGTGGCATCTCATCCTTCTTCGAAATTCCACCCACTCTTTGACATTCGTCGCATCTCTTCACAAGTTCAATTACATCCTTGTACAGAGTTGGCCAGTAAAAACCACAACTAAGAACCTTTAAAAATGTCCTCGTCCCACCATGATTACCACAGTAGGGAGAGGAATGACAAGCCTCTAAAATACTCAATTTCTCCTCATCCGGGACACATATTCAGATCACACCGTCAGTGTAGTTCTTGAACAAGTAAGGATCAATCCAGTAGTTGTCTAAACTATTCTATTTATTATTCTTACTTTGGATATAAGAGAGCTCACACAGGACAATATCTGTCACAAGGAAATTAGCAATGTCCGCAAATAACAACATGATATTCACCGACATAGAAAGGAGTTGCTCATTAGGAAATGAATCATTGATCTCCAGGACATCACGAGGCCTCCCCTCCTCTTCCAAGCGACACAAGTGGTCTGCCACTTGGTTTTCACACCCTTTCTGGTCTATAATCCCAAATCAAACTCTTGAAGTAACAAGACCCATCGCATTAAACTAGCTTTGAAATCCTTCTTAATCATCAAATAGCGGAGTGCGACATGCTCGGTGTGAACTATGACCTTGGCACCCATGAGATACAGCCAGAATTTCTCCATTGTGAACAAAATATCCAACAACTCTTTTTCATTCATCATGTAATTCACTTGAGAATCATTCATTGTCTTGCTCGCATAATACATTGGGTGAAACCTCATATTCACTCTTTGTCCCAAAATCGCTCCTATCGCAATATCACTGGCGTAACACATGAGCTCAAAAGTTATGTTCCAATTGGATGCAGTAATAATAGGAGTGGTTGTCAACTTGTTCTTTAGAAGTTCGAAAGCTTGCATACATCCCTCATTGAACACGAACTTGGAATCCTTTTCCAATAACTTGCACCATGTATTCAATACCTTATAAAAGTCTTTGATAAGTATTCAGTAGAACCCCGCATGCCCAATAAAACTCCTAACCCCCTTGACTGAGGTAGGAGGAGGGAGCCTTGAAATCACTTCTAATTTAGCCGTGTCCACCTCTATACTATGCTTTTGAGATTTTATGGCCAAGGACTATGCCCTCCTCGACTATAAAGTGGCATTTTTCCCAGTTGAGCACAAGATTGGTTTATTCACACCGGGCCAACACTTTGTCAAGATTCCTCAAGCATTCATCGAATAAGTCACCCATAACACTAAAGTCGTCCATGAACACCTCCAGAATGTCCTCCACCTTGTCGGTAAATATGGCCATCATACACCACCGGAATGTGGCCAATGCATTACACAAACCAAGTGGCATCCTAGAAAAGGAAAATGTGCCATACAGACACACAAAATGGTATTCTCCTGATCTTCCGGAGCAATCAAAATTTGGTTGTACCCAGAATACCTATACAAGAAATAGTATAAGGCACACCCAACAGTCTATCTAGTAAATGGTCAAGAAAGGCAATGGAAAATGATCTTTGCAGGTCACTTTATTCAACTTGCGATAGTCCGTGCACACCCTCCATCCGGTGACAGTCTTGGTAGGAATAAACTTATTTTGTGCATTGGTAACCACAGCCATACTATCCTTATTCAACATACATTGCATCGACGAAGTCCAACAACTATAAAAAATGGGGTACTGTCACACCTCCTTTCGGCGCTACCCGCGTGGGTGCGAGTGGAGTTTTTTCCAATTAAAGGACAATCGAAACGAGATTTATTTAATTAATTCAGAGTCGCCACTTGGAAGATTTATGGTGTCCCATGTCACTGGTTGAATCCCGAATCGAGGAAAAGAATGACTATGTTTAACAGTCTGCGAACCAGAAATCCGGATAAGGAATTCTGTTAACCCGGGAGAAGGTGTTAGGCATTCCCGAGTTCCGTGGTTCTAGCACGGTCGCTCAACTGTCATATTTGACTAAAGTACTTGATTTTAATACATGCTTTTAACTTATGTGCAAATTTTAACTTTCAACTGCTTTTGATTATTGCTATTTCATTGCAATGCCGCAAAAACATGTCTCAAACCACGCCGTACCAGTACGCCCGTGATTGTCAACACATTTCGACTTTATTGAGATTTAGATTTGGGTAACATAAATATGCACCCGTAATTAAGAAGGTAATATTATTAAAATATGCGCCTAAAGCATTTTTGCATTTTATAATTTGCGGGGGTCATGGAATTTGCTAAAATGGCACGCCTCGAAATCTAAGGATCAACTCAAGATTAAATAAAGCGAGGGCCATGCAATAATCACTTTTGTTTGGTACGGCACACCTCAAATTATTCCAATTATGTATTTTTCTAAACTATTTTTGAAGTCATAAATTACAAATTAACTATTATATCCCAAGGAAAAACAATTTAAATCCAAAATAGAAACTACGTAAGTTACAACTTATTAAGAAATGAACCCCTAAAAGACAACTACTAAATTCCACTTCTAAAGCAATTAACTAATTCGTTACGAGTACTACTTTAAAACTGAAGCAAATGACTAAAGATTAATCAAATTAAACATCACTAACAAATTCATATATGCTTCTAAAGTCAGTTACCTAAATAATTGAAACTCATATGACAAATTAAAAAAAAATCAAACACATATTATTATAATGCTTCGATAGCCAAATTGTAATTAAAATACAAACTTAGCATCTACTATGTTTATATGTCGTACCCCTTTGCAATTAAATACTAACATCATTCTTAAAACAAGAATTAACCATGCATAACTAACAAAAGAAGTGAATGAGAAAATGAACCTGTTAAGTAGAAAATGACCAATTACTTCTGATTTTCGCCCCAAAATATAATGCTAATTTGACATACATAACAGTTAGATTGGAAGAGATTATTCAAGTGAGGTGGTTAAGCTAGATATTAATGGTAACAATGATGAATCTACGATCAGCGGAAAGGATTTGTTGTCAAGTTATAAGATTAATTCAACTATACATTACCACGAGCCTCAACCTTAATTGTTTCTGATTTACTGTTTCCAGGAGCAAACACTACCATTTCAAGTAGCAGGCATGCTAAGCTAGAACAAGTACTAACTAAATGGAAACTACAACTAGATAACTATAAATTAACAATAAAAAAACAGTCCAATTAAGTACATAATCCACCTAGTTCATCATAAGCAAATTATTATAACAAGTTCATTACATGAATCTAAAGCTAATTGCATTATAATAAGCAAGTAAAACAGTAAAGCTCCAACAAGTGTTGAAGGACGATTGTTTTTTCATTTCACTGAAGAGATTACATCAAAACAAGCTCAGATGTGTACCTGATATTGAGAAGCAATATATGAAGAGGAGGATTAGCAGAAATGCAGTAACATACAGCAGCAACAACACAACAGCAGTAACTCAGAGTTTTAATCGCGAAAATGAAGGATAACCAACGATCAACCAAAACAGGCCTTAGCACACTCAATGACAGTAGCAAATGATCTATCAATAATCCCCAGAATCAATAACCAGCAGCAACAACAATCACTGGCATATTGCGCAGTGAATCAAGAACCCAGAAAATGTCAATGAAACAGTAGGGGTCTATTTCAACTCTGGACTCTAACTCTCTTCAAAGATTCTCAAAAAAATGTGTCTGTGTTTTTTTTAGTGTATGAAGTATTCTTCTCTCCGTGTGTTCTTTTTCTCTATGTGTGAAGTATGTCCTTTTATAGACCACAACAGAACCAGCAGCCCCTTAAATTTGTCAAATTCCACCTCTACTGCCTTACACATGCCTCTTTTCAAACTTTTAATGCCCCTCCATGTGAGTTCTTATTTTCCAGCTCTTAAGAGCACTCAAAAGAGTTTAATAAACTAATTTCCTGACCAATATATTCCTTGACAATCCATTTTCCTTAAAAAAACTATTTTATTTTAATAAACTATATCAAAATGCCAGGTTGAATCAGTCATGCCTGATTATCACATGTCCTCCATTTGGTTCCAATAGTTCAAATTCAAGTTCAATTAAAACTACCAAACCAAGGCAAATTTTCAGTCAAGCAAATTCAAGTTCACTGCCACATTGTTCTAACCAACAGACTTATGCGAAACTAAGCGACGACATTCGATTAGTCGATTATAACACGTATAATCGATAACAACTAATTGACGGACCAGTGATTCATAAGTCTGGGGCAAAGACAAAGGATTTGCGAAACTAACTATTCGACGACATTCGTTAAATCAATCACAACATACAACACGTATAATCGATAACAAATCAATCATCGAATCAGTGATTCGAAATTCTCAGGCAAACAAATAAAAATGCAGAATTAATCACTTGACAGTATTGATCAAAACGACTACGCATTCTATAACTTAACATATTGCAACAAACAACCAAAACAAGAATGACCAAATAAAGACCTTATGGGGTAGAAGAACAGAAAAATAAAAGAGAGACAAAAGGATAATCATTCACACGATTAACAAACGAAATAAGAATAAAGACAGAGGAAAAATACCTCGGACATTGGCAAAATGAGAATCAAACAGTCTTGGACCATTTCGGATTCGAACTTGGATTTTGAAGTCGAACAGAACTTAATCGAAGTATTTTTAACTTTGAAAATACTCCGATTAAGGTCTATTAGGCCCCAAATCTCTAATTAATCGGACGAAAATCAATATTTTAGAATTTTAGGGTTCTTGACCAATTTTTCAATCTAATATTCGAAGGGATCATGGGTGATTCGAAGCAAAAAAAGGGACAGATTCGAAGAGAGGGGGTTATGGTGGTCATGTGGTGTTGTTTTGGTGATCGGCGGCGTTGTTGCCGCCGAGTTTTGGGTGGAGGAGAAAAGGGGCGCCGTTAGGGTTTGGGGGTTGAGGGAGACGAACAGGTGAAAGGGAGGAATTGGGAATGGGCTGTGTAACGGGGTTTGGGGGGGTATTTGTGTGTTAAAATTCAAGAATAAACCTGGGCCGTTAGATCAACAAAGATCAACGGCCAGGATCATTATCATAGGGCAAAATGGGGTCGTTTTGATTTAAGTGGGATTTGGGTTATTTAGGCGGGTTAGACGGGTGAACAGGTTAGGGAGATTTGGTTTGGGCATTTTGGACTAGGTTGGGACGTTTGGGCCTAGAATTTTGGCCCAAATCCGATTTTCCTTTATTTCCAATCTTTTTCCTTCTCTTTTAATCTTAATTCCTAATTTATTAAAAATTCTAAAATACATAAAAAAAATTAAATTAATTTATAAGAATACTAATTAAGTTACACTAATAATTAACGTACACAATTAAATATCAGTTAAATATAAATCAAACAATTGGGACATTAAATACTAGAAAATGCAAAAATACATATTTTATGTGATTTTCCATTTTTGTCAAATAAACTTGATTATTCTTAATTGTAAATTAAATCCTAAGAATGCAAACGCAATATATTTTGTATTTTTCTTAATTTAAACAAGCAAACACGCACATAAAATAATAAGAAAATTAACAAAAAAATCCACAGATATTACAACGATACAAAAACGATTTTATTTTGAATTTTTGGGAGTAATTCTCATATAGGGCAAAAATCACGTGCTCACAGCTGCCCTTCTTTGTGCGGAAACACGAAGAGTTTTTGTGCAAAGATAATGAGTACATACGAGCGATTTTTGCCCGTTTGAGCACTCCGTATGAAGCATTTTTGAAAAGATCTTGACCGAGCCTTTGCTTCAGGAGGCCTCCTACATATCCTGGGCTAAACAGGAATCAGGTCAATGTAGTTCGGGAAGTTTCAGTATCTGGGAATACCAAGGGATTGTGGTTCTGCTGTTACTGCTACTGCATGCCGTTACCACTGCTTTTACTGAGCTCCTTATTACACCTTGCTAAAAAGGAAAGCAAGAAGCTAAGCTAGTCTATGGATCATAAGATCTCATCCGTCTTCATGTCGCCTTGCTTTCTTGTCATCTTGTGATTCTTTCAGTTCTTCCTTCCGAGAACTTGGAGGCGGCTCTGGCCTTTGGTTCTTTGAACATCAGTGTTCCTCGTTTTGCTCAATCTACTGTGGATATAGCTTTCTCCGTCGAGTCTGCTATGTTGAGGGGTTTAGATAAAGTTTGAAAGTTGTTCGTCTCCGGGTATGTCTCATATCTCTTCTGACTTATGCGCTTGGATTTTTCGCTGAGAACTTTGTTATAACCTTCTGCTTTAGGATGGGTTATTGGTTTCAAAACCTGTAATGTGAAGAGCTTTTCCGGCCACTGTTGCCTCCTTTCTCACTTTTGAATTTGGATTTGTGCTGGGGATCTTCCGATGTGTCCCTCTGCCTTCATGGGGGGTCGCTGGTTTCAATACCTGCGATGTAAAAACTGAAAAAATATTCCTCTTGTTATACAGGTGGGCGCCTATTTTCTAAGACATGAAAAGTATTCCCTCATTATACAGGTGGGCGCCTAATTTCTAAGATATGAAAAGTATTCCTTTGTTATACAGGTGGGCGCCTAATTTCTAAGATATGAAAAGTATTCTCTCGTTATACAGGTGGGCGCCTATTTTCTAAGATATGAAAAGTATTCCCTCGTTATACAGGTGGGCGCCTATTTTCTAAGACATGAATAATATTCCCTCGTTATACAGGTGGGCGCCTATTTGCTAAGATATGAAAAATATTCCCTCGTTATAGAGGTGGGCGCCTAATTTCTAAGACATGAAATGTATTCCCTCGTTATACAGGTGGGTGCCTATTTTCTAAGATATGAAAAGTATTCCCTCGTTATATAGGTGGGCGCCTAATTTCTAAGACATGAAATGTATTCCCTCGTTATACAGGTGGGCGCCTATTTTCTAAGATATGAAAAGTATTCCCTTGTTATACAGGTGGGCGCCTATTTTCTAAGACATGAAAAGTATTCCCTCGTTATACAGGTGGGCGCCTATTTTCTAAAATATGAAAAGTATTCCCTTGTTATATAGGTGGGCTCCTAATTTCTAAGTCATGAAAAGTATTCCCTCGTTATACAGGTGGGCGCCTAATATCTAAGATATTAAAATGTATTCCCTCGTTATACAGGTGGGCGCCTAATTGCTAAGACATGAAATGTATTCCCTCGTTATACAGGGTGGGCGCCTAATTGCTAAGACATGAAAAGTATTTGCTTGTTTCCTCGTTCAACCGAGAAAATTTTTGACAATGACAGAAAATTTTCTGCCCCAGTTTGTGTGACTTTCATTGTGGCGTATCTCCCTGCCATTTCCAACCTTTATTTTCCTGTAAGACCAAAGAAAATTTGTTAGTTTAAAAAAACATGGTGAGTAATCTTGACACTCCTGCCGGGACTGTTTCTTTTTCTTTTTCTTCTATCTTTCTTGCTATGTGCCTCCCAACTGGTTGAGGATAATTTTACTTGCTGAGGATGGTTTCTCTATTGCGGATGGACTTTCCATTCATCCGCTTCCCCCTCTCTTGCTTTAAAACACTCTGGGGAAGTCTTTTCAACTCCAAACCACTCTCTTCACGAGTTACTCTTTCCTTCAATGCCGCAGGGGCCAAGATGTTATAGATGTAGATACTGGGATCATTTGCTATGGATGGATTTTCCCTTTCTCCTTCCTTTTTCTGTGTGGTCTTGACCTTCTTAAAACTTGGTCAGTAATCCATCGGAGTCCTGTTGAGGGTCTTCTTGGAACTTGATTTATAAGTTCTTTAACCATAACTTCTCAACTTTTCTCCATATTCTCCATTGTAATGTCTCGGCGACTGGTAGTAGACTCTGAAAAACCTTTCTTTTTAAATACAAAGAGAACAAATTTCTATAAAAGTCTTTTAGACAAAGAAATGAAAAGGAAAAGAGAATATATTTCTGAACAATATGCTGAGAAAAGAAAAGCAAAGAACTTATCTGGATGGTATGACTGTTCCCAATGATCATGTATGCATTCCGGATTAAACGACCCAGTCTATTTGTATCATCAAACTTTCTGATGGCCTCATTTGCCCAAGGTAAACAGATGTGCAATTCTTTGCCCATGTGGATTCTTTCCGCCAAACTCGTCCTATCGACTCATAGCGCCCTTTGAGGGGTTTTCACTAATGAGACTCTCTCATTTCTCTTACCTCCCGTCGCCTTAAGGTTCCTGTGAAGGTTTTCACCTTAAGACTCTCTCATTTTAATTCATCTCAGCTTACATGGCCTTATAGTGCCTATGAAGGTTTTCACCGATAAGACTCTCATTTTATTTTCAGTTGGGGATTGGAGTGTTGCTGATAAGATTTTCTCTGTTGGGAATTCTCTCAGCTCATGGTCCTTTTCAGTCGAGGATCAGTGTATTACCCTGAGCTCTCTTCTTCCTGTCCTGACACTTATTAAACAATGATCGGAAGGTCTTTTGGACATAAGATGAGGTTTTGTGTGGGTAAGAAAAAAAATCATCAAGAAATTTTAAATAATTTGATGAGTAAAGGAATACAACTCTTGGAACCAAATTTCCAAAAAGGAAACATAACTTCTGCCCCAGTTTTCTTGTTTGGGGATTTTTGAATTGAGTGACATTTGTCACGTTGCGACCGAGCCGTGTGGCGCCTACGTATCCATCTTGAAGAATCAGGTCGAACGTAGTTCAATCACGTTTTCTTGTGTTTTTCTTATCATCATTTTTTCATTCATTTTTCATCATTTTTTTCTTTTATTTTTTAACGATTCCAAAAGAGGGGTATGAAAAAAAAATAATTAAGGCTCAAAAAGGGAAAGCAAAGGTTGAGAGTGTTTGGATAGAAGAAAGAACTGCCCCCATCATTTCATTATTCAATAAACACCAAATACAGACAAACGAGCAAATAAATATTATGATCAAGGAAATTACACATAATATCTCTTGACTGTATCAGAGTTGATGGCCATGTCGGTGCTTCTTCCTTCAATATCTGTAAGACACAAAGTGCCATTGGACAGCACCCTGGTCACAATATAAGGTCCTTGCTAATTTGGGGCGAACTTGCCCTTTGCTTCAATTTGATGCGGGAGAATCCGTTTCAACACTTGCTGCCCTACTTCAATTTTTCTGGGGCGCACCTTCTTATTGTATGCTCTCGCCATTCTCTTTTGATACAATTGGCCATGACATACTGCTGCCAACCTTTTTTCATCGATTAAGCTCAACTGTTCTAGCCGTGCTTTGACCCATTCATCATCATCAATCTCGGCTTCAACGACAATTCAGAGAGATGGAATATAGACCTCCGCTGGTATTACTGCTTCAGTTCCGTATACCAACAAGTAAGGAGTTGTACCTACCGAAGTCCGGACAGTAGTGCGATAACCCAATAATGCAAATGGCAACTTTTCATGCCATTGTCTAGACCCTTCTACCATCTTTCTCAATATCTTTTTTATATTCTTGTTTTCTCCTTCAACCGCGCCATTTCCTTTGGGACGATATGGGGTGGAATTACGGTGTGTAATCTTGAACTGTTGACATACTTCTTTCATCAAACCACTGTTAAGATTAGCGCCGTTGTTCGTGATGATCATCTTTGGGATCCCGAATCTACAGATGATATGAGAATGGACAAAGTCTACCACTGCCTTCTTGGATCACAGACTTGAATGTCTTTGCTTCCACCCACTTGGTGAAATAATCAATGGTTACTAGAATGAACCTATGACCGTTGGAAGCTACCGACTCAATCGGTCCAATGACATCCATGACCCACGCAACAAATGGCCATGGTGCTGACATTGTATGTAATTCCGTTGGCGGGGAATGAATCAAATCTCTGTGTACCTGACACTGATGGCACTTCTGTACGAAATTTATACAATCACGCTCCATAGTAAGCCAATAATAACCTGCCCGTAGGATCTTTTTTGCCAATACATATCCGCTTATGTGCGGCCCACAAACTCCGGCGTGTACTTCTGTCATCACTGTTGTGGCTTGACTTGCATCTATACATCGCAATAATCCCAAATTCGGGGTTCTTTTGTACAACACTACTCCACTAAGGAAAAATCCATTCGCCAATCGCCGAATAGCTCTCTTTTGATCTCCAGTCGCCTGCTCTGGGTATATTCCCATTCTGACGTATTCTTTTACATCATGAAACCATGCTTCGCCATCTATTTCCTCCTCTATCATGCTACAATAAGCATGCTGCTCATGAACCTGGCTATTCAACAGGTCAACATGAACTTTGTATGGTGGTGATGTAACATTAACGCTAAGGTGGCCAATGCATCGGCAACCTCATTGTGAACTATCAGAATGTGTCTGAACTCTACCGATCGAAATCGTTTACTCAAATCGTGCATGCACTGTCGATACGGTATAAGCTTCAAATCCCGTGTCTCCCATTCACCTTGAATTTGATGTATCAGGAGGTTCGAGTCTCCCAAAACCAAGACGTCCTGGACATCCATGTCTGCGGCTAACCGTAATCCCAAAATGCAGGCCTCATATTCAGCCATGTTGTTGGTGCAATAGAATCACAGTTGCGCCGTAACAGGATAATGATGTCCTGTTTCTGAAATGAGCACTGCTCCTATCCCAACTCCTTTCGAGTTTGCGGCTCCATCAAAGAAAAGCTTCCATCCCGGTTCCTCCGTTGATTCCACCTCATCTATATGCATTACTTCTTCATTGGGGAAATACGTCCTCAATGGCTCATACTCTTTATCAACAGGGTTTTCAGCTAAGTGATCAGCCAACGCTTGGGCCTTCATGGCCGTCCTCGTCACATAGACGACATCAAACTCCATGAGTAATATCTGCCACTTTGCTAGCCTCCGTGTGGGCATAGGCTTTTGGAAGATATATTTCAATGGGTCCAAGCGTGAAATGAGATAAGCAGTATATGATGACAGATAATGTTTCAACTTTTGGGCTACCCAAGTCAAGGCGCAGCATGTCTTCTCTAGTTGAGTATGCTTAACCTCATATACTGTAAACTTCTTGCTGAGATAGTAGATGGCTTGCTCCTTTCTCCTTGTACTGTCATGTTGTCCCAGTACGTAGCCAAAAGAATTTTCCAGTACCGTTAGATAGAGAATTGTGAGCACGTGATTTTTACCCTGCACATGAGTTATTCCTATAAAATTCAAAATAAATGATTTTTCTTATTTTTATAATTTGTGTGAATTATGTGTTAATGTTTGCATGTTATTTGTGTGTGATAAATAAAAAAAATATACAATAATTTGCATGTTTAGGAAATTAATTCATTTTTTAACTAATTAAAGAAAAAAATCAAAAAAATAACATTAGTAGCTTTTTAAAATGAAAATTGCCAAAAAAAAGAAGGTAATTAGTTTAATTTTTAATAAGTGCATAATAATTAATATCAATGAATCCGTCTCTGGTTCTCTCCGAATTAGATCGTTAGATTTTCTGTTAAATTTGATTTTTATTAGTTTGTTCTCATTTTGTTAGATTTTTCTGTTTAATTGATTAATTTCCAATTTTGATTCTATTTTTCTGTTAGTTTCCAATAGTTTTAACAATTTTAGGTTTTAGATTGTGTTAGACTTTTGTTAATTTCTGCCTATTTGTAGATTCTTCAGATTTCACGGGATTGGTCGTTTTTGATTTATGTTGAACCATGGAATTCTGATTTCCTTTTATTGTTTTAACAGTTTTGGGGTATTAACTGTATAATGGGAAATTATTGGTTATTTGATCATGTTTTGATAGTCCGAGTAGATTAATTGTTGGAATTGGTAATTGGTTTGAATATGTTGATTGATTAACACTTAGGATTTGATTGGTTATAGCTGTTAGTTCGATTAGGAAAGTTGTCCCTTAGACTAGTTGAGATTCAAGTTAGGTCAATTGTTAGAATCACATGATTAGTACCCACCTAAGGTGTTTTACTTAATAGAATGAAGGGCGATTGGTTATTTCGATGAATAAGACTCACCCTCTATCAAAATTATTTCCCGAGTCTTGTTAATCGAGTAATAGATCAAAAATGGCTATATTTGTAAGATTGCCTAAGGTTGGTTATAGGTGAAATGTGATTTTAGTTAATTGAATTAATTTGAATTTAAGGTAGTTAAAGGGGCTAATTGATTAATTGAACAATAGTCACTTAATTGTGGCTATTTGATAAATACAATCTGAAAATGGGTTAAAATAAGAAGAAAATACAGAATTTAGGAATGTAATAACTATTAAGAAGTAGGGGTGAATTAGGAAAAGGAAGTTGGTATAGTTGTAATAAGATTAAAAGGAAAAGGGTGCAATTGGAAAGGGAATTGGTATAATTGTTATAAATGTAGAGCTTTTAGGGAAATTTGGGCATAACAAAAGGTATTTTAGTGAATATTAAATGGAAATAAGGGTACAATAGGAATTCCAAGGAAATGAAATATGGTAGAGTATTCTAGAAGGGGTTGTAATGTAAATTTCAAATAAATACTTGCACTAACTTGTGCAACAAGCTAAGAATAGGAGGGTTTTTAGTGAAATAATTTCCTCTTCTTTTGGGTCTATAAATAGGTATTTTCAGCTTAATTAAATGGGGGTTCCTTCTGATTTTAGAGTTTTCTTTAGCATTTTGAACCATAGGAACTTTAGAAAAATCCCAAAAAATGTTAGTTAATTTTCAGATCTGAAATCAATATTTCAGATTCATTTTTCTTCTATTTTACCTTCAAATTCATTCCCAAAAAATCAAAAAACCATATGATAACCTATTACAAATTAGTGAAGAATAGTTTGAATGTGAAATTGGGTTTTGAAACAATTTTGAAGTTCTGAAAACTGTCTCCTCGGTTCACTGCTGTTCATTTCACTGTTGCTGTGAATTTGTTGGTTACTGCTGGAATTTGCTTTCTACATCCTGTTGTTGCTGCTGTTTATAGATCTAATGGAATCTATTCAAATTTCAGGTACACATTTGTAACCTCAGGCTTATGGAAATAAATTGAAGTGATGATCCCTTCTTTTATTGATCTCTGTTGACTTTAGTGTTTTCATTTGTGAATTGCCATTGATTTAAGAAGTTTATTGTGAAATTTAGACTGCTTGACATATGTAATTGAGAATTGGGCGGCTAAGTTAGTTGATTTACTTTAAATTACTGCTAGTTATGGATTCGGAAGTTCTTTAGTGACAGTAGATAATTTTTGACAGACAATAGATCATTTATCTAACCAGGAGTTTTATTGTATTTTGAATTAACAGGTCCAGTCAATTGGACTGCCTGAATAATTAGCTGTTACAGTGTTAATTTCAGTTTCTACTTACGCTAGTGTGATTGATTGTAGAGTCATACTTAGGAATGAATTTACACAAATAATAATTATGTCCCAATATTTATACAAGGCATTTGATGTTTAGATATATTGTTTAAGATGCGGAAGTCATAATTAGAAAGAATGAAGTAAATTGTGCCTAGAACGACAAGGAGGCAGTTGATGTTATTTTTTAAATAATAGAAGTTTGTGTTAAAGAAATAGAAATGAAAATGTCATTATCACTTAGGCATATCCACCTTCAGCAAAGAACATATTAATTACTAATTAAGATTTGTAAATACCTGTTAAACTGGCTGGCACGCGTATGGGCTTCAAGCCCAGCTTATTTGGTTCTCCTTTGTATTGGGCTTAGTCGCACTATGGCTGCCATATCCACTGTTATCAAATTGGAATTAAAAACTATTAAAAGAGTGCCTGAATCGTAAATTTATTCATTTTAGTACATATGGGATTAAGTATCAAATTAATATTAGAGGCAAAAACAAAAGTAGACAATATAGTACACACTAAGATTGGCCTTTAATAAAAGTGAGATGAGCATCGCCGCACTAAATCACATTTGCGGGGCCCTCAAATAATTGTTATAAAATTTTAGACTCGGAAGGACTGTTTAGTAAATTTCACGGTCTTTCCAAAAGTTAATCAAGACGATAGACTCTTTAGACACGATTTGTAAATAAATTACTTTCCTAAATACGGGTGCGCATTTATGTGACCCAAATCTTACTCTCGATGAAATCAAAATACATTAAAGTCATAGGCGTACTGGTTGCGGTGTGACTCGGAATGTGTTTTCGTGACGTCGCAATTCTCCTAAAATTGAAAAGCGGAACATTAATAGCACATAATTAAAATATATGAAGAAATCAAATAAAAACAAAAATTGCAGTTGAGCGACCGTGCTAGAACCACGGAATTCGGGAGTGCCTAACACCTTCTCCCGGCTTAACAGAATTCCTTATCCAGGATTCTAGTTTCGCAGACTGTAATACAGAGTCATAAAATTCCTCGGTTCGGGATTAAATCGGTGACTTGGGACACCATTATTTTCCCAAGTGGCGACTCTGAAAAATTAAATAAATTGATCCCGTTCCGACTGTCCTTTAAGTGGAAAAACTCCTTCCCTGATTATTATTATATCACTTCCCGGGGTGTAGTAGTAAACCGTGGCGCATTACGTTATGTGTATGTGAAAAAGGAGGTTTGACAAGAATCAATGGTCTTCCTGGTTCGGGTGGAACTAACAAGGGTGGATTCAATAGATGATCCTTGATTTGGTCAAAGGCTTCCTGACATTCCGTCGTCTATTTTACCGCAACATCTTTCTTCAACAGCCGAAATATGGGCTCACAAGTTGCCGTGAGTTGAGCAATGAATCTGCTGATATAATTCAATCTTCCCAATAGACTCATTACCTCTGTTTTGTTCTTCGGCGGTGGCAAGTCCTGGATGGATTTGATCTTGGATGGGTCCAACTCAATGCCTCACCGGCAGACGATGAATCCTAACAAATTTCCTGAGGGAACCCCAAAGGCGCATTTAGCTGGGTTGAGCTTAATATCATATCTTCGAAGTCTTTGGAAGAACTTCCTTAAGTCTGTGATATGGTCTTCTTGCCGCCTAGACTTTATGATCATATCGTCCACGTACACTTCAATCTCTTTGTGTATCATGTCATGAAACACAGTGGTCATTGCTCTCATGTACATTGCCCCAGCGTTCTTCAAACCGAATGGCATTACTCTGTAGGAATAAGTTCCCCATGGCGTAACGAAAGCTGTCTTTTCTACATCTTCTTCATCCATCAAGATCTGATGATATTCTGCATAGCAATCCACGAAGGATCCGATCTCGCGCCCAACGAAATTATCAATCAAGATATGGATGTTGGGCAATGGAAAATTATCCTTAGGGCTCGCCTTGTTGAGATTGCGATAGTCAACACATAGCCTGATCTTCCCATCCTTCTTCGGCACTGGTACCACATTGGCCAACCAATCGGGATATCGAGTGACGCGAATAACTTTAGCCTGTAGCTGCTTGGTCACTTCTTCCTTAGTCTTTACACTCATATCTGTCTTAAACTTCCTCAGTTTTTGCTTGACAGGAGGGTAGGCCGGGTTAGTGGGCAATTTGTGAACCACTAAATCGGTGCTCAATCCTGGCATGTCAGCATATGACCACGCGAAAACATCTTTAAATTCAATGAGGGTTTTGATTAGTTCCTCCCTTAGTATTTGGCTCAATATGGATGCTGATTTTGGTTTCCCTAACATCATCCGTACTCCCTAAATTAACAGCTTCAGTTTCATTTAGATTGGGCTTCGGTTTCTCTTCGAATTGGCACAATTCCCTGCTTATTTCCTCAAAGTCCTCATCCTCTTCGCATTCAAATTCATTATTTAACTCAAGCTCTGGTTCAATTAAGTTGGAGTTGGATTGATTATTTAGACTAGGTCGAGGATCCGTTGTGCATTCCATGTCTTTAGGACCAGTAAAAGAAGAACTGTTCAGAAAAGAAGAATAATAATTAAAACCAGAAAAAGAAAGGAAACTTTTGTTCTTATTAAGAAAATGCGGAATAAAATAGTTTCACACTTGAAGAAAAATACAAGCAAAACAAAAAGATTACAACTCTGGGATAACCCAGGAAACAAGAAAGGAAATCCAAAACCTACTACAGAGACTCCCTTCGAGTGGGAAGAGGAGTGGCCGCCCAGTTGTTGATTTTGGCCTTAGGCCCCACAAATTGTATGTCCGCTCTGCTGGAACCCTCTCCGGCTTCTAACATATGGACATCAGCAAACATTTTTTCAAAGGTCTGTTATAAATCCCCATCCATATCGATCAATGGTCCTTGGATTTTCGGAATCGCCGATTTCTTGGCCCTTGCTTTGACAAAAGATTTGGACAGGCGTGGAATTGGCTTGGGGAGAACCCAAACTCTCTTCTTCATTATTTTGGCTCGTTGTATATCTTCCACAATGGGTTTGAACCCCAATCCAAATGTCCCTAAATTTTCGGGCAAGGATACAGGCTGGACAATACCCTGAAGCTCTACCCCCAGGCCTTTTCCTGGCACAAACCCATTTCCCAGCATCTCTGAGATTGTCATGACGGTTGCGGGAGCTATGCCGTGGAGTGGGAGGTTCTCTCCTTCAGAAATTTCTGCCACTGGAACCCCGTCGAAGACTTGGTACACCCACGGTCCTTTGTCATCTTCCGTCTCTATGAAAGGTACAATATCATCTCCTCCAAGGCTTGTGCTGTCAGCTCCGTACACAACTATCTCCTGCCTGTCCCATTCAAATTTCCCCATCCGGTGTAAGGTGGAAGGTACCGCTTTGGCAGCATGGATCCAAGGTCGTCCAAGTAGAAGATTGTATGATACTGTGACTTCGACCACCTGGAATTCCATGGTGAACTCAACTGGACAATTGGTTAATTCCAGTATGATGTCACCCACCGTGTTGGTACCACTTCCGTCGAAACCTCGGACGTGGACGCTGTTCTTATGAATCCGGTTGTGATCAATTTTCAACTTGTTCAAAGCAGTCAAGGTACAAATATTGGCACTGGACCCATTTTAAACCAGTACTCGGGTGACCACTGAGTCTTCGCACTTTACCGTAAAATATAGGGCTTTGTTGTATTCTGTGCCCTCTGTTGGTAACTCATTGTCAGAAAAGGTCACCCGAATCACTTCGAAGATTTTCTGCACCATCTTCTCCAAGTGGTTCACCGAGATTTTGTCCGGCATGTGATCCTCGTTCAGGATTTTAATTAGTGCCCGGCAATAGTCATTGGAATGGATCAACAAAGACAACTGTGAAATTTGAGCTGGAGTCTTCCTCAATTGCTCCAAAATGGAGTAATCTTGAGCCTTCATTTTCTTTAAAAACTCCTCGGCTTCTTCGTCCGTTACTGGCTTCTTTGTTATTGCTGAGCTAGGCTCTCTTAACTCGGCGGGAGTAAAGTATCTCCTTGACCGAGTCAATCCTTGAGCCTCACATATGTTCTCCTCCAACTGCTTGCCCCGGTATATCACTGCCGCTTTCTCGTATTTCCAAGGCACCGCCTTGTTGCTAATTACCGGCAATTGGACTACAGGTTTGACAATGACCGTCTCTCGGCAAACTCCTTTTACCACAAATACGGGCGCAGATGTTGCCCCCGATATTACCACTTTGGTAGATCCCAGTTTTTCTAGAGCAACAGCTACATTCTTTCCCACTATCACTGTAGATTCAACCTCTACCTTCTCCACACCTATCCCTGCTTCCTTACCCATCATTATTTCTTTCGGAGTAGCTCGGATCATCATCACTATCTGTGATGGTTTCTTTGTCTCTTCTCCCTCATGCACAAACTTAATCATCTGGGTCTCGTGGTGCACCGGCAATGGGTTTTGATTAATGTTGGGCGCTTCGGGTGTTTGGACCTTGATCTGACGGGTGTCAATGAGATCTTGCACTGCGTGTTTCAATCTCCAACACCTTTCGGTGTCATGTCCTAACATCCCCGAACAGTACTCACAACTCTTTGATTGGTCTAAATTCTCGGGCGGGGGGTTTTGTACCCTAGGCTCGACAGGACTTAACAAACCAACCTGCCTTAATTTGTGGAATAAGGCGGTGTATGTTTCTCCCAATTTGGTAAAGGCTCTTTGCCTTTGTACCCTGTCGTTTTTGGAAGCTTGATTTCCGCGGAAACCTGATCCTGGCGGGTTCCTGTATGCCCTTAGTAGAGTATAAGCATTTTGGGGTGGCGTGTATGTGTTTTGTGGTGGGTAGGTGTTTTGAGGAGGTTCATATGCATGTTGGGAAGCCGGTGCGCGCCATTGTGGGCGAACCGGTGGTTGATTGTATGCCTGTGCCTGGTGCACGGAAAAATGTGGTTCTTGTGGGGGATATTAATATTGTGGTGATTGGTGCGAGGAATATGGATAATTTGGAGTGTGGGGTCTGGGTTGGTTGTAGTACGATCTGTTGGCCCCGGACCAATTTCCTGCTTCCACTGTGGTGACCTCTTCTTTTTTCTTCCGGCCTAGCGCACCCCCTGCTCCACTTTGAATAGCTTGGGTGGTGGCTTTGAGCACCGAGTAGCTCAAAATCTTGTCGGACCTCAATCTTTCTTGTATCATGATTCCAACTTTTACCACCTCGTTGAATGTCTTTCCCACTGTTGTCACCAGATGTCCAAAATATGTTGGGTCCAGCGTTTGCAAGAAATACTCCACCATCTCTCCCTCTCTCATGGGAGGATCCACCTTGGCCATTTGCTCTCTCCACCGAAAGCCAAACTCACGAAAAGTTTCTCCGGGTTTCTTCACTGTCCTCAATAATGTGAGACGGTCAGGAACTATCTCAAGGTTATACTGAAAATGAGCGGTGAATGCTTGGGCAAAATCATCCCAAGTGTACCATCTACTAGGATCTTGCCTAGTGTACCATTCAAGTGCCGACCCACTTAGACTTTGACCGAAATATGCTATCAACAGCTCGTCTCTCCCACAAGCTCCTCTCATTTTGCTATAGAACCCTCGCAGATGTGCCATAGGGTCACCATGTCCCTTATATAAATCAAACTTGGGCATTTTGAACCCTGCCGGCAACTGAACATCGGGGAAGGGACACAGATCTTTGTAGGCCACACTGACCTGATTGCCCAATCCGTGCATGCTTCTGAGGGTCTGTTCAATGTTTTTGACCTTCCTTGCCATATCATCTTGCTACAGGGCTTTTGGCCTTTCCTGTTCCATTGGGATTTCCATGCAAGGGTTGTGAGGTTCTGGTGCATTGAAAGTGGGTTCCGGGGGATAGTACTGAGTATCATGAGCCGGGAATAACGGCTCGTTGTTTTATCTTTGTAGCATGGCTAGCGGGGGTCCCATAAAAACGGGAGTGCTTGGTGGTGGAAAATGTTGGTTCAGTGGTGGAGTTTGAGTGTCATAGGGGCTTCTCCACTGATAATAATAATGACTGGGTATATGCGTTGAAGGACCTGGGTGCAGGTACTTCGAAGTATGTCCTGCTGTAGGGTTAACCGGTAACTCAGGGCTCTTTTGTGCCTTTGCCAAAGCCAAGTGCATCGCACTCATTTCTAGTCCTATCCGTTCTATCTTTTCCATGGCTTCTTTTAAGAGCTGGCTAGTGGGCCTTTCTTCCTCGGCGCTGTGCTCTAAAGTAGTCATGTTTGAAGGTAGGGGTCCTTTAGATCTGGTCAGATAACGGGTGTGGTGCCAGAACGTGCTAACAACTGGCTGGACAAGGACCATGAAACAACAAACTTGTTAGTGTTAGGATTTAACAGATTTAGTAATCACATATTGGAATGCAATGTTCCCTAAGCAGTTAATCCTTTCTAACACGCCTTGCATGCGTCATCCCAGCTTGTCTTTTGGAATTTCAAACTTTCCCTTTTTTATTTTTTTTATTAGTGAAGGTGGTCTAATCTTATGTGGATTGCCTACGTATCACGTCCCCACGTGAATCAGACCTGGCGTAGTTCGTGTAAATAAAGTTGTGACAAAACATTGGAATTTTTCCATAACAAAAGTCTTTTTGTAACAAAAAAAAACTTCAAATAAGAGAAATGCTTGGCTCCAAAACACAAAACAAATGACAAAACTAATTTCTCAAAATTTCAAAAAATACAACATTTAAACATCATTCTAATGCCTTAAAATTTCTTAGAACCCGCGATCGTTCGGCCTTGCCGCGGGCCTAGGTGTGAGGTCCCTGTGCAGTTCCTGTAGTTCCCTCATGATCTGGTGAACGTAATCCATGACCGAGGGAAAAGGGCAGCGCAGGGCATTTGTTCACAAGCCAGACATTTCATGGTGACATAGTGCCCGATTGTTTTGATTCTGTCCTTGATCCTATCCCTTTCTATGAACAGTTGTTCTATCCGTTGATTCTTCAACCCCAATATCTGGGCATTGGCGGTGACCCGGTCCAGGAGCCTATCCATTTGTTCTTGCATTCGAGTCATCAAATTGTGGCAACGGTCTACGTCTGCCCTAGAATCCCGAGCTTGTTTGAAAATCTGCTCCCTGAGGGCAACATTTACTTCCCTTAAGTTAGTGATGATCTCCGTATAGTCCCTCTGTACTTGCTGCAGATGCAGTACCCGTTGATGCGCTTCCTTTCTCCACCCAGCCCAGATCCTTGTTGTTTGGGCCTTCGATTCTTCCAACTCCCTTTGGATATCATCAACTTGTTTTCCAACCCTTTTATCAGTCTTTCATTTGATCGACTTCTCAAGTGTCGGCTGGCATCCATTTTCATCTGCCGGATTTGAGCTTTCAAGAACGCATTTTCCTGGGACAATTTCTTTTTGTCTCCTTCATCAGCAACAACTTGCATACCCTTCTCGAATTGAAGGTCCTGGACCTGTTGTTCTATCTTGCCAATCTTCGCCCTATAACCTTCTTCCTTTGCTAGCCAATCTCACTGTTCTTGTGATGATTCCGCGAACTCTTTGAGGTGATGTCTTTTGGCCAGTCTCCTGCATGATGCTTCCCCTTTATACCAAGCATGATATCCAGGTGAAATCTCTCCTTTAGCCCGATCTGAAACACAAGTGTTTGCCTCCAGATGTTGACATCTGCTCCAGATTTGGCGGACTCTTGCCTCTGGAAATTGGCCGTCAGGACCAATCTCAATAACCTGGGTACTCAGATCTTCTTCTTTAGGAATTATCTGGCATCTCCCGAGTTGCCTCAGAACCCGATAGGGCGCATAAGGCTGAATGATCTTGAGCCCCATCAAAAGAAAGTGAGACCTAGCTGCTGGCATATATATGATTTTATCAACGGGTAACCAACCCAACGTCCACTGTATTTGACTTGCATTGAGAGCCCGGAAGTATGATGTCCATGCCAAGACTCCTTCAGGTAAACTGTCCCCCTCGATCCTTGTGTAGAACTCCTCTATGCAGGTTTTCTCAGCTGAACCACAACTCAGGAATTGGGCACGGTGACACAAGTGCTCGATTATCCATATTTGCAGCAACAAATTGCACCCTTCAAAAAAGTCGTTCCCAGCTTTGCAAGCTGTGAGGGCTCGAAAGATATCTGATACAATCATGGGGGCAAGAGTACTTTTGTCCTGGGTGAGCAAAGTACCGATGATCCCGGCTATTTTTATATCAATATTCCCATCTTTCCTTGGGAACACTAGAAGTCCCAAAAAGGTTATCATGAAGGCTACTCGTCTGTGCTCATCCCATTTTTGGCGGTTACTCTTGCTGCACAACTTATTATCTAGCTTATCGAAACCTCCCACATGGCCGTATCTTTGATAGATGATGCTCAGCGTACAAAACCCTCGTGCCAAGTCTGGGTTATGTACTGTTCTGACTATCTTCAATGTATCTCAAAACCGATGCACAGCGACAACCCTCGGAGCAACGGGATATTGGTGTCCTAATGGTATGTCAGTGTTTCCAATATACCCAGCTAATTCTTCCAATGTCAGGGTGAGTTCGAAGTCTGCAAAGCGAAAGACATTGTGTGCTGGGTTCCAGTAGGCGACTAATGCTCTGATAATGTCCCCTCGTGGCTTGATTTCTGGCAAACCTGTAAGACCCTTCAAGTGCTTTTTGATCTCGTCCTGCCCTTCCTTACCCAGATCATTCCACCACAGTTGCAACTGGATTGGGATTTTAGTCATGATTGAAAATGGTTCATTTTGAATTGTGCTCATCCTGCACATTTATTAGGTGATTTTAGACAAAGAAAAACCTTTATTTGACTCTGACACATTTTTTCTAAAAACAAAATTAAAAGACCAGCTTTTGCAAACACGGCCTTTCGGTGCTTCGGAGACGAAGATTTTAAGGCTGTGTGAGTCTATCGACCAAAATAAAAAAAATGACCCAAAGGTGGCCGCTTATGCAGAATCAATCTTCCGGTGTCCCTTTCGGAACATTCGGTTGTTTTGAAAACGGCATCACCGAATTATTTACGACGAAAAATTACTTTCGACATTTTGGCTATTTTTACAAAATAGGAAGTTGGACCCGATGAGGGTTGCCTACGTATCTCACATCCGGTGAGAATCAAACCCGCGTAGTTCGGTCCAACAAAACAAACTATATTTTTATTTTATTGACCGACAAATAAACTATTTTTTGGAAAAAAAATCGCATCCATTTTCTTTTTTGTTGGCAAAATAAAGCAAACTATTTTGAAAACAAAATTTATCATTTTGTTGACAAAACATATTTTTTTTTGTATTTTCTGAAAATAAGTATCTATTTCTCTACACTTTTTTTTTCGTTTTTTTTCGTTTTGTCCAGTATTTAAAAGCTGGTCAGCATGCAAGTTCAAATAAATGCTTAAAACAAACATGGTGTAGCAGGATGGTCTTTTCATTTCAGATTGCCTGTCCTAGACGGACCCAATCCCTGTGTTGAGTCACCTAAGTCAAATGCAACATGATGCAAATAAGCGTTCCTACTAGGGATCCGGCATGAAGTTTTGTTATACTATGTTAAAAACCTGGGTATTGTTCTAGACCGTGTACCCGAGTAGACAACTCGAGTCGAGGAAGGAGCTCCTTTCCGGGAACCAAAAGGCCAGCCGGCTTAGAAACTTTGCGAGCCTCTTTCTTATTTTAGGGTAAGACACTAACAGAATAAGGAGTCTCAACCAGTAAGCACATCCCCGGAGGTGAGAAGAGAAAGGTTTCGGCACAGTTTATATATACAGTTCAAATAATATCAAAGCGGTAAAAATCATCATTTTGCACATTAAGTATATGTCATATAAAGATATCAGATAATAAAGCCAAAATACAACAATTTATCATAAGCTCGAATTTCTAACCCTGAACTCGTGGTTCTGGGTCTCATCCCTAGCAGAGTCGCCAGAGCTGTCACACCTCCTTTCGGCGCTATCCGTGTGGGTGCGAGTGGAGTTTTTTCCAATTAAAGGACAATCGAAACGGGATTTATTTAATTAATTCAGAGTCGTCACTTGGGAGATTTATGGTGTCCCAAGTCACCGGTTGAATCTCGAATCGAGGAAAAGAATGACTCCGTTTAACAGTCCGCGAACCAGAAATCCGGATAAGGAATTCTGTTAACCGGGAGAAGGTGTTAGGCATTCCCGAGTTCCGTGGTTCTAGCACGGTCGCTCAACTGTCATATTTGGCTAACGTACTTGATTTTAATACATGTTTTAACTTATGTGCAAATTTTAACTTTCAACAGCTTTTGATTATCGTTATTTTATTGCAATGCCGCAAAAACGTGTCTCGAACCACGCCGTACCAGTACGCCCGTGATTGTCAACACATTTCGACTTCATTGAGATTTAGATTTGGGTCACATAAATGTGCACCCTTAATTAAGAAGGTAATATTATTAAAATATGCGCTTAAAGCATTTTCGCATTTTGTAATCTGCGGGGGTCATGGAATTTGCTAAAATGGCACGCCTCTAAATCTATGGATCAACTCAAGGTTATATAAAGCGAGGGCCATGCAATAATCACTTTTGTTTGGTACGGCACACCTCAAATTATTCCAATTATGTATTTTTCTAAACTATTTTTGAATTCATAAATTACAAATTAACTATTATATCCCAAGGGAAAACAATTTAAATTCAAAATAGAAACTACATAAGTTACAACTTATTAAGAAATGAACCCCTAAAAGACAACTACTAAAGTCCACTTCTAAAGCAATTAACTAATTTGTTACGAGTACTACTTTAAAACTGAAGCAAATGACTAAAGATTAATCAAATTAAAATTCACTGACAAATTCATATATGCTTCTAAAGACAGTTACCTAAATGATTGAAACTCATAATGACAAATTAAAAAAAAATCAAACACATATTATTATAATGCTTCGATAGTCAAATTGTAATTAAAATACTAACTTAGCATCTAATATGTTTATATGACGTACCCCTTTGCAATTAAATACTAACATCACTCTTAAAACAAGAATTAACCATGCAAAACTAACAAAAGAAGTGAATGAGAAAATGAACCTTTTAAATAGAAAATGGCCAATTACTTCTGATTTTTGCCTCAAAATATAATGCTAATTCGACATTATCCATCAAGTTACATAACAGTTAGATTGGAAGAGATCATTCAAGTGAGGTGGTTAAGCTAGATATTAATGGTAACAATGATGAATCTACGATCAGTGTAAAGGATTTGTTGTCAAGTTATAAGATTAATTCAACTATACATTACCACGAGCCTCAACCTTAATTATTTCTGATTTACTGTTTCCAGTAGCAAACACTACCATTACAAGTAGCAGGCATGCTAAGCTAGAACAAGTACTAACTAAATGGAAACTACAACTAGATAACTATAAATTAACAATAAAAAAACAGTCCAATTAAGTACATAATCCACCTAGTTCATCATAAGCAAATTATTATAACAAGTTTATTACATGAATCTAAAGCTAATTGCATTATAACAAGCAAGTAAAACAGTAAAGCTCCAACAAGTGTTGAAGGACGATTGCCTTTTCATTTCACTGAAGAGATTACATCAAAACAGGCACAGATGTGTACCTGATATTGAGAAGCAAAATATGAAGAGGAGAATTAGCAGAAATGCAGTAACAGACAGCAACAACAACACAACAGCAGTAACTCAGAGTTTTAATCGCGAAAAAGAAGGATAACCAACGATCAACCAAAACAGGCCTTAGCACACTCAATGAAACAGTAGGAAATGATCTATCAATAATCCCCAGAATCAATAACCAGCAGCAACAACAATCACTGGCAGATTGCCTAGTGAATCAAGAACCCAGAAAATGTCAATGAAACAGTAGGGGTCTATTTCAACTCTGGACTCTAACTCTCTTCAAAGATTCTCAAAAAAATGTGTGTGTGTGTTTTTTTTAGTGTATGAAGTATTCTGCTCTCCGTGTGTTCTTTTTCTCTATGTGTGAAGTCTGTCCTTTTATAGACCACAACAAAACCAGCAGCCCCTTAAATTTGTCAAATTCCCCCTCTACTGTCTTGCACATGCCTCTTTTCAAACTTTTAATCCCTCCCCTCATGTAAGTTCTCATTTTCCAGCTCTTAAGAGCACTCAAAAGAGTTTAATAAACTAATTTCCTGACCAATATATTCCCTGACAGTCCCTTTTCCTTGAAAATACTATTTTATTTTATTAAACTATATCAAAATGCAATACTATTTTATTTTATTAAACTATATCAAAATGCCAGGCTGGATCAGTCACGCCTGATTATCACATGGCCTCCATTTGGTTCCAATAGTTCAAATTCAAGTTCAATTAAAACTACCAAACCAAGGCAAATTTTCAGTGAAGCAAATTCAAGTTCACTGCCACATTGTTCTAACCAACAGACTTATGCGAAACTAAGCGACGACATTCGATTAGTCGATTATAACACGTATAATCGATAACAACTAATTGACGGACCAGTGATTCATAAGTCTCGGGCAAAGACAAAGGATTTGCGAAACTAACTATTCGACGACATTCGTTAAATCAATCACAACATACAACACGTATAATCGATAACAAATCAATCGTCGAATCAGTGATTCAAAATTCTCAGGCAAACAAATAAAAACGCAGAATTAATCACTTGACAGTATTAATCGAAATGACTACGCATTCTATAACTAAACATATTCCAACAAACAACCAAAACAAGAATGACCAAATAAAGGCCTTATGGGGTAGAAGAACAGAAAAATAAAAGAGAGACAAAAGGATAATCATTCACACGATTAACAAACGAAATAAGAATAAAGAGAGAGGAAAAATACCTCGGACAGTGGCAAAATGAGAATCAAATAATCTTGGACCATTTCAGATTCGAACTTGGATTTTGAAGTCGAACGGAACTTAATCGAAGTATTTTCAACTGAAAATACTCCGATTAAGGTCTACTAGACCCCAAATCTCTAATTAATCGGACAAAAATCCCTATTTTAGAATGTTAGGGTTCTTGACCAATTTTTCGATCTAATATTCGAAGGGATCATGGGTGATTCGAAGCAAACAAAGGACGGATTCAAAGAGAGGGGGTTATGGTGGTCATGTGGTATTGTTTTGGTGGTCGGCGGCGTTGTTGCCGCCGGGTTTTGGGTGGAGGAGAAAAGGTGCGGCGTTAGGGTTTGGGGGTTGAGGGAGACGAACAGGGGAAAAGGGGAATAGGGAATGGGTTGTGTAACGGGGTTTGGGGGGTATTTGTGTGTTAAAATTCAAGAATAAACCTGGGCCGTTAGATCAACGGCCAAGATCATTGTGATAGGGCAAAACGGGGTCGTTTTGATTTAAGTGGGATTTGGGTTATTTAGGCGGGTTGGACGGGTGAACGGGTTAGGGAGATTTGGTTTGGGCATTTTGGACTGGGTTGGGACGTTTGGGCCTGGAATTTTGGCCCAAATCTGATTTTCCTTTATTTCCAATCTTTTTCCTTCTCTTTTAATCTTAATTCCTAATTTATTAAAAATTCTAAAATACATAAAAAAAATCAAATTAATTTATATGAATACTAATTAAGTTACACTAATAATTAACATACACAATTAAATATCAGTTAAATATAAATCACACAATTGGGACATTAAATACTGGAAAATGCAAAAAATACATATTTTTTTGTGATTTTCCATTTTTGTCAAATAAACTTGATTATTTTTAATTGTAAATTAAAACCTAAGAATGCAAACGCAATATATTTTATATTTTTCTTATTTTAAACAAACAAACATGCACACAAAAATAATAAGAAAATTAACACAAAAATCCACAGATATTACAACGATACAAAAACAATTTTATTTTGAATTTTTGGGAGTAATTCTCATATAGGACAAAAATCACGTGCTCACAGGTACACAACCCCATCATCCAACCACTTGATCACCTCCTTTTTCACAACTTCTTGCACAGCCTCATTCAACCTCCTTTGATGTTCCACGGAGGGCTTTGCATCATTTTCGAGAATAATCTTCTGCATGCAAAAGGTGGGGCTTATTCCCCAAATATCAGCTAAATTCCATCCAATTACCTTCTTCCATTTTTAGAGCACCGCCAATATGGCATCTACCTGCATGTTAGTAAGACAAAAGGAAAGAATAACTATTAAAATTGAACTAGGGCCTAAGAATTCATACTTGAGGTGTGGAGGCAATAGCTTCAAGTCCAACATGAGAGGTTCCTCGATTGAGGGCTTTGTTGGTGGGATCTTTCTGTTCTCAATATCCAAAGAGAGCTTTCGAGGCTCATAAGAGTAAGAGCCCATTCCATGTATAGCATTTACACACTCCATCCAGCCTTCATCCTCATTCACATCAAGTTTCAACAATACTGCTTCTAGAGGGTCCTCCACATTGATCATTTCACTAGTGTCATCAACTATCACTTTCGTGACAAGGTCCATGAAAGATCACTTCAGTATTGTTGGGATGCTTTATTGACTTGCACACATGAAAGACCACTTTTTCATCACCCACCCGGAAGATGAGTCTCATGCTTCCATATCAACTAAGGCCTTCCCAGTTGTAAGGAAAGGTCTTCCCAATATGATCGGAACCTCATAATCTACCTCATAATCTAAGATCAAAAAATCAGCGGGCAAAATGAACTTGTCCACCCGAAAAAGAACAACATTTACAATACCAAATGGCCTCGTCATAGTTCTATCCGCCATTTGTAGCCTTATTGAAGTAGCCCTAGGTTGCCCAATACTCAAAGTTTTGAACAGGGAGTAAGGGATCAAATTGATACTTGCACCCATATCACATAGAGCTTTTGCAAAGTTTGCACTCCCAATGGTGTAAATGGTGAAAGCGTCGGGAGCTTCTAGCTTTGGAGCTATAGAGTGCACTGTTGCACTAACTTTGTGGGCCATCTTGATGGTCTCACTATCTATGGATCTTTTCTTTGTTACCAAGTCTTTCATAAACTTTGCCTACCCCGGTATTTTTTCTAGATCCTTCACCAAAGGCACATTAATTAATAAGCTCTTCATCATGTTAATAAATTTCTTAAACTTGTTCTCATTTTTCTGCTTTGTGAGCCTTTGAGGATAAGGTGGAGGGGGCCTTGGCAAAAGATCCTTGGCTTTAGGCACAACCATTTTCGGCATGGTTATTACGTGTTCCCTAGACGGGTTAATGTCATTCCGAGTTTCCACCTTGTTATCTTGGATAGAAATACTCACTTCTTTCAATTTATCATCAATCACATTCTCAACCACCAAAGGGATCTCATCCTCTTGCAACTCAACTTCATCACTCAAATTACTTTTTGTTTGGAGGCATTCACATCACCGCCTCATCTACTTCTTGTATTACCGCCATTGTATTCCCAGTATTGTTCCCATCCTTCGGGTTGACTACCATATCACTAGGTAGAGCCTCCTTAGGGTGAGTATTCAAGGATTGTGAGATTTGGCCTAATTGAACCTCCATGTTTCTAATTGAAGTATTGTGGAATGCCAACTGGGCATCAGAGTCAACATTCTTTTTCATCATTTGTTCAATTATAATTTTTATCATAGTTCGATGAACTAGGACCTTGATATGAAAATATAGGTGGAATGTTCGGTTGTTGATACAACGGGGGCCTTTGAAAGCCTTGCCCCCGATTTTTGTAGTTGCTATTTTTTCAACCACCCTGATTGTTGTTTCCACCCTAGTTGTTGTTGTTGCCACTCCAATTACCATGATTGTTCTGGTTATTGTTCTAGTCGCCCAAATTTGAATTTTGATTGTTTTTCCCCCAATTACTATTCCAAAGTTGTTATTGATTGTCCCAATTGCCTTGGGATCTCCATTGTTGTAGTTGGTTAGAAGAATTGCCCCTTTGGCCCTGATAGTTGTTCGCGTGTTGCACTTCTTCATTTTGCTCATCAAAATCATCATCTTGGAACTCACTACTATCTTGGTCATATTGATTGGAACTCCATTGGTTCTGTTGACCTCTTTATCTTCTTTTGTTCACTAGCATGTTGATACCTTCCATAGCATTTACTTGTCGTGGAGTTTGAACCTGCTGTAATTGTGCCTTTGCTTACTGGTTCATTATCGTTGTCAATTATGCTATTGCATGCTCGTGATCATGGAGCTATTTGTGCAAGTGAATGACCGTGGGGTCACTTTGTGACATATTGGCTCTACATTGCCAAGTGGAGGATATGTCAGCCATCTCATCCAATATTACATTAGCCTCATCATACAGTGTGTTCGTGAAATTTCCCCCCAGTGAGTTTGTTCACTATGCACTGATTTCTTGTGTTAATGTCTCAGTATAATATATGTTGTATCATTTCCTCATTCATATCATTATTTGGACATTCCTTTATCATAGTCCAGTATCTCTCCCATATCTCATGCAGTGGTTTGTTGGGCTCGTGTTTGAAGGCTAAGATTTCATCCCTCAAGGTTGCCATGTGGCCTAGAGAGAAAACTTTGCAATGAATTTTTCCGCCAACTCATCCCAAGTGGTGGCGGAATGGTTGGTGTCACGACCCTAGTTCACCAATCGTGAGCATGTCGTGATGGCACCCAGTCCCCACGACTAGGTAAGCCTAACACGTTGCGGAATATACAAGCTATGAACACTTAAATAAGAAACAGCGGAAAGAATGCATAAAAAGATATGTAATTTGTGCCGCTTGGCACATACACCCATCAAATACACTGTATAAAAACACTACCAAGACCCGGAATCCCACGGGTAACACAGACTAAAAGAGATCATACAACTGTAGCTCTATGTATAAGGAGTATCTAACAACGGAATAAAGGAAAACATCTACTAGCTCTAGAATAGAAGGAAGGCCTCCGAATCCGCGGACGTAGCAGATCATACCTCGAGGTCTCCCAAAGCGCTGCTGAATCACCTAGGATGAGCCTGTCCTGATGTACCTGGATCTGCACAACAAAAGTGTGCAGAAGAGTAGCATGAGTACACCACGGCGGTACTCAGTAAGTGCCAAGCCTAACCTCGATGGAGTAGTGACGAGGAAGGTCAGGGCCCTACTGAGAGAAATCAATAATAAAATGACAATAACAATAATGAGCAGTTTAAATGACAATAATCTCTAAAATAACAACAATAAAGTGATTACTGCAAATGTCTACAAGTAAACTAACAACAAGTAACAACTCAATCGACAAGTCCAGGACCTGTGGGAATTGAACTCACCGTCCCATTGACAGTACCTCTGGGTCTCCGGGAATCGAACCCGCAGCCCATGTCTCAATAATAAATCAATAACTCGGGATCTCCGGGAATCGAACCCGCAGTCCCTACATACTCAGGATGTCGGGAATCGAACCCGTAGTCCCTACAAATAACTCAGGATCTCGGGAATCGAACCCGCAGTCCCTACCAACAACTCAGGATCTCGGGAATCGAACCCGCAGTCCCTACCAATAACTCAGGATCTCGGGAATCGAACCCCCAGTCCCTACTAATAACTCAGGATCTCGGGAATCGAACCCACAGTCCCTACCAATATCACTCCGGGTCTCTGGGAATCGAACCCACAGCCCTGGGTCTCCGGGAATCGAACCTGCAGTCCACAAACATAACAAATAAAGGAATACGCAGAAAGAATATAATATGCTTAACTACAACTTCACCGAAAATAGTGCCAACAACTATCAAGAAGCTTAAGTAAGTAACTAGGCAACTAGTCAGTAAAATACTACCTAATCATGTTTTTCTAACTACTACCGGGTAAGAATATCGAATTAATCAGCTAAAAACAGGGATATCACTAATTAGGCATTTTAAATAAAGTACGTGTTCAACAACCAGCGCATGTACACGCTCGTCACCTCGCGTACAAAGCATTTAAACTATCACATAAAAATCCTAGGGGTGGAAGTTCCCCCACACGAGGTTAGACAAGCCACTTACCTCAACTCCGGTACAAAACCGCTAAGAAACAACTCCCTTGCCGCGAATGTCGGCCTCCACAAGTGTAGTATCCGATAAAAATCAATAAAATCACATCAAAATAGGCCAATTGGGCATTACCCAATCAAAACAACTCCAAATACACCAAAACACACAAGTTGTCAAAACCCGACTTTCGGTACGCTTATCGAAAAATCACGAAAATTATATATTCGTGACCCTCGTCCCAATACGAGTCTATGCATATAAAGTTTATCAAATTCGGACCATTTTCTAACTTTAAAGCTCTCATTTAGGGACTAAGTGTCCCAAAATGCTCCAAATTTCAGAACCGACTCTCCCGGCAAACCACAATAGCAGAAATGAACTTAGGGAAACAGTTACATTGGGGATTGGGGCGTAATTTTCTAAAACGACCGGCCGGGTCGTTACATCTTCCCACACTTAAAAGATTCGTTCGTCCTTGAACGAGCATAGAAAACATACCTGGAGTAGTGAAAAGATAAGGGTACTGGCTGCGCATATCCTGCTCAGTCTCCTAAGTCGCCTCCTCGACCGGCTGGCCCCGCCACTGAACCTTTACCGAAGCGATGTTCTTTGACCTTAGATTTCTAACCTGCCTGTCTAGAATGGCTACTGGCTCCTCAACATAAGACAGATCCTTGTCTAGCTGAGCAGAAGTGAAATCCAACACATGCGACGGGTCACCATGGTATCTCCGGAGCATGGAGACATGAAATACGGGATGAACTCCGGCTAGGCTGGGAGGTAGAGCCAACTCATAAGCAACCTCACCAACACGCCTCAAAATCTCAAAAGGGCCAATAAATCTAGGACTCAGCTTTCCTTTCTTCCCAAACCTCATAACGCCCTTCCTAGGCGAGACTCGTAGCAGAACTCGCTCACCAACCATAAAAGCCACATCGCGAACCTTCTTATCCGCATAACTCTTTTGTCTAGACTGGGCTGCACGAAGTTTGTCCTGAATCACCTTGACCTTGTCCATAGCCTCCTGAACCATATCAGTACCTAGCAACCTGGCCTCGCCCGGCTCAAACCAACCCACGGGAGACCTGCACCTCCTACCATATAGGGCCTCATACGGTGCCATCTGAATACTGGACTGGTAGCTGTTGTTATAAGCAAACTCCGCCAGTGGCAAAAAGTGGTCCCATGAACCTCCAAACTCAATCACGCACGCACGGAGCATATCCTCCAAAATCTGAATAGTGCGCTCGGACTGCCCATCAGTCTGGGGGTGAAATGCTGTGCTCAGCTCCACCCGAGTACCTAACTCCTACTGTACAGCTCTCCAGAACCGTGAAGTGAACTGAGTGCCTCTATCTGAAATGATGGAAACTGGAATACCATGCAGCCGAACTATCTCCTTGATATAGATCTCCGCCGGTCGCTCCGATGAATAAGTAGTGCTCACCGGTATAAAATGGGCGGACTTGGTCAGCCGATCCACAATAACCCAAATGGAATCAAACTTCCTAGCAGTCCGTGGAAGCCCAGATACAAAGTCCGTGGTGATGCGCTCCCATTTCCACTCTGGAATCTCGATCTGCTGCATCAATCCACCCGGACGCTGATGTTCATACTTCACCTGCTGGCAGTTGAGGCATCCGGAAACATAATCAACTGTATCCCTCTTCATCTGCCTCCACCAGAAATGCTGTTTCAAGTCCTGATACATCTTCGCGGCACCGGATGGATGGGCCTCTGCTAGAATCAGCTCTCGAAGATCATCTACATTGGGCACACAGACACGCCTCTGCATCCTCATGACTCCATCATCCCCGATGGTAACATCTCGAGCATCACCACGCCGAACTCTATCATGAAGGACAAGCAGATGAGAGTCGTCGAACTGACGCTCCCTGATGCGGTCAAATAGAGAAGACCGAGAAACCACACAAGCCAGAACTCGGTTGGGCTCTGAAAGATCCAATCTAACAAACTGACTGGCTAAAGCCTGAACATCCATCGCCATAGGCCTCTCCGAAGCTGGTAGATACGCCAAACTCCCCAAACTCTTTGCCCGGCGACTCAAGGCATCGGCAACCACATTAGCCTTGCCCGGATGATAGAGAATAGTAATATCATAGTCCTTCAGTAGCTCCAACCATCTCCTCCGACGCATATTCAGGTCCTTCTGCTTAAGCAAGTGCTGCAAGCTCCGGTGATCAGTGTAGATCTCACAAGGAACCCCATATAAGTAATGACGCCAAATCTTTAAGGCGTGAACAATGGCAGCTAGCTCCAAATCATGAACAGGGTAATTCTTCTCATGCACCTTCAGTTGTCTCGACACGTAGGCAATCACCCTACCGTCCTGCATCAATACCGCACCGAGTCCAACTCGTGAGGCATCACAATATACAGTATAGGACCCCGAACTTGTAGGCAACATCAATATAGGGGCCGAAGTCAAAGCTGTCTTTAGCTTCTGAAAGCTCGCCTCACACTCGTCTGTCCACTGGAAAGGGGTACCCTTTTGGGTCAATCTGGTCATAGGTGCTGCAATCGAAGAGAACCCCTCTACAAAACGATGGTAATAGCCCGCCAAGCCAAGGAAACTGCGAATCTCAGTAGCGGAGGAGGGTCTGGGCCAACTATGCACGGCCTCCACCTTCCTCGGATCTACTCGGATACCATCACTCGACACCACGTGGCCCAAAAATGCCACCGAACTCAACCAGAATTCACATTTAGAGAACTTGGCATAAAGCTGCTTCTCCCTCAGAATCTGAAGCACTATCCTCAAATGCTGCTCGTGCTCTTCCCGACTCCGGGAATATACTAGAATATCATCAATGAAGACAATCACGAACGAGTCCAGATAAGGCCTGAACACACTGTGCATCAAATGCATAAAGGCTGCTGGGGCATTAGTCAGCCCAAAAGACATCACAAGGAACTCATAGTGGCCATACCGAGTCCTAAAGGCAGTCTTCGGGATATCTGGCTCTCGAATCTTCAGCTGGTGATACCCAGAGCGTAAGTCAATCTTAGAAAACACCTGTGCGCCCTATAGCTGGTTAAATAAATCATCAATGCGGGGCAAAGGATACCGGTTCTTCACTGTAACCTTGTTCAGCTGACGATAATCAATACACATACGCATAGAACCGTCCTTTTTCTTCACAAACAACACAGGAGCACCCCAAGGCGAAACACTGGGTCGAATGAAACCCTTACCCAATAACTCATGTAACTGATCCTTCAACTCCTTCAACTCAGGAGGAGCCATACGGTACGGTGGAATAGAAATGGGCTGAGTGCCCGGCAACAAATCAATAGCAAAGTCAATATCTCTGTCGGGCGGCATGCCCGGGAGATCAGCTGGAAATACATCAGCAAAGTCACGTACCACAGGAACGGAATCAATCGAGGGAGTGTCAATACTGACGTCCCGCACATAGGCTAGATAAGCAGCACACCCCTTTCGCAGGAGCGAAAACAACAGAACAGAACCCAAACCTGCAGTGTGATCTAGAGTACCACTCCACTCAATACGTGGAATGCATGGCATAGCCAGCGTCACGGTCTTGGCGTGACAATCAAGAATAGCATAATTGGGCGACAACTAGTCCATGCCCAGAATAATATCAAAATCGACCATCCCGAGCAACAATAGATCCGCTCTGGTCTCAAAATCATAAATGGTAACCAAACACGACCGATATACATGGTCCACAGCCAAAGAATCACCCACCGGAGTGGAAACATAAATGGGGGCACTCAAAGAATCCCGAGGCACACCCAGATGGGAAGCAAAGTAAGAAGACACATATGAAAAAGTGGAACCCGGATCGAATAGAACCGATGCCTCCCTGTGACAAACCAGAATAATACCTGTGATAACAGAGTCAGATGCAACAGCCGCAGCGCCATCAGGAATAGCATAGAATTTGGCCTGTCCCCCCTCTCGAGGGTGGCCTCTGGAACTCTGACCCCCGCCCCTGGCTGGCCGGGCAGGTGGAGTGGCAGCTGGAGCTGGAATGATAGCCTGCTGGCCCTGAGAACTACGCTGAGGCTGCGAAGACTGATGAGGTGCTCCCCTCCTACGCCTGGGGCACTCCCTAACCAGATGGCGAGAATCCCCACACTCAAAGCAAGCTCTAGGAGGACGCGGTCGCTGTGACTGACCGGACTCACCCCCACTAGTCTGACCCCTAGAAGGGCCCCGCGCAGGAGGTGCACTGGAAACTGGGGGAGCATAATAAGGCTCTTGAGGTGCTGGAAGAGCTGGAGTACTACCAGCTGCGGGCAATGCTGAGTGAACTGGTCGGCCGGAATAACCCCTGCCAAAACGACCGGCTGCTGAAGTGCGGGCACCAGAGAAATGGCCCGACTCACGAGACCTCTTGGCCTCTCTCTCTCCCCGCTCTCTAGGGAGCATACTCTCAATCCTCCTGGCGATGCTCGTCGCCTGCTGATAGGATATATCTGTCTCCAACTCCCTGGCCATGCTGGATTGGATCGGCGGAATCAGGCCCTCAATAAATCTCCGCACCCTCTCCCGGACTGTGGCTACCAAGGCCGGTGCATGCCTGGCAAGATGGGTGAAACTGATAGCATATTCCGATACTGATATGGAGCCCTGTCGCAATCGCTCAAACTCCGAGCGCCAAGAATCCCTAAGGCTTTGGTGAACAAACTCCCTCAAAAATAGGTCTGAAAACTGCGTCCAGATCAATAAAGCAGACTCCTCCGGACTATCCAACTCATACGTGTGCCACCAATCATAAGCGGCCCCACGAAGCTGAAAAGCACTGAAGGAAACCCCGATGGTCTCCACAATTCCTATAGTACGAAGAATACGGTGACACTCCTCCAGAAAACCCAATGCATCATCTGAAGCCAAACCACTGAACACTGGAGGGTCATATTTCTTGAACCTCTCCAATCTACGCTGCTCATCCTCAGAGGCAGCTGGCTCACCTCTGGGCTGTGCTGAGGCGGCTGGAGGCATAACCATAATCTCTGGAACCTGTCCCACTGGCACTCGCTGCTCAGGTGTAACGGCTGCGGGAGTCTGGGCCTCTCCCCCGGCCTGGGATATAGCTGCAGTGAGAGGAAGCAACCCTGCCTGAGCCAAAGTGGTATACATACTCATGAACTGCGCCAGGGTCTCATGTAGTGATGGAGTAGTAGCAGCTTAGTCGGTGTACCAGGTGCCTGCGCTCCAACCTAGTCTACCTGTGGCACCTCAGCGGTAGCGCGCGCGGGTGCTGTGGCTGCACCTCGGGCGCGTCCTCGTCCTCTACCTCGGCCCCGGCCTCTGACGGCGGCAACAGGGGGCGCGGGTACCTGATCGTCGCGAGTAGCTCGTGTCCTCACCATCTGTGAGAGAATAGAAAGCAATAGTTTAGATTTTGATGCCAAAAATGTCGCACGACAAGGAATCCAAAAGAAATGAAGAGTTTCCTAAACAGTTACATAGCCCCTCGTAGATAAATACAGACGTCTCCGTATCGATCAGCGAGACTCTAAGTAACCGGTCTGTGTCCCGTGACTCCTATGAACCTAGAGCTCTGATACCAACTTGTCATGACCCTAGTTCACCAATCGTGAACATGTCGTGATGGCACCCGATCCCCATGACTAGGTAAGCCTAACACATTGTGGAATATACCAGTTTATGAATACTTAAATAAGAAACAGCGAAAAGAATGCATAAAAATATATGTAATCCGTACCGCTTGGCACATACACCCGTCAAATACACTGTATAAAAACACTACCAAGACCCGGAATCCCACGAGTAACACAGACTAAAAGAGATCATACAACTGTAGCTCTATGTATAAGGAGTATCTAACAACGGAATGAAGGAAAACATCTACTAGCTCTAGAATAGAAGGAAGGCCTCCGGATCCGCGGACGTAGCAGATCATACCTCGAGGTCTCCCAAAGCGCTGCCGAATCACCTGGTGTGAGCCTGTCCTGATGTACCTGGATCTGCACAACAAAAGTGTGCAGAAGAGTAGCATGAGTACACCACGGCGGTACTCACTAAGTGCCAAGCCTAACCTCGATGGAGTAGTGACGAGGAAGGTCAGGGCCCTACTGAGAGAAATCAATAATAAAATGACAATAACAATAATGAGTAGTTTAAATGACAATAATCTCTAAAATAACAACAATAAAGTGATTACTGCAAACATCTACAAGTAAACTAACAACAAGTAACAACTCAATTGACAAGTCCGGGACCTGTGGGAATTAAACCCACAGTCCCATTGACAGTACCTCTGGGTCTCCGGGAATCGAATCCGCAGCCCATGTCTCAATAATAAATCAATAACTCGGGATCTCCGGGAATCGAACCCGCAGTCCCTACAAAAACTCAGGATCTCGGGAATCGAACCCGCAGTCCCAACAAATAACTCAGGATCTCGGGAATCGAACCCGCAGTCCCTACCAATAGCTCAGGATCTCGGGAATCGAACTTGCAGTCCCTACTAATAACTCAGGATCTCGGGAATCGAACCCGCGGTCCCTACCAATATCACTCCGGGTCTCTGGGAATCGAACCCACAGCCCTGGGTCTCCGGGAATCGAACCCGCAGTCCACAAACACAACAAATAAAGGAATACACAGAAAGAATATAATATGCTTAACTACAACTTCACCGAAAATAGTGCCAACAACTATCAAGAAGCTTAAGTAAGGCAATTAGGCAACTAGTCAGTAAAATACTACCTAATCATGCTTTTCTAACTACTATCGGGTAAGAATATCGAATTAATCAGCTAAAAACAGGGATATCACTAATTAGGCATTTTAAATAAAGTACGTGTTCAACAACCAGCGCATGTACACGTTCGTCACCTCGCGTACAAGGCATTTAAACTATCACATAAAAATCCTAGGGGTGGAAGTTCCCCCACACGAGGTTAGACAAGCCACTTACCGCAACTCCGGTACAAAACCGCTAAGAAACAACTCCCTTGCCGCGAATGTCGGCCTCCACAAGTGTAGTATCTGATAAAAATCAATAAAATCACATCAAAATAGGCCAATTGGGCATTACCCAATCAAAACAACTCCAAATACACCAAAATCCCCAAGTTGTCAAAACCCGACTTTCGGTACGCTTATCGAAAAATCGCGAAAATTATATATTCGTGACCCTCGTCCCAATACGAGTCTATGCATATAAAGTTTATCAAATTCGGACCATTTTCTAACTTTAAAGCTCTCATTTAGGGACTAAGTGTCCCAAAATGCTCCAAATTTCAGAACCGACTCTCCCGGCAAACCACAATAACAGAAATGAACTTAGGGAAACAGTTAAATTGGGGATTGGGGCGTACTTTTTTAAAACGACCGGCCGGGTCGTTACAGTTGGAAAGCCGTTCAAGCCAGTCCAAACCTTTCCCTCTAAGTGATAAAGGGAATAGTCTCAACCAAAGTGCATCCTCTGACACATTTGTTTGCTTGTTCCCCCAACTAGTGTTCACCAAGCCCTTAAGGTGTTTTTAAGAATTCTGACGGGGAACACTTATGAAATATCCTTGCTATTTCAACAAAGTCAACATCAAATTTCTAATTTAGAAATGGCCCCCTAGATCCAGGGTAGGACAATTGCACTAGCATATCCTTGGTTTGAAAGCACCTGATGAGCCACTCTTGGAGACGGTGTGGGAGGGTCTGGAACATTATCATTGTCCTGGTGGCCTCTCCTTTGAGCTTGAGGCACTATAGGTACCTCAGCATCAATATTGTCATCTACCTCCTCCCCTTGTGGAAGATCTCCAAGAGGTGCGTTGTTTGCCGCCATTGTGTACATGAATTGGTGACACACATAAATTAGAAACACATAAGGAAAGAAAAACAATACACAAAACTATTTAGATAGATAACCAAAATCATTAGCTCCTCGGAAATGGTACCAAAAAGTGATCGGGTCTAACCCTACACTATTATAGAGTGGAAAGAGCAGTCGATGCAGCTTGTACTCGAGAAGGTCGGGATCGAATCCACAAGGAGCTGGAATTTTTGGGAGTTGGATTCCTCTCTAAACTAGCAGTGTGTGGTGATCTTGATTACACTTTCAATCATCTTTTTTTGTTTGTTACTTCTAATTTGTATACTAATGATGTGCGAAATTAATCTAAGTATAAATGTTTGTAGGTTTTTCTAAATGGGTAAAGAGGTTCTAAGGCTGTGACTTACTCCTAGGTGAGTATCTAATGTTATCTAGAGCTTAGGGCAATAACTTTATAGTTGGGATTGTTATATAGCCAATGCACGAAGTTACTCACTCTACACCTCTCGGTAATAAGAGTTACCTTGCCCTAATTGGATTTCTCAAGACCAATTAGGTGTCAAGATTGTGCAAGCAATATATGTTCAAATTAGGTATTACTATCTCTAGGTTTAACCCTTTAATTGGGGCTATCGATCTCTTGAATTTGCCCCAATTCTTAGTTGGCCTGATTTTCCTAGACTTAAGCTCTCTTTTTCAAGAAGAGCCTAGTAAAAGAGGCATAAATTAGTGTTTGCAACTACTAATTCAACATGAAAATTACAAATAAGGCCAAGTATCAACCACCCATAAATATCTAAGCCATAAAACAAGAGACCCATTAAATACACACACTTAACCGTAGCTAAGAATTTAGCTACTCATAATTGTTTCTCTCATTTCTCACTCAATTCCTGCTTACTTGCTTACATGTTCCTACTTACATTAACAGTATATTTTTGTTGTCTCATGTTTTACTTCTTTTATTTATCCTTATATTAATTGTTGCACTTTATTATGTTATTTCGTTATGTGATTCAATTAGTTATTTTGGTAGTAATGTATTGCTGAGGTTTGGAATTATGAGGTATTGCTATTCTTCATTTGTAGTGCTAGTTCTTTAATGTTCCGCTTGTTTCATTTCATGTTTGTGTTGAAATTTCATACTAGGTGTTAAGTTGTTATGTTAATGATTGATATTGGGAATGGGTTGCGCGCCGTAACGATATTGAAATAAAATAATATTGGAATCGGGTTGCACACTGCAATAGCTGATAATATGATATAATATTAAGATCGAATTGCATACCGCAATAGTTATTATGTTAAATGTTGGGATTGAGTTGCGCGTTACAACAATTATTGTGTTAAGTGCTGGCATCAGGTTGCACGCCACAATAGAGTAGACGTGTTGTAGTACTTTGTGGTTGTAAGGTTTATTCTCGGTATTGTGATATGAGGTTTGAGATCATACATATTATTTTGGGCTCTCTTGTAGTTGACCTTCGGGCCCGTTTATATGAGTTTACTGCTGTATTTTATTATGTATTCCGACATTATTATTCGTACAAGTTTATTGTGAGTGACTTGCCATAACCTCGTCACTAATAGAGTACATGGGATTCGATTGTACTCATGCTATACTTTTGCACTTCTTGTGCAGATCCCGGTGTTGGTCCTAATGGTGCATAGTGAAGACTGCTCAGATTCAATTGCTATAGAAGACTTGAGGTAGAGTTGCCCGACATTCGCAGTCGCTGAAGTCCCCTTCTATCATGTTTATTGTTTATCTAGTTTCATATAGTTGTGCTTTATTTGAGACCATATTAGTAGTATTCTAGTTGTTCATGTACTTGTGACTTTGGATTTCTGAGAATAGTTTAATACCACGCTATTTATGTAAAAATACTTGTTCATCTCCGAGTTTATCAAATGTTAATTATTATTAATCTGTTATAATTGTCAAAAGTGTTTAAGTAACAAGCTAATGTTGGCTTGTCTAACAACTTGTTCTTAGGCACTATTACCACCCTATGGTTGGGATTTCAGGTCATGACACTTTAGCATTCTACTATAATCAAAATAATATCATATTTAATACTGTATTTGATTTTGATTCATTCAACATACAAACTGAAGTTTTATTTATTTGTTAAAATTTTACCTTTTTTTAATATTGATATTTTTATTATTTGTCATAGCGATTAATTTTTTTTTCTCTTTTAACTTTAGTATTTCAATTAGTTTTCTCTTTTAGTTTTGCTCTCCAAAAAAAAAAGTTGGCTATAGAGACAATATAGAATGTAGAGGGTAATAAAACTATTGCAATAAAAATAATGGACAAAGTTAAAGAATGTGGATGGTATTTTTATAAACAAATAGTTTTTTTTAGAAATTATGCAATACTTTAATACATCAAACTAAATAGTGGATAAGAAATAATCTCAGCATAACTAATCCCAATATTCCTAATACCAGTATTACTAATACACTCTATTCACCACTATTTTTATGCCTCATACCAAAAAAAACCCCTAAGTGGGGATAGATAACTTCATTCTCGGCGCAAGCTAACTTCAGGCTTGTTTAGCTAAACTTCATATTTTGCTTATTAATAAATCATAAGAAAACTCTTTTTTTTTTTTTTAGAAAATTTTGAAAAAGCATTTGAAGAGTAGTTGATTTTGCCGGTTAGGCTATAAATGAAATCCCACAACAAAACATATATCAAGTTCTGGACAGACCCCTGGATTAGTTATAATTTTACACTCAGCTCCTACCTATAAGGCCCCATTCCCCTTAATGAATTCCATAAAAGTGTTTATGATTACTATTATGCAAATAAGTGGCACTTTGACAAGATTCCAATTGAACTCCCTAATGAATTAATTAATGAAATACACAATATTTATATGCCTCAACATCATCTCACACATGGTCACATCTTCTCACAATATTTGACACACGACGGAATCTTCTCAATTAAATCTAGTTACATTTTGTATTGGGAAAATTTAAATATACGAGTAAATTACGTGGCATGACACGTGGGGCTATTAAAGAAGACTAAAAACAAAGAGTCACGCAGACGCGGGTAAAAGAAGTATGAAGCAGCAAAGGAGAAAAGAGGTACGAGTCAAGAGGCTCAAAGAACCGTACCTATTTAAGATACAATAATGAAGGGAATATGAAAAGACAATGAACCAGGACACATAAAAGAATGAAGATACACGTCAGAGAGGCAAGTACCGGAGCACCCGTGTATAAATGTCAAGATTGTGTAACGTAGCATTAAATATAGCATTAAATGCCATCAAATATTCATAATGGGTCCATCATGGTCTGAAGGCAATACAATCCTTCAAGGAGACCTATAAAAAGGAGAGAAACATGTAAACACGGGACAACATTTGAAATATAATTTTCTAATTTTCAAGCTTTCATATTTGGCTATTCAATAATTCCTTTTCTTTATTTCCTTTACGATTATCAGAAGCCCGATTTTCTCATATTTAAAAATTTAACTGAAAATCTATTTTTTGGTTAAACAAATTAGTTCCGTTACCGAAAATCTGATAATCAACGTTATTTCTCTTTTCTTTGTTTCAATTAATCATGTCAAAAAATAACGACAATATCACTGAGCTTCCAGAAATTCAAACCCAGGGAAATTCTCCTCATGATTCACCTCAAGGTTCTCCACGAGGTTCACCCCAACGATCTCGTGAAGGGACTCCCGATGGATCTCAGGCAAATGATCAGGATCATATCAATAATGTTGAAGGTATGAATAAGGAACAACAAAAAATAATCACTTCTCAAGTGAATAGAGCCCTTCAAGCTTTTGTTAGTCAGTTACATACTGCTCCACTTACACCCATTCAAAACAATAACTCTTTGGAGAATCCACGTTCTAGACTAGTGAATTCAGGCAGTGGTGGAACTCCTAGTGAGACGCAAGAAGGAGACCCAGGTAATCAAGCTAGTTCTGATTTACAAAATCGTGTACTAACCTTGTAGAGACAGCTTAAAGAACAAAATGAACGCATAAAGCAGATACCTGGGGTTTCGCTTGTGATTAAAGGGGTGGATATAGATAAATATTCACAACAACCGTGGAAGCCAAGTGCAGCTCCCTTACTCATTCCAAAAAAATTTAAAATGCCTGAAATTCCCAAGTATGATGGTACATCAGATCCACGAGATCATGTCACATCCTTTACTACAGGAGTTAAAGGGAATGATTTGACCAAACAGGAAATCGAATCAGTCTTGGTAAAAAAATTTGGCGAAACACTTACCAAAGGAGCTTTAACTTGGTATTCTCTTTTACCTGAAAACTCTATAAATTCTTTTGCTGAGCTTGCAGATTTATTTATTAAAGCGCACTCGGGAGCCCAAAAAGTTGAGAAAATGATGGAAAACATCTTCAAAATCAAGCAAGGGAGTTCGGAGTTATTAAGAAAATTTGTTGATGGGTTTCAACGAGAAAGAATGATGTTGCCACGAGTACCTGACAATTGGGCAGCCATTGCCTTTGCTAGCAATTTGAACGAGAAAAGTTCAGAAGCTACGAGGAGACTCAAAGAAAGCCTTCGAGAATTCCCAGCAACAACGTGGAATGACGTCTACAACAGGTATAGCACAAAAATGAGGATCGAGGAAGATATTATCTTACGACCAAATGTGGAGGAGAAATCAAGTTCCAAACGTACTGACAATGATAGGAGGTCCGGTAAAAATAGGTACGATCCATATTTGGGACCTGCGGGAAGAGATCAGAGATCAAAATGAGAGAGGTATGATCAAAAAACCGGACATAAATAAACAAGTTCTTCATCAAAATTTAGCAACAAACGGGGAACACGTGGACAGCGTGATGATGATGGAAGTTTGAAGGTAAGATTTGGTGGTTACAATTTTAACATAACTACTTCCGAGCTCGTAGCTATTCTGAGAGGTATGAGAGATAAAGTACGTTGGCCGAAAGAGATGAGGTCGAACCCAAGCAGAAGAAATCCTGACCATTGGTGTGAATTCCATAACAATCACGGGCATAAAACAGCTGAGTGCAGGTTTCTTCAAAGTGAGGTGGATCATTTACTAAAGCAAGGTTATCTCACTGAGTTATTTAGTGAGAAAGGTAAACATGCGTATATGAAAAATAGGCAAGAACCCCCAAAGCCGCCTTCTCCTAAACGAACGGTCAATGTTATAAGTGAATGAGAGGATGTTAATGGTGTCTCGTATACCGCGGCTAATAAAATATCCAAAATGACGATCACACATGGAAAGAGGTTACGACATGTGCTGGAAGGGGAGGATATCACATTCAGCGATGCAGATACAGAAGGCCTCATTACCCCGCATAATGGCGCATTGGTAATATCACTACTAGTACATGATACTAATGTAAAACATGTTTTGATTGATCTAGGAAGTACGGTGAATATTATTCTAGCACGAGTTTTACGCGAAATGCAATCTGAGGATAAGATGGTTCCAAAAGCACATACTTTATCAGGATTTGATAATATCCAATGTCGTAACGAAGGGAGAGGTATTTCTCACTACCTTTGCTGAAGGTATCGTCAAAGATACTAAGTTTCAGGTGGTGGATATAGAGATGGCTTACAATATAATTCTTGGGAGGCCATGGATCCATGAAATGGATGTTGTACCATCAACATTGCATCAAGTGATCAAATTTCCTTCAACATGGGAGATTCGTCAAATCAAAGGAGATCAGTAGACATCCAGGAGCATAAATTCTGTTATAGATTCGACTGCTCAAACCAAAGATAAATAGCAATTAGAGATGTCAGTTAAGGATGGAGATGCTCTGATCTTAGCTGAAGAAAGAACAACAGATGTGGATTCAAGGCGGGATACTATTCAAGAACCAGAGGAAAATGAAAACATCAAAACCACAATAGAAGAAATAGAAGCTGTGGAATTGTTTGCGCACCAACCTGATAGGAAGGTGTATGTTGGGGCCAATCTGAGATCAGAGGTAAAGCATGAATTAATTAAATTTTTAAAAACTAACGTAGATTATTTTGCTTCTGACATGACAGGGATACCACCGGAGGTAATGACTCATAAGCTGAATGAGGACCCAACATATCCCCCTGTCAAACAAAAGAAACGAAAGCAAGGAACCTTTAAAAATAAGGTAATTCAAGAAGAAGTTCAGAAGTTGCTCAAAATTGGATCAATACGTGAGGTAAAGTACCCAAACTGGTTAGCTAATACTGTAGTGGTTCCCAAGAAAAATGGTAAATGGCGTGTTTGTGTAGATTATACTGATCTCAATAAGGCTTGTCCAAAAGATTCTTTTCCTTTACCACATATAGATCAATTAATTAATGCAACGGCAAGGCATGAGCTGTTAAGCTTTTTAGATGCATACTCAGGTTATAATCAAATTTAAATGGATCCAGAGGATGAAGAAAAAACTTCCTTCATAACAGATAAGGGAACTTATTGTTATAAGGTAATGCCCTTTGGTCTTAAAAATGCGGGTGCGACATACCAAAGGTTAGTTACTAAGATGTTTCAAGAACATTTAGGTCGAACCATGGAAGTATATATAGATGACATGTTAGTTAAAACTTTTCATTTAAAAGATCATATCCCACACTTATCCAAAACATTTGAAATTCTCCGCACATATAACATGAAATTGAATCCGGAAAAATGTGCATTTGGTGTAGCATCTGGAAATTTTTAGGTTTTCTCGTTTCTAACCATGGAATTGAAGTAAACCAAGCTCAAATCAAAGCTATTGAAGAAATTCCGGATGTACTTTCAAATAAAAAGGAGGTTCAAAGGATCACTGGAAGGATTGCAGCTTTGGGGAGATTTATATCAAAATCGTCAGAAAAATGTTTCAAATTTTTCTCAGCCCTTAAAAAGAAGGATAATTTTGAATAGACAGAAGAATTTCAACAAGCACTTAAAATTTTGAAGAAGTATCTGGCAAATCCGCCCCAGCTAGTCAAACCTACAACAGGAGAAAGGCTCTTTATATACTTAGCAGTGTCAGAAGTGGTGGTAAGTGCAGTTTTGGTACGTGAAGAGCAAGGTAAACAGTCTCCCATTTATTATGCTAGTAAATCAATTGTTAGATGTGGAGTCAAGGTATCCACAACTAGAAAAATTGGCTTTAGCCCTAGTAATGGCATCTAGGAAATTGAGACCTTATTTTCAATGTCATCCAATTGTTGTAGTAACTGCATTTACATTACGTAATATATTGCATAAACAAGAATTATCAGGGAGGTTAGCTAAATGGTCCATAGAATTAAGTGAATATAAAATCAAGTAAGTACCTAGAACATCAATAAAATCTCAAGTACTGGCAGATTTCGTGGCTGATTTTAGCCAAGGAATAATAGAAGCAGAAAAAGAAGTTCAAGTCCTTAATGGGGCAAACCCAAGGATTTGGACCTTGTTTGTTGATGGATCATCTAATGTTAATGATGCTGATTTAGGAATTGTCTTGGTACCACCCACGGGGGAAACCATCAGACAAGCTATTAAATGTAATTCTGTCACTAATAATGAGGCAGAGTATGAAGCTATGGTTGCAGGTTTGGAGTTGGCACGAGAACTTGGTATAAGCCAGATAGTAATCAGAAGTGATTCTCAACTCGTAGTTAATCAAATGCTGGGGACTTACACAACCAGGAAAGCAAGGATGCAGCAATATTTGGAAAAGGTAAGGGAATTGGTAAAACAATTCCAATCTTGGAAAGTCATTCAAATCAAATCTTGCATCCGCAGCTGATGTAGCAAAAGACGCCATCAATTCAGTTGTTCATTTATTTCATTCAGTTCTTGAAGCTGATAAAGATGAGGTAAATTTTAATAACTTAACATGGAATTGGAGAAATGAGATTGTAGCATTCTTGCAATACGGTACCGTACCTGATGAAAAGACAAAGGCACAAGCACTTTAAAAAAGGCGGCCTGTTACTGTTTAAAACAGGGTAATCTTTATCGAAAGATGTTCGGAGGACCATTAGCTCGGTGTTTAGGTCCTTCTCAAACCGAATACGTAATGAGAGGAGTACACGAAGGTCATTGTGGAAACCATGCAGGTGGAAGGTCATTGGTTAAGAAGCATCAAACTTTGTAAGAAGAAGAAGCATCAGAGCCGGGTATTATTGGCCCAAAATGGAAGAAGAAGCATCAAACTTTGTAGCTAAATGTGACAAATGCCGGAGGTACGGTAATAACATACATCGTCCTGCTGAGTTATTACATCCGGTCATTGCACCATGGCTATTCGAGAAATGGGGAATGGACATTGTTGGACCATTGCCTCAAGATAAAGGACAGGTAAAATTTCTACTCGTACTTACTGATTATTTTACTAAATGGGTAGAGGCAGGAGTGTTTAAACAGGTACAAGAAAAAGAAGTCAAGGAATTTATTTGGAGACATATTATTTGCCGCTTTGGCGTACCAAGGGAAATCGTATGTGATAATGGTCCACAATTTATTGGAGCTTAGATAACAGAATTTTTTCAAAGCTGTCAAATAAAAAGGATAACATCAACACCTTATCATCCAGTAGGAAACAGACAGGCGGAGTCAACAAATAAGATTATCATCAATAATCTGAAGAAGAGGTTGGAAGAGTCAAAGGGGAACTGGCCTGAGCTGTTACCAGGGGTCTTATGGGCATACCGTACAACCATGAAAACAAGCACAGGTGAAACCCCTTTCTCTTTAGTATACGGCACTGAAGCACTTATCCCGGTTGAAATAGGAGAGCCAAGCACGAGAGTAACACAAATAGCACAAACGTCTAATGATGATGAAATGTGGTTAAATTTTGATCTATTAGAAGGTAAAAGAGAAGCAACATTAATAAGGATGGCCGCTCAAAAGCAAATGATTGAGCGCTATTACAATAGGAAAACAAGTCTGAGGTATTTCAAAATTGGGGACTTTGTACTCAAAAAGGTTTTTCAGTCTACCAAAGCAATTAACTCTGGTAAGTTAAGTCCATCTTGGGAGGGACCATATAGAGTTCATGGTATTGAAGGTAAAAGAGCATATGAATTGGAGACGATGGATGGGAAACTACTTCCTTCAATACCTGTACTAAATGATGAGTCACGACTTGTAAGGCCAAATGGAGTATGCTAAAATTCCGGAATGGAGTATGATAAAATTTCGGGCCTAGGATTATAATAAATCTTATAGAAACATATACGGGTATAGCAGTCTTTATCTATTACCACATCCCCTAGTCCCGTACGTATTTCCTTTCTTTTTAGGAAAAGAACCGGATTGAAGAAACTATCAAATGTACGAGGCTTCATACTTCAGCACTCAAACATTTGGGGGACTACAGAAGTCATACAACTCGCGTGCAGATAAAAGGAGCTCACGTGCATATAAAAGGCAAAACAAAAGCTTGAAGAAAAATCAAGAATCAAGCCCAATTTTGCAAGACAAACGCATGAGGGTAGAAGGAAGCTAATGAATTAAATACTTCATCATGGCATTTCTTCCCATGAGAACAATGGAACCCGTCTCTCAAACCCTTTCTAATGCTTCGGAGCTAAGGGAAATCCACTATTGTTAAGGGTAAAAAATAGGTTGTAAAGAAAACCTTGTATCTATTGTTATATTTTTGTAAATCTGTTACAAAGAAAACATGTACGTGAAAGTTATAGATGTAATGAAAATACATGTAAGGAACGATTTAGAGCTTGTCAAAATTCAAAAAATGAAGATTTGATCAAGTTATTCCAGATAAACGTGTATATTCCTATTTCATGTATCGTATTAAACATTATTATGAAGTTGAGACATCTTCCGCATTTAATGTCAACATATATAAAAGGGCCCTCTTTTATGAATCTTGTATTATTTAAGTATGAGAATAACAAAAGCATTTTCAGCTGGTATAAATGCAATATAAGTCCTTCGAAAATAGAAGGTAAGTGCATGACAAGTAAAGGTCAAAGGAAATAAAACTTCTTAGGATAGAAAGAGGTTAACAAGTACAAAACTTGTTCATGTCCAAAATATTAAAATGCCCCTTATACAAAACTTGGGGACTTGAAATCCTAACTTAAGGTTTAAAAACATTAAATAGATATTTCCAAAAAGATACCTGCAAAAAATAAAGTCTAAAAATTAAAAATCTTCTAAAGTTATGGAACTGAAGAAGGGGTATCAACAGACTCAACTTGTTCAACTTGGCCAATGGCCTCAATATCAGCAGAAATGAAAACTTGCACAATAGCAAGAGTGGGGACTTCCGGTGCAGTAACATCATCTATGGGGCCCTCAATTGGAACAGACTCGGATACAACAGATTCACTGGGGAAAGCTTCAATCAAAGGAGTTCAGTCATGGAAATATTAGCTTCATGGGATGAAAAGTCTGGTAGTTGTTGTGCTTTCTCAATAGCCTCACTCACCTTGGCTAACTCACCCTCGAGGTCAAAGTTCTCTTGACTCATTTCTACCAAAGCATCACGATGGCTCTCAAGGAAGGTCCAGCTTATCCTGATATTGGAAGACTCCTCGAAGAGCTCGTAATCCTTTTCCTAGGACAAGATTTCATTCATGAGATCCTCATTCTTTAGCAAAAGAGAATCATTAGATGTTTTTAATGAGTAATGAGAATTTTCCAATGCATGAACTTTGTCATGTGAGGCTCGTAAATCTTCTTGAACACGGGTAAGTTCCTGGGCTGTTCGTTCTGCCTTTAAAGACTTGTTCTCATCAGTAACTGTGGACAATTGTCAGCAAGAGATTCTTTATCCCTCTTGGATTGGTCTACGGTAGTTTAACCGTTACTATTTCAGAAATAAGCTTCTGGACCTGGTTTTCTAAAGAACTCTTCCTGTTTTCCAAAATATCCATCTCAATTTGTAAGCTTTCACACTGTCCTTTCCAATTATTGGCTTCCAATTGAGAGTCACAAGCAGTTACTTCAGCATCGTAAGCAGTTTTCTCCAAATCACGAGCCAATTATCCAAGAGAGGAACTCGGTTCATAAGCTCTGTACCAATAAGGTTGATCTAGTCATAGTAAAGTAAGTATATAAGGCTAAAATTATGGGGAAGAATTTATAAAATAAAAAGGAAAAAACTTTTTACCTTCAAGCTAGCATGAACAATATCATTTAGGGGAGTTGTGTTGCTATGACTCTCAAGCTTTGCTTTTTCAATGGGGCCAATCAAGGGTGCAAGCCACGTGTCTGCTTGCCTAGATTTCCTCAAAAGACTGTTGTCTCTTGGAACTTCAATGGTGACACTCCTTTTGTTAAAACTTCTACTTGAGGAGCCTATTTCAGTATGATGTGTGGTAGAAGGAGCAATGGTAGTGGGATGAGTGGTTGTTGATGAAGGAATAGCAAAAACAGGAAGTGGAGCAAAAGATGAAGGAGGTAAAGAAACAATAACAGGAATGTAGAAGAAGATAAGGGAACTTCATCTCAAACCGGACCTAAAGAACTACTATTAAAACCACTTACAAAAAGTTGGTCTACAGAATCGACAGTGTCAGAAGGGGCAGAGATGTCATCATCAAGGATGACCACAGGTTTGGATAAAGGAAGGTCAGGAGAAGCTTCAATTTCATCATCAGTGACGATTCGTCTCCTGACCCTTGGCCTGGTTACCAAGGCACCATCATCATCAACATCATCCTCTTCAACTTCAAGGTCATCTTCGAGAGCGGATTTCCTTTTCTCAGATCTTGAAGGAATGGGAACATCCGAATACGAACCTAAAAAGATGTCTTGGCCACGCGATGCTAAAATACTTCCGAGGGTAAGTCCACGAGTGGCAAACCTAAAAAAAAAAGGGAAGAGGTTAGAAAAAATGAATACAAAAGTGGTAAAATAGAAGGGAAAAACTTCTTACCGTGGGTCTTTGGTTTCCAGCCATGTTGTTTAGCAATGTTTTTCCAGGTCCTACCCTCTATTGGAGCAACTTTCAAAAGTTTATCTACCCAACCACGGATATTAGCGACGGAAGTAACCATACCCATGGTTGCTGAAAGGGAAACGTGATAGGTAAGAGAGATGAAAAGAAAGAATAAAACACGTACGGTAAAAAAATACTTACGTGCAAAATTCCACTCTTCTGGGAAGCGAAGGTATTTTTCACTAACTAAACCTGCGGTAGGAGCGACGACATACTGGACATACCATCCACGGTCTTTGTCATCCTCCGAGCTCACTAGTACTCTTCTGCTTCGAGCTGACAAGCTAAAAACTCCATTTTAGAGAAGCGTAATAGAGTACAGATGAAGCAAATGAGGGAGAGTAAACTCAACACCAGCTTTAGTAGTGAGATGTCTTAAACAAGCAACAACTCGCCACACTATTGGGCCGATTTTCCCCAAACAAATATTGAAGAAGCGACAGAAGTCCAGAATAACTGGGTTAAACCCTAAAGTGAAAGGATAAGTATAGACAAAAGAGTATCCTATAGTACAGGAAGTAATCCTTTGAAATGGGTTAGGAATAATAATGGGAAAATCGTCAGCCCAGTGGCATTCTCTCCTAACGATTGGGACCAGAGCACTTGTAATCATAGTGGGATAAGGATCGGCATGATCTACCCCAATTACTTGGGTTTTTAAAGATTCACTATCACAGTGGAAAGAAAATTCGGTAGGGATAATTTTGTCTACTAAAGGTTCACGTAGCGGCTCTGTAGAATCCCTACTTCTAGGAGGATTTCTTTGGGTATGAGAACCTCTAGCCCCAAAAGAAGCACCAGAACCAGAAGGAGGTGTAGAAACACTGCCACGGGTAGAACCCAAGTTGCGTAATCTGCCCCCTCTTCTATGTCTAGTAGGGGCATTAGGAAATTTGTCTAGTGTGGGAGTTTTCTTAGGATTCGAAGAAGCCATAGATACATAAGTGAAATTAAATCAAGTAAAAAGAAGTGTTCAGTTCAATTTATGAGTAATACGACAAGAAGAAGGGTTATTTATAGTATTGGGAGATTTTGAAAATAAGAAAGAAGAGTACAATGATGGAAGACGCTATAATGATGGTAACTGATACTTCGTGAAGCGAGAAATCCAAAAAGAAAGCCTGAAATTGCGCTGCATGACAAAGCAACCAATGAGGAAGCGATACGTATTGGGTGCATTAAAAGGAAGTGACAGTTGGATCGTTAAAACTCGTCAGAACATTAATGAGGATAAAAGTTCTCCTTCAATGAAAATCCACTTCCCAAATATTCATATTGATGAATAAATGGAAAGTGGGGGGACTATCTGTATTGGGAAAATTTACATATACGAGTAAATTACGTGGCATGACACGTGGGGCTATTAAAGAAGACTAAAAACAAAGAGTCACGCAGACGCGGGTAAAAGAAGTACGAAGCAGCAAAGGAGAAAAGTGGTACGAGTCAAGAGGATCAAAGAACCGTACCTATTTAAGATACAATAATGAAGGGAATATGAAAAGACAATGAACCAGGACACATAAAAGAATGAAGATACACGTCAGAGAGGCAAGTACCGGAGCAGCCATTAAAAAATAATTGTATTAAATGTCAATATTGTGTAACGTAGCATTAAATATAGTATTAAAGGCCATTAAATATTCATAATGGGTCCATCATGGTCTGAAGGTAACACAATCCATCAAAGAGACCTATAAAAAGGAGAGAAACATGTAAAAACGGTACAACAATTGGAATATACTTTTCTAATTTTCAAGTTTTCATATTTGGCTATTCAATAATTCCTTTTCTTTATTTCCTTTACGATTATCAGAAGCCCGATTTTCTCATATTTACAAATTTAACTGAAAATCTATTTTTTGGTTAAACACATTTCACTAACTCCTACCGAAAATACTCCTTATCCCAACAAATGGATTTGAAAACTTAAAATACCTTCTTAAATATATTTTTTCCTATGGCTCCTACCACATAACCAACTCCCTACATCCACATACCTAGCCAATTTAGGTATCACCAATTCCAGTATTAGTAAGTGATAATAGGTGAATTTGACTATATTTACGCCCTAAATAATCACACTTTGTTATTGAATTAATGTTGTTTATGATGACAAAATGCTTTGATTAGTGTTTATTGGTGTGTTATAGGTACATATGATACATTGGAAGCTAAAAGGAGCTATTTTGGAGTCACATGTTGATGAAAAGGTCAAGAAAGGAGTTGAAGTGAAGTGAGCTTGAAGAATCAAAGAAAAATCAGAAGTACTGTTCATCCGCGGTTCACTCGCGACAGCGGATGAACCGCAAAAAAACAAGCTCTCTAATCTTTTCGGAAGAATCAGAGGAATGCTCTATTCGCGGTTCGCCCGCGGTCGCGGACGAACCGCAGAAGCCGCCGCAGAATGTTTCTTAGTGTTGTACAAATTCAGTTTTTAAGCCCTAAAACCTCTATATAAACCCCTAGTTCGCCCAATAGAGGCATGTTGTCTATTTTTCACTACTTTTGCAAGACAATTAGTAAGAGAGAAATCTCTCAACTCATTCCTTTATTTTATATCAAGTATTTATTTTATGAATTCATTTATTATTCTTGTTTCTTTGAGCATGAGTAGCTAAATCCTTTTCTAAGGTTTTGATGGAACCTATTGAGTGATGAACTTATCGTTTATGTGATTACAAATTGTTATCTAGATTTCTATTTGTTCAACTTCATTCTTGTTGTAGTTAATTGGTAGGATCCCCAATTAGTTGTGCCTATTTAGTGTGCATAACTTGGAAAAGAGTGCATATTTAGGTTTATTGTTGAACAACACCACACCTAGGTTATTGCAGGAATCTATAACTCTAGGTGTAAAGACGGGGTTAGGAATAACGAAGTCTTGGGTGTAATCTTAAGTGAACTATTCAAATTAAAGCTAGCTAGGGTAGCTCGGGAGAGTGCGCTAGTAAATTATTGTAATTGCTCGGGAGAGGGTTACGATACAAATAGCGTTCATGATTGATAGAATATATTAACAATTTGTATCAGGATAACGATATGGGATTCCATCAATTAGGGAAATCAATACCTTAGTCTTTCTCCATATTATTTTACCCAATATTCAATTCTTTCTTTCAAGCCTTTTTAATTCTTGCAAATGTAGTAGTTAGTTAGAAACTCACATAAACATATACTCGAAATTTTGGGAACTTGATTCGGAAGTACTCTTGGGTTGTGAAAGTTGTAATTGGTAGGTTAATTCCCTGGGATCGATCTTGGACTTATTAGACCAGGTTATATTAACTGCGACCGTTGCTTGGACGTGAATCAATTTTGGCGTCGTTGCCGGGGAATTAACGGAATTATCAATTGCCATTGACAGAACTTCAAGATTCTTGTTTAGTCAGGTTCTTTCTACACTTTACATTGAGTATTTTGACGGTTGTTGATTTGGGTACTCAGGTGCATGCCTAGAAAATCTGCAAGGACTGGAGAACTAATTGAAGGACTCTCAGACCCCGAGCAAACTTTTCGGGCACGTAACAAGGCTATCAAACAAATTCAGCAATCTCAACAACCAATCAAACTAGACTTCGACATGGGTGACGTAAACGAACCAATTCAGCAAGTTGGGCTAAATATGCAAGAGGCGCATGAGGCACAGGAAGGTGCATTGTATGACTGGGCACAACCCACAGCGGATAATTTGGCAACTGCCATCGTTGTGCCAGCAATTCAAGCTAAGTCTTTACAGATTACTAACAACATGCTACACTTGTTGCAAAACAAGGGATTATTCTCTCTGTCTTAGGTTGAAGATCCACAGCAGCACCTGAAGAACTTTCTCTCAATATGCAAGACACAGAGGCAACCGAATGTGACTCCGGAAGCCATCAGACTATTGCTCTTTCCGTTCTCAGTTACAGGAGCTGCACAGGTATGGCTAAACTCACTCCCCCATAAACTCTATTGCAATATGGGATGAGTTAGTCAAGCATTTCCACAACATGTTTCATCCACCTAACAAGACAGCTCAACAAATTGATGAGATTGTGAGTTTCAAGAAGAAACCAATGGAGACATTACATGAAACTTGGGGCAGATTCAAGGGTATGCTTGTTATGTGTCCTCACCATGGTATTACTGAGCAGATGTTGGGTCAAAGGTTTTACATGGGGCTCTCAGATAGTATGAAGAATATTGTAGAAGCTTCAGCAGGTGGGGCTTTTCTAAGCAAGACTTGGAGAGAGGGCCGAAATTTGCTAGACAAGATGGCTCAAAATTCCGGGTGGACGACCAGGAATGCTCCTATCACACCAGTGGTACACTCTGTACCTCTGAATCCATCCCGCAATATGGAGGAGAACATGGCAACCTTATTGACACAAATGAGCATCCTGACAAAGAAGGTGGAAGAATCTGGGGTCAAGCAGCAAGTTCACATTGTAGATACTACCAATGGTGGTTTATGCACATCTTGCATTAGCCAACCCATACGTAATCCATGGGCTGCTGACCAAGAACATCATCATTAGCATGAAGACATGAATTATGTGGCTAATTATGGAGGGCAGCAACAAGGTAACTAGAGTTGGGGTCAGCAGGCTCCAATGCAGTATAGGCCTCCTCAGCCACAATATAATGCAGCAGGTATGAGGCCACCACACAACATGGCTCCATATCCTAGACCTCAGAATTTCAGCAATCAGCAGAAGGGATATCATCCACCTCCACCACAGCATGGGGGTAGACATGACGAAGGGTTCGCAAGGTTGGAAGCTATGATGCAGCAGGTAATTGGGTCAAATGCCAAAACCAATGAGAGGATAGATGCACATGATGCAGCCATCAAGAACATTGAAGTACAAGTGGGCCAGATTGCTATGTCTCTCAACAATTGCCCTCAAGGGACATTTCCTGCAGATACACAAACAAACCCAAAAGACCAAGCCCCAAAGCAGATGATGGCAGTGACTATGAGAAGTGGTAGAGATCTTGATGATGAGAAAGAAAGTGAGAAAATCGACACACATGCTGAGACACTCACTTCATTGCCCATTGAACTTGATGAGTCCACCAGGTTGACAGAAGTTGTAGTCCAGCCAGTTGCTGAAAATAAAGAGATGCAGCAGGGAACGGAGAAAGTAGCTGAACAGGTAAAACAACAGGTTGAAGAGAAAGTGCTAGAAAAGGAAAAGTACCAAGTCATTGGGAAGAAGAGGTCTCCACCACCATTTCCCGAAAGGTTGGCCAAACACCAGAAATAAGAGCAATACAAAAAGTTCTTTGAGATGCTCAAGCAAATCCAGGTAAACATTCCCTTAATTGAAGCTTTAAAAGAAATGCCTGGGTATGCTAAGATGATGAAAGATTTGATGTCGCGGAAATTTGATTTCCAAGACTTGGCCACCGTAACTCGTACCCAGACTTGTAGTACAGTGGTCTCCAGACCAATAGCTGAGAAGCTATCTGATCCAGGTAGTTTCACCATCCCACGCTCTATAGGGAATTATGCCTTTACAAAGGCATTGTGTGATTTGGGGGCAAGCATTAACCTCATGCCCTTAGTTATTTATAAGAGGCTAGGCATTGGGAGAGCCAGGACTACCTATATGTTATTACAGCTTGCTGACAGACGGTTAAGCGTCCATTTGGTATTTTAGATGATGTGCTTATCCAGGTAGTGAAGTTCGTGTTTCCCGCCGATTTTGTTATTCTTGATTGCAAGGTGGACGAGGAAATTCCTGTAATCCTAGGAAGACCATTCCTAGCCACCGGGAGAGCTCTAATTGATTGTGAAACTGGGGAACTCAAGATGAGGTTGAATGATGAGGAGATCATATTCAATGTGCAAAAATCCATGAGGCGCCCTAGTGAGTTCGCGAAATGCTTTCTTATTGATGCGGTTGATATGATAGTGGAGACAGATGATGCAGAGTTGGCCATTGAAGATCCACTTCAAGCATGCCTGATGAACATGGAAGAGGTAAATGGTGAAAGTTTAGCTGAATGAGTTCTATCTCTGGAAGGCAAGGGATTTTGGGAGAGAGAGCTTGAATTCGAGCCTCTATACTTACAGAAAAGAGAGACTCCACCTGCAAAAGCATCCATAGAAGAGCCACCAAAGCTTGAGCTTAAACCACTACCATCACATCTCAGGTATGAATTTCTAGGTCCTAACTCCACTTTACCTGTTATTATCTCATCTAGTTTGTTAGATGTGCGGGCCCAAAAGCTTATACAGGTACTCAAGGAATGCAAGACTGCCATTGGGTGGACCATGGCAGACATAAAGGGGATCAGCCCCGCATATTGCATGCATAAATTTCTCCTGGAAGATGGACACAAACCTTCCAGGGAACATCAAAGAAGGCTGAACCCTAACATGAAGGAAGTGGTGAAGAAAGAGGTAATAAAGTGGCTAGACGCGGGAATCATCTTCCCAATCTCAGATAGCAGCTGGGTTAGACCGGTCCAATGTGTGCCAAAGAAAGGTGGCATGACGGTGGTGAAAAACGAGAATAATGAGTTGATTTCAACTAGAACCATCACCGGATGGAGAATATGTATGGACTACAGGAAGCTGAATCTAGCCACTCGCAAAGATCGCTTCCCACTTCCCTTCATTGATTAGATGCTTGACAAGTTGGCAGGGAGGTCCCACTTTTGCTTTCTAGATGGATACTCGGGGTACAATCAAATCTCCATAGCCCCCGAAGATAGAGAGAAGACCTCCGTCACATGCCCTTATGGAATTTTTGCCTTCAGGAGGATGCCATTTGGACTATGCAATGCACCTGCCACATTCCAAAGGTGCATGAAGGCCATTTTCACCGACATGGTGGAAGACATTATGGAGGTGTTCATGGATAATTTCTCAGTGGTAGGGAGTTCATTTGATGAATGCCTTGTCAATCTGACAAGAGTGCTAAAACGGTGCATGGAAACAAACTTAGTGCTAAACTGGGAGAAGTGCCATTTTATGGTACAAGAAGGTATAGTATTGGGGCACCGGGTTTCAAGCAAAGGCATTGAGGTAGACCGTGCCACAGTTGATGTCATTGCAAAGTTTCCTCCACCAATATCCGTCAAGGCCATAAGAAGCTTTCTTGGACACGCCGGTTTTTACCGGAGGTTCATTAAGGACTTCTCCAAAATATCAAACCCTCTATGTAAGTTACTTGAAAAAGATCACCCTTTTGTTTTTTCTGATGAATGCAGGATTTCATTTGAGGAACTGAAGAAGAGGTTGGTCACAACACCCATCATCATTGACTTCGACTGGGAGCAACCCTTTGAGCTAATGTGTGATGCAAGTGACTATGCAGTGGGGGCAGTGCTGGGCCAAAGGAAAGATAAGCTGATGCACCCAATATACTATGCAAGTATGACCTTGAGTGGAGCACAGCTAAACTACACTGTGATGAAAAAAGAGATGCTTGCGGTCGTGTTCGCATTTGACAAATTTCGGTCCTATCTCATAGGATCCAAGGTAATTGTATACACGGATCATGCAGCTTTAAGATATCTAATTGATAAAAAGGACTCTAAGCCGCACCTAATTCGTTGGGTGTTGCTTCTCCAAGAGTTCGACCTTGAAATTCGGGATAGAAAAGGCACTAAAAATCAAATCGCTGATCATTTGTCACGACTTGAAGGAGCTGAAATTGTCAAAGAGAGTGGGGAAATTCTGGAAACCTTTCCAGACGAGCAGCTGCTCACCACCACTCTCATTGAAGCGCCATGGTATGTTGATTATGCAAATTACCTTGCCAGTGGTATTGTTCCTCACGACCTCTCGTCGGTCCAGAGGAAAAGATTTTTTCGTGAAAGTAAACTTTATTATTGGGATGAACCCTATTTGTTTAGGATATGTCTCAATAACATTATCCGGAGATGCGTCCCCGAGATAGAACAATCTTCTGTTTTGCAGGCATATCACGCTTCAGCATATGGTGGTCACTTTGGAGGAGTATGTACAACCGCCAAAATACTTGAGGTCGGTTTCTATTGGCCAATGGTGTTTAAAGATGCACACTTGTGGGTGAAAGGTTGCAACGAATGTCAACGCAACGAGAACATCTCCCGGCATCATGAAATGCCAATGAACCCAATCCAGCAAGTTGAAGTGTTCGATGTCTCGGGAATAGACTTCATGGGGCCCTTTATCAGTTCATACGGCAATAAGTACATACTTGTTGCAGTTGATTACGTGTCCAAATGGGTGGAACATGTAGCATTACCCACCAATGATGCTAAGGTGGTGGTGGGATTTTTGAAGAAGAACATTTTCACCTGTTTCGGGACTCCAAGGGCTATCATTAGTGACAGGGGCACACACTTTTGCAACCGGGCGTTTGAAAAATTATTGGCCAAGTATGATGTGACACACCGAGTAGCCACTCCGTACCACCCGCAGACTAGCGGGCAAGTTGAGGTCTCCAACAGGGAGATAAAGAGTGTATTAACTAAAACAGTGAACGCCACAAGGACCAACTGGTCCAGGAAGCTTGATGACGCACTATGGGCTTATAGGACAGCATTCAAGATACCAATCGGCATGTCACCATACAAATTGGTGTTTAGGAAAGCTTGTCACCTACCTGTTGAACTAGAGCACAAAGCATGGTGGGCACTGAAGCAATTGAATCTCAACTTGGATGAAACGGGGCAATCTAGATTGGCCGGGTTGCATGAATTAGAAGAATTCCGGTATCTGGCATTTGAAAGCACTAGACTATATAAAGAGAGGATGAAGCGGATTCACGATCAGAATATCGTTAAGCGGACCTTCAAAAGCAGGGACAAAGTACTGTTATACAATTCAAGATTACGGTTGTTCCCAGGTAAATTGAAATCGAGGTGGTCAGGACCCTTCCGGGTAATTGAGGCATTTGACTCGGGCGCTGTGGAAATTCAAACCATTGATGGTTCACGCACATTCAAGGTAAATGGACAGCGGTTAAAACCTTATGTAGGCATGGATGACATCGAGGACAAAATGGAATTACGGTTGGATGAACCTCAAAGGTCTGGCGAGCCTTAAAATGCGCTAAAATGAGTCGTGCTGCGACATTAAATCAGGCGCTACGTGGGAGGCAACCCACGAACATGTTGTAAGTATTCTCATTATAGTTAGTCTATATAAAAAAAAACTTTTTCTGACCAGTGGAAACAAAAAAATTCAGAGAGGATCACTGTTCGCGGTTCATCCGCGACCGCAAATGAAACCGCGAAAAAGTGACCCCTCTGAAGTTTTGACTGTCCGCGGTCCGTCCGCGACCGCGAATGAACCGCGAAAAAATGACCCCTCTGAAGTTTGACTGTTCGCGGTTCATCCGCGGCCGCGAACGAACGCGGTCAGCTCCGCGGTCAGCAAAAACAAAAAGATTTTTTAATTTGTTTTCTTCCCCCCTTCTTTAAACCCTAAAACATAATCCCCCTCCCTTATTTCCCCCTCCATAGCCACCTACCACCCCCAAATCCTCTCTCTCTCTCTCTCAAATCTCTCTTCCTTCTCTCTACAATCCCTCCCCCCTTTCTTCTCCAAATCTCTTCCTACTCATCTACTACTCTCACTAGTAAGTTTCTCTATTCTTATTCTTTTTAATTTTTTCTCTTAGTTCTTGATTTTTTTTAATTTTGTAGACTTAATTAGTAATTGTAGTTTAATATGTATTATGTGTAGTATATAGTGTTGGTTTAGTAGAATCCATGAATATTACTTGGTTTCTTTTGCAAGTTGAATGTTATATGAATTTTGTTTTCAAAGAACCTTGTGATATGAATGAAAGTTTGGTAAAGATTGGGTTGTTGGGTCTCCAATTGAGTTTATAATGCTAATTTTGTGTTTTGGAGACCCAAAAGTATTGTGATTATATGTGTTGGTTGGTTGGCCAAGTTGGGCAATTGTTTTTGGTAGTAATTGAGTAATGCATTTTTAGGAGAAATAATGCCGAAGTAGTGAATTGTTTGTTGTTGTATATTATTGGAGATGGCTTAGGTTGATTGGGTAATGTTAGAGTGCCAAAATAAAAAGTGTGGGGTGCTTGAATGTGTATGTGTGAAATTGTTAGATAAGTAACTAAGTATAGGAGTTATGGGATGATTGCACTAAAGGGACAATTGTGATATTCCACGGATGGCGAAGTCTGAGTAGCCAACCGGTATCTAACATAATGCAAATTTTTGGTTGTCTTATTTGTGCAGGATCATGGCCCCTAAAAGATCACGACAGGGTGCTAGCTGTTCGAGGCAACCTACTTATGATGAGTCAAGTTTCACCTGTGAATAGGCGGAGAGTGACTTCCACACTAAGGCAGCTAAGTCATGGCTCCAGGAAGTTGAAGTTGACCGGATAGCCCTCCGTTCTGAAAAGCCAGAAATATATGACGAAATTCGCCGACGCGAAATATAGTTCCTATTTGACGCGCCACCCCTAGTGAACAAGATGCTTGTTAGGGAGTTCTATGCCAATGCTCCCTACGGGACGGCTAGGAGGATATTCGTCAGAGGTAAGTATGTCTACGCCCATGCTCATACTATTAGGCAGGCATTGAGACTGCCAAATCATACTAGTGACGTGGACTAGTACCATGATAGGCCTGGTGTTACCTGGGACATGGTAATTGAGGCCTTATGTGTAGATGGCATCCCTGTGTGGATTAGAAATAAAACACTTCATTCTAACTGTTTTACACATACCGCTAAATGCTGGTTTTCTATCATATGTAACCGGCTCTTGCCCTCTAGCAACACCACGAATGTCAATTTTAATAGGGCACTTCTAACATGGTGTTTTGTAACACAGCGGGACGTGGACATCGCCCGCTTAATTAGTGACGAGATGGTGCTGAGGGGATCCCTCACAGCCAAGGGTTTTTATTACATATCTTTTGTCACTACACTGTGTCTCAGCCATCAGATCCCAGTCATGGCCGCAGATGGTGATCTACCACCAAAAGCTCCTTTTAGAGCTTCTCAAATCCGGGTTGGCCGAGACACTAACCCAATTGACTTGGATGTGGAGGATGACCCTGTACCGGTTGCCCGGGCCAGGAATTCCACTGATTCAGCCGGACCTTCCAGGCATGCTCACCGTGGAGCGAGTATGTCTAGTTCTGAATCCTCACGACCTATGCTTAGGTCCATGGAGGAGGAGGTTGCTGATCTGCGCACCTCCGTTGATGGCTTGCACACGCGTTTGGACGCGATGTATCAGAGGCAAGCTCGGTCAGACAGCAGGTTCATGGCATGGCTCCGAGCACTTGGACGAGCATGTCACGTTGACCCATCCACCGTCTTTGACTCCGAGTGAGTCTCAGGTAAGTTTTCTCGCCCCTCTTGAGCTTTATCTTTCTTGATGTCATGGGGACATGGTATTTTTTTAAGTGTGGGGTGGATAACTTATCTTGTATATGTTGTATATATTAGTTGTAGTGGTTAATATAAAACAAATACAAAAAAATCAAAAAATAATTTTTTTAAAAAAATCCAAAAATATAAGTAGTGGACTTTTCCTGATGACGGACTATTTAGGACAAGTACTCTTGAAGGAAGCAGTCCACATAGGAATTTTTCTTTCTTTTATTTTCTTTTTCTAGGTAGTGTATCATCTCCCCCTTGGTTTTTCTTTTGACCACGGTTCTTTTCCAAGGGTTTTTATTTGAACCGGGTTAGGTAGATTTTTCTTTTCTTAGGATTAGAGGAAAAAGGGTAACATGTAACCCCGAGTATGCACATTAGCAAAGCTTAATTGAACTTGAGAATGTATTTTCTAAGCTTGACTGTAGAATCTCAATATGCCTTAAATTTGCACAATAATGCTTGCTTAAACATCGATAGGACTTTGTAGATGAACCGGATTCCAAATGAGTTGCATGTTATGTGTGTGTGAGGTTTTACTTACATTGTATGCTTTACATGATGCCTAGAACTTGCCATGTGTGTTTGTAAAGTGAAATAGAAGTTGTTTGGTTGTAGAAAGGATAGAGGCATTTCTTTGTGTAACCCCATAAACCAATAGACATGAATTCACCCGTACATAATATCTTAGTTAACCCCTTTGAGCTTAAAGCCTATTATTTGATAACCCTTGAATGTTCATCAAATTATTATATTGTTCTACTTTACCTCCTAGAAGCACTTGTATTGAATTGAATATGAAAAAGTCTAAGTGTAGGGTGATGGGAAATTGAAAAAGTGAAAATCAAGAATGAATGGTAGAAAATAGTGAACTGACCAAAATAATGTACATGTGTTGCAAAGCAAAGAGATATTCTGAAGAAAAAGAAAGCTACATCAATGAAAATTAGTAAGGTCAGTTACACCAACAAAAGACAAGTGGGGATTTAAAGTAAATAAAGGTGAAGGAATGTTTAGGGAGACATAAGGAAGAAAACTAAAGGGAAATTTTGAAAAGGAAAAGAAAAGTGCTTAGGGAGGCTAGCCACTATAACCAAAAGTATCCTACCCGTCCCGTAGCCAATATTACAATCCTTAAAGACCTCTTGATCTATGATTGAATAACTCGATTAGTGGAGTATTACACTAGGGGCAAGCCTATGGTGTGTCTGTATGCATATGAATGTTCTTTGTTGAGAGTGAGTGAATTTTTTCCAGATATTTATAAGTTCCATGTTCTAAATTGCTTCTATGTGGGAACTTCTCTCAATAAATTATGTGAGGGCGTGTAACTTAAGAGGAAGAAGGTAAATTTGCAAGTTTTTGGTAATAAGTAGAGTAAGCAATAATGTGCTGGCATGAGAGTTTACGGTTAGGTAAAGATTATGCATATCTTAGGTTAATCATGAAAGATAGCCTTTGTGACATATTTTGGGGAGACATAATTAAAAATTGGCCTAAAGTGTGATTAAGGTTGCTCGAGGACGAGCAAAGGTTTAAGTGTGGGGTATTGATAATAGGTGAATTTGACTATATTTATGCCCTAAATAATCACACTTTGTTATTGAATTAATGTTGTTTATGATGACAAAATGCTTTGATTAGTGTTATTGGTGTGTTATAGGTACATATGATACAATTGAAGCTATAAGGAGCTATTTTGGAGTCACATGTTGATGAAAAGGCCAAGTAAAGAGTTGAAGTGAAGTGAGCTTGAAGAATCAAAGAAAAATCAGAAGTACTGTTCATCCGCGGTTCACTCGCGACCGCGGATGAACCGCGAGAAATCAAGCTCTCTGAACTTTTCGGAAGAATCAGAGGACGCGGACGAACCGCGGAAGGCGCCGCAGAATGTTTTCTAGTTTTGTACAAATTCAGTTTTTAAGCCCTAAAACCTCTATATAAACCCCTAGTTCGCCCAATAGAGGCATGTTGTCTATTTTTCACTACTTTTGCAAGACAATTATTAAGAGAGAACTCTCTCAACTCATTCCTTTATTTTATATCAAGTATTTATTTTCTGAATTCAATTATTATTCTTGTTTCTTTGAGCATGAGTAGCTAAATCCTTTTCTAAGGTTTTGATGGAACCTATTGAGTGATGAACTTATCGTTTATGTGATTACAAATTGCTATCTAGATTTCTATTTGTTCAACTTCATTCTTGTTGTAGTTAATTGGTAGGATCCCCAATTAGTTGTGCCTATTTAGTGTGCATAACTTGGAAAAGAGTGCATATTTAGGTTTATTGTTGAACAAGATCACACCTAGGTTATTGGAGGAATCTATAACTCTAGGCGTAAAGACGGGGTTAGAAATAACGAAGTCTTGGGTGTAATCTTAAGTGAACTATTCAAATTAAAGCAAGCTAGGGTAGCTCGGGAGAGTGCACTAGTAAATTATTATAATTGCTCGGGAGAGGGTTACGATACAAATAGCGTTCATGATTGATAGAATATATTGACAATTTGTATGAGCATAACGATAAGGGATTCCATCAACAGGGGAAATCAATACCTTAGTCTTTCTCCATATTATTTTACCCAATATTCAATTCTTTCTTTTAAGCCTTTTTAATTCTTGCAAAGGTAGTAGTTAGTTAGAAACTCACATAAACATATACTCGAAATTTTGGGAACTTGATTCGGAAGTACTCTTGGGTTGTGAAAGTTGTAATTGGTAGGTTAATTCCTTGTGGGATCGATCTTGGACTTATTAGACCAGGTTATATTGACTGCGACCGTTGCTTGGACGTGAATCAGTAAGCAAGCCAAATGGCACCAGAATCCATTTCACATATCTTCTTCCACTGTCCCAAAGTAATCTGGACACATCTAAATATACACCCTCCCATACATTCTGATAACTCTATCATAGGCGCCTCATCAAATCTTATTAATCATACTCAATGGCTAAATACCTTCATGCATAAGTCATCAACATTAATTCCACATATGGCATGTTCATAATAAAAATACATTGGATAATCAACATCTACCTCTTAACCTTCTTTTAATTAAATCTACGGTTGCTGAATATTATTTTCTAACACATCACAACCCTAAAAAAAAAAAAGCCATTCCTTATAATATCAAAAGGCATCCCCCATTACCACATTTCTATAAACTAAACATCGATGGGTCATCTTCCCCAGCCCAACACAACTATGGCATATGAGGTATTTTTCGCAATACAAATGGACACTAGGTCCCGGGTGTTGCTCCCAAACACACGTAAGTATACGTGGTCGACAAGTAATATAATGATAAGTTGAGTGTCGAATCCATAGAGACTTGTGTAAACTGCTCACTAAATCACTAAAATTATTATTCAATCCAGCTAAAATTAAAATCCAATAAAATGATTATATTATACTACGATTCTAATTGATAACTAAATTATCAAGTAACGAATTGATTGTTGTGTATTTAGTAGAGACAAGTATTTCAGGGTTGTGATCAATTCACCATTCGTATCGTGTTCTAATTAACTCTTCCTTTCATATAATTCACTCATGGTTGCTAATTAATCGATAAATGCTCTCATAGCCTTCTCCCGAAGTAATACTCACCTATTCTCAATAGATTAACGCCTATATTCCAATGAAATTAATCTATTAAGAACGCATTAAGATCACGATATCTAATTAAGTACGGTGTCTAGGTATATTCCTATCCTAACCACAAATTCTCTCCCCTAAGGTTTAAGATCATGCTCTCTTCAATTCTTCTCTAATCTAAACACAGCTTTCACAAGCAAAATATAGATAGTAAATCGAACCTTACTGTTGGCCAGACAACTGAGCAATTAAACACAGAATAGAAGAACAATCATATATTTGTGAATTATAATCAAGGTCAAGCTAATATCAAATAACAATATTCATGGCTAAATCACAACTGTAGAACAATGGGTGTTTAGCCACTCATGATGTAATCAAACAATTGCATAATTGTTGTATCAATTGAAAATACTAGAAAAAGATGAAGAAAATTGAGAATTCTCCGCTTCCTCACGATCCCGTGTGTGTTTTTACTCCAAAGTGGCGTCTCCCCATTCACAAATAGGTTTAGTCTTGCTTTTATACATGTTGGGTAGGTCTAGGGCCGAAATAACCTTATCCCGGGCGAAATAGGACACATTTCACGTCACCAGCGCCCAGCCCAGCGCCAGGCGCCCTCCATAGAGCCCAAATAGTTGTGATACTATTTTTGGCGCCACAGGTGACGCCAGGCACTGCCTTTGGCACCTAACTGGCCATTTTTCCCGGTTTCATTCGTTTTGGCTCAAATCGTGTGCATTTGCCCCGTTCCTTTTGGAAATTGGAAAAATATAAAATACGGAAGTTGTAGCCCTTTAAGTTAGATTTCTAACCATATATTTTGGAGCGTAATGGAGTTCTGAGGAAAAAGATATGTCTATTTTACTAATCAGTACACAATATGCCTCGTCGAGTCTTCGTTTTGTTGTTTTATCTTCCGTTGATCACCGAACTCAGACTTCAAAGCTCCAAATCACTTGAATTCATTCTGTAACATCTACATAGCTCAGAATCACTCCTACAAGGCATAAACCACACCATTAGTGCAAAACACTAGCGATTAAAGCTCAAACGTAATTAAAGTGCTGTAAATTAGAGTGTAATAATCAACAAAAAATACAAAATTATAGCCTATCATCAACACCCCACACTTAAAAGTTGCTCGTCCTCAAACAATGGGACTATCTAATAAACCCCCCAACTATGCACAAGTATCAATTATAAAGGAGTACTTTAACTTGTACCCACACACTATACCCTAGACTATGAACAATACCAACACACAAGCATGAACACGCAAAAATTCACATTATTCCCGTCTAAGCATGCCCAAGTATAGTATTTTACTTCAATCAATTCCAACAACCTATTTGTCACCACCCAACCTCAAAATCCGACTTGTAACCACTAAGCACCCTCAATTCATGCACTTACATAACAAGAAAGTTTACAACATTACCAATCATTCATGAGGTCATGTGCTCTTACTAACAAACAAAATAGTGACTATAGATAGTCCATACATTCAAATATAGTTTTTAATATAGATTAAGGACATCGCACAATTGAACCAAATTCACTCACTCTCACAAAGAACTCATATGCATCTCGTGGTCGTACCATACGCTTGTTTGTTGTGTATATATCTACTAATTTAAACTAGACAAATGTAGAATAAATTAGGACTTTTATGTTGTAATGTCGGCTAAGGGATGGGTAGGATATATTTTTAAATAGTGACTCACCCTCCTAAGTACTTTAATACACTACATTTACAATTCAAGCTCATATTCTTCTCAACCGATTCACTTGCTACATCCAACATAGCCCTCTTTTCAGTTATGTACTTCTCTATTTTTCACTAGCGCAAATCAATAAGAATTGGAGGTGTTTTATGTTTCTACATACTTTCACTATCATTTTTTTCTTTAAATTTTTCTATCTCTTTTTTTTTCATTTTTACACACTCCATATAATAAAGTTCATCGGCTAGTGACCTTTAATTTCAACTTTAGTGTACCAACAAGCCTTTCCATGGTTCCACTCGAAAACTACTCCCCAATATCTCACCTTACTTTTTTTAGCGCCTAAGTGCTTTAGGAGGTAAAGGTTCAATCAATATCAAATTAAGAAAAAAATAGGGGTATGGCTTGTAATGTGGGTGCCAAAGAAAGGTCTATAAGTTCAAAGGGGCTAGCAACAGAAAATTTTATTTTTATGTGACAAGCACATCTATGATCAAGAAAGAAAATACCTACGTCATCTCATAGATTAGCAAAACTTATAATTTTGCTTTAATTAACACACGAGGCAAGTTATAGACTATACATGATAGCATAGAAAATCACAATTTCTCACACACACGTTGCACATGACTAAATCAAGACAGTTCTGTTCAACTCTCAAGTCAAGAAAGCACACATAATTGAGAAATTTAAGCAATATTGTACTATGTGGCATACGAGTCAAACAACTGAGAAAAGGCGTCACAAAATAGGTTATTTACTTTACTTAGGCTTCAATATTCAAACCAAATACACAGAAAAATAGAATGTATGTCATAGCCGAATGTGCCAGCATCAACCATGTCAATGAGTATCTCAGAGCGAATCAGTTTCTTCCTAAACTACTCCTAAAAAAAATTAAAGTGCCCGGTTCAAGCTACATCCTTGGAAAAGAGCCGGTGCCTAAAGAAAAACGAAGGAATACTACCTAGTTATTCTAAAAAAAAGAAAATTTTTTTTGGTGTTTTTAAATCGGACTTTTATCCCTCAAGAAAATTATCTGAAAGATCCATCGTCAGGGAAAGTCTAAATTTTTTTTTTAATTTTTGTTTTTCAAACCTAGATTATGTCTACTATGAGTTCTAAAAGAAAAACTAAATTAAAAAAAGAATTAGTTTTATACAATTACACTTTAAAAAATAGTTTTCCCACCCTACACTTATATTATGCATAGTCCTCGATGCTTGATCATAGAGAAATATTAAAACAAGGGTGAAAAATACTCCCTGAGACCCTCTCGGGCCTAGCTCGGACATGATCCTCCATATTAAGAGTCGGGACAACAAAAACAACATAAAACTTGAAACTAAAAAAAAAATTTAATCAATAGCTAAAAGATATACATGTTGGGTTGCCTCCCAACAAGCGCCTTATTTATATTTGCGGTACGACTCTGCTACTCTACTCAGGCTGAGCGCTTTCTCTTCCTCTTTCTCCCATGAATTCTACCCTTTTTGCATGCTCTCAGAAGGTCTCCTCTTTCATCGCTCAATCTTTTCTTAATTATCTTTACATGCTCAGCTGGAAACACTATCTTCTCTAATTCAGTTGTCCCATATGGATCACTACAATTCACATAAGGACTCTGCTTTATCCCCTTTGATTCTACCACAGTAATCATGCACAAGTCCTTATAATGCTTAGGGAGCTAAGTGCCTTGTACACATTAAAATGACCTCCGCATCATCAACTCTCATTTTTAACTTCCCTGCTCTCACATCAATAATTGCTCCACCATTAGCTAAGAATGGTCGCCCCAAAATAATGGGCACTTTCTCATCTGCTCCTAAATGCATACACAAGTATACGTGGTCGACAAGTACTATAATGATAAGTTGAGTGTCGAACCCACATAGACTTGTGTAAACTACTCACTAAATCACTAAAATTATAATTGAATCTAGCTAAAATCAAAGTCCAATAAGATGATTATATTATACTACGATTCTAATTAATAACTAAATTATCATGTAACGAATTGATTGTTGTGTATTCAGTAGAGACAAGTATTCCAGGATTGTGATCGATTCACCATTTGTATTGTGTTCTAATTAACTCTCCCTTTCATATAATTCACTCATGGTTGCTAATTAATCGATAAATACTCTCATAGCCTTCTCCCGAAGTACTACTCACTTTTTCTCAATAGATTAACACCTATATTCCTATGAAATTAATCTATTGAGAATGCATTAAGAGCACGATATCTAATTAAGCACGGTGACTAGGTATATTCCTATCCTAACCACAAATCCGCTCCCCCTAAGGGTTAAGATCATGCTGTCTTCAATTCTTCTCTAATCTCAACACGACAATCCCAAGCATAGCATAGATAGAAAATCGAACCTAACTGTTGGCCAGATAATTAAGCAATTAAACACAAAAATGAAGAAACAACCATATGTTGGTGAATTATTATCAAGGTCAAGCTAATATCAAACAACATTATTCATGGCTAAATCACAACCCCAGAATAATGGTTGTTTAGCCACTCATGATGTAATTAACAATTGCATAATTGTTGAATCAATTGAAAATACTAGAAAATGATGAAGAAAACTAAGAATTCTCCGCTTACTCACGATCCCGTATGTGTTTTTACTCCAAAGTGGCGTCTCCCCATTCAAAAATAGGTTTAGTCTTGCTTTTATACATGTTGGGTAGGTCTAGGGCCGAAATAACCTTGTCTCGGGCGAAATAGGACACATTTCATGTCACCAGCGCCCAGCCTGGCGCCAAGCGCCCTCTATAGTGCTCAAATATTTGTACATACTATTTTTGGCGCCACAGGTGGCGCTAGGCACTGCCTGTGGCACCCAACAGGCCCTTTTTCCCGATTTCGTTCGTTTTAGCTCAAATCATATGCGTTTTCGCCCCGTTCCGTTTGGAATTTGGAAACACGTAAAATACAAAAGTTGTATCTCTTTGAGTTAGCTTTCCAACCATATATTGTGGAGCCAAAAGGAAGTTCTGAGCAAAAGGTTATGTCTATTTTACTAGACAATGTGCAATATGCCTCCTCGAGTCTTCGTTTTGTTATTTTATCATCCGTTGATCCCCGAATACGATCTCGGCTTAATTCCTTGGGCTTTTACTCAGACCTCAAAGCTCCAAATCACTTGAATTTATTTCATAACATCTACATAGCTCGAAATTACTTCCACAAGGCATAAAACACACCATTATTGTAAAACACTAGCAATTATAGCTCAAACTCAATTAAAGTGCAGTAAATTAGAGTGTAATAATCGACTAAAATACCCAATTATAGCCTATCATCATGGGCTTCTCAGGATGAACACATCTTGTAACTACCATCCACTTCTAGCATTACTCATAGAGATGCAGCTTGTTGTGTGTCACCAATACACACCACTTATCATCGAAACAAATGCACACGACATCCTCAATATGTTAGATACGCCCAACATACACTACACTAACATTTTTAAATGGCTGCAAGTTATTGCTTCAACAGCTGGGTAGGCCGTCTATACAACATGTCTATAGGAAGAAAAATAATATCGCAAATAGTCTAGTTCATTATGAGGCCAAGTAAGCAATTACCAACAGTTGCATCCTTTTTGTCACACTACCACCTTTTGTCGCAACTCTTTATAATCAGGACCTAGCAGGAACACCGCACAGAAGACTTGTTAACGTGAACAACTTTTTCATTTGTAATTGTAATATTTTGTGTAGTAATGCACCCTATGTAGGGGCTCTTAATAGTTTCCCCTAGAACTAGCTCTAGCTTATAAACTACTATGCCTTTCAGGCATCCAGCTCCCTCTATACTAATGTAACAGTTTAATATCTAATATAAGACTATCTTTTTTACCAAAAAGAAAAAACTATATCACAAGAAAACTTTTTAAAAAAAGAATTGTGTACGGCAAGAAGTTTATATGTCAAATTATATAAAAATATATTTAATATATGTAAAGATTCACTTTACAAGCAATACTAAAGTAGGTTAGTGATTTTAAATATTTCTTATAAGAGGCTTTAAATAAGCTTTTCAATTTTTGTTTGATTAAACATAAATATAATATACAAAATGTAACTAAACCAAAGTAATAAATATTGGATAGGGAAAGGATAGCTTGTGAGGCACATTATATATTAATAGCTTCTTTGGCCAAACTTTTGAAATTTACTTATTTTGAGAAATAGTTTTTTTTAAAATGTTTCACAAAGATATATTTTTGGTGAGAAATCGATTTGTGTATGGCTAATTAATTAATTTGAAAAATATTTTTGAGCAGTAATTAGCGGTTGGTCAGGTTTTTAATAACTGTTTTTAAGTGTATCTTTCTCAAAAATGCTTTTTGAGAGAAGCTACATTTTTTTTACTTCTCAAAAACTGATTCTGTTTCTCCTCAAAAACATTTTTTTTCTAAAAACTTGGCCCAACACCTTAATTTTTGGCGAGAAAAAAACTTGACCAAACAAACTATAAATGGAGATATTGCAGTAAATAAAAACTTTTCATGATTACTTTTTCTTGAAAAGATTAAGTTTAAGTGTTGTTTCTGCTACCAAAGATAGATTACAAATTTATATTCCTCCCAGCGTCAGAAAGACTTTGTCTACTATTACTATATCTGGACAATATATGCAACTTTCTGTGCAACTTTGAAGAACGTTTACAAATACCTTTAAACAAAAATAAAAAAAATAAAAATCACATATATAAATTGTTGTGAGTCTCAAGAAAATGGATCTCAGTGGTTGCACATATCTAATTAAAGATAATATAATATACTATAGGGCATGGTGTTTCCCTCGTGGCAGTAATAAGGCTAATTGGTGCTTAGGGCCGGCATATATCCAATATAACCGAGAGTCCGAATGGAAAAAAATTTATTGGAGTATCAATATTGGGTTATTAGATTAATAATTTGGTAATGATTTGTATTTTTTCATTATTCGGTTATCGTTTTAGGCCTCAGTTTTTCCAATTACTTAACGGATTAACAGATAACCCAATGAGATTTAATAAAATCATGATTTGACCTTTAAGTATATAGTACATCGAGGACTTCATTCTTTTTTTTTTCTCCAAATTTTTCCAGCCGCATTCAAGATTGAAGTTTCACAGTTCACTCTTCAAACTTTGATTCAATTCTTCAAATGTTCTTCTTCAATTTTTTTTTTTTTGGCAGGAAACAAATTTTTTTTATTTATGTTCCTATTAACTGCTATTTCAAGTGAATTGGAGATGAAATATGTGTGGAGTTATAGTATCAATTTTGGAGATTGCACTGACCTTGATTTTGTCAAATTGAAGCATACTTCAAATATTAGTTGTTGCTAGAATGCAGAAATGGGTAGTATATTATATGTGAATTCTTCTCTTTTTCGCTTAACTCCTGTGAATTGTCTTCTCTTTTTTGCTTAACTCCAGATTGAGTTATATCTAATCAGGTAAATCGAGAATTTTCGATAATGATTGATATCCGATTAACAGATAATCGATATCTTATCGGTTCGGTTATCGATTTATCATATTTGTAAATCGATATGCCCACCCTTATTGGTGCTAAAATCACTTGACATAAATTATCCTTTATTTTAATCGTAATTTCTATTATACTATAAATTAAACGTACACCAAAACCAAGCGTAATTATTATGGACTAACTAGCAAGAGGAATGTATGGGTCGGAATCCGACCCTACAATAATCAATGAAGTTAACCACCTTTCTGAATTAATCCAAGATTAATAAGTGGCATGACCACTCGTAATTAACAGCGTTTAACGCCCGCCCGATATGATTAATAAGGCTACGACTCACCTGCTGCCATGGAGACAAAATCCCAAAGTGGTTCCGGCCATCAATTGTCAGCTCATGCAGCTCACTACTATAAAAACCAGAAAGGGAAGCCTAATGAGGGGTTCCCCTCCTTCCTCATGGAGACTCTCCAAAAGAGAAGAGAGCGAGAGAGAACAACAGATGAGAAAAAAATAATCTTACAAAAGAATACAACATGATTGTAAAGCTCTGAACATCTTAATGGAGAGGCAGACCACATCATTACCATCAATACATATCGTCAACCTTTCTCACCCTAATGGGGATTGCCTACAGTTATCTCTTTTATATGATTCTTGAATTATTACGACTTGCAATGATTGGCCCATAATTTATGTATATTGTTTCATATTCATAAAGTATATGGTAAATTTCGAATCAAACAATTTGGTGCCGTCTGTGGGGATTTCCAAGTAAGATCGCGTAGTTCTTCCTAGAATCAAGAAAGGGAACACCGAAAAAGAAAAAGAGAAATAAAAAAAACCAGCTCGAGCAACCCTGCTCTCTCTCTCTCCGATTTCCTGTAATGCGAACGAGAAGAGGAAATTTCCCCCACTTATGGGAGGATCCCTACGAAGTATTCCCCCACACTCCCGGTGTGGACCTCGAGCCAAAAGCCACCTCAAAACAACCCGCACGCACGGGAAACCACACATAAACTACTCAAAGTCAATCAGGACATGCCCCTTCGACAGAGAATTCAACTACGGTTGAACCAAGACTCGGGCTATGCGCCCTCGCCTCTAATAATCGGTAAAGTTCAACAACAGTTGAACTGGCACTCAGGCCATCCGCCTTCGCCAATGAATCCAACTGCGGTTGAACCAAGACTCGGGCTATGCGCCCTCGCCTCCAATAATCGGTAAAGTTCAACAACAGTTGAACTGGGACTCAGGCCATGTGCCTTCTCCAACGAATTCAACTACGGTTGAACCAAGACTCGGGCTATACGCCCTCGCCTCCAATAATCGATAAAGTTTAACAACAGTTTAATTGGGACTCAGGCCATGCACCTTCGCCCACGAAATTAATTACGGTTGAACCAAGACTCGGGCTATGCGCTCTCGCCTCCAATAACCGGTAAATTTGAACAACATTTGAACTGGGACTCAGGCCATGCGCCTTCGCCAACGAATTCTAACTATGGTTGAACCAAGACTCAGGCTATGCGCCCTCGCCTCCAATAATCAGTAAAGTTCAACAACAGTTGAACTAGGACTCAGGCCATGCGCCTTCACCGATGAATTCAACTAGGGTTGAAACAAGACTCGGGCTATCCGCCCTCGCCTCCAATAATCGATAAAGTTCAATAACAGTTGAACTGGGACTCAGGCCATGCGCCTTCAGCAACGAATCCAACTATGGTTGAACCAAGACTCGGGCTATGCGCCCTCGCCTCCAATAATTGGTAAAGTTCAACAACAGTTGAACTGGGACTTAGGCCATGCACCTTCGCCAATGAATTCAACAATGGTTGAACCAAGACTCGGGCTATGCACCCTCGTATCCAATAATTGGTAAAGTTCAACAACAATTGAGCAGGGACTCAGGACATGCACCTTCGCCAACAAATTCAACTACGGTTGTACCAAGACTTGGCTATGCGCCCTCGCCTCCAATAATCGATAAAGTTCAACAGCAGTTGAACTTGGGCTCAGGCCATGCGCCTTCGCCAGCGAATTCAACTATGGTTGAACCGAGACTCAGGCTATGCGCCCTCGCCTCAAATAATCGGTAAAGTTCAACAATTGTTGAACTGGGACTCAGTCCATGCCCCTTCACCAACGAATTCCACAATAGTTAAACCATGACTCGGGCTATGCGCCCTCACCTCCAGTAATTGGTAAATTTCAACAACAGTTGAACTGGGACTCAGGCCATACGCCTTCGCCAACGAATTCAATTACGGTTGAACCAAGACTCAGGCTCTGTGCCCTCGCCTCCAATAATCGGTAAAGTTCAACAACAGTTGAACTGGGACTCAGGTTATGCGCCTTCGCCAATGAATTCAACTACGATTGAACCAAGACTCGGGCTATGCGCCCTCGCCTCCGATAATCTGTAAAGTTCAACGAAAGTTGAACTGGGACTCATGCCATGCGCCTTCACCAACGAATTCAACTACGGTTAAACTAAGACTCGGGTTATGCGTCCTTACCTCCAATAATTGGTAAAGTTCAACGACAGTTGAACTGGGACTCAGGCCATGCACCTTCGCCAACGAATTCAACTACGGTTGAACCAAGACTCGGGCTATGCACCCTCGACTCCAATAATCTCTAAAGTTCAACAAGAGTTGAACTGGGACTCAGGCCCTGCGCCTTTGCCAATGAATTCAACTACGGTTGAACCAAGCCTCCGGCTATGCACCCTCACCTCCAATAATCGATAAATTTCAACAACAGTTGAACTGGGACTTAGGCCACGCGCATTCGCCCACGAGTTTAACCACGGTCAAACCAAAACTCAGACAGAGCTCCTTCACCGCTAAACTCAGTAAAAACTCGATCAAATCAAGGCACGTGTTAAGCACCCCTACCGTCCAAGTAAGTATGCCCAACTCAAACTAATATCAGAGACACGTAGAATTCGGCCTCAGTCAGACTACAAGGTCGTGCCCTCATTATCACGGCCAGTAGCCTGACCACGCCCGAACTGGACTAAGGCTAAATGCCACCACCTCCGAATGGGGTTTCAGACTCGGTCACCCCGAGTCGAGAAGAAAGAGTCGCCAACACCCGAAGGTTAATACACCTACCAAAGTCGAATATTAAAAGCAAGCTGCCCATTCAAACACATGCAAAAAAAGGGGGGTGGGAGGGAGGTGCAAAACTGATACAAGGCAAATGACGGAAGGCAAATTCCTTTTTATTCATAAAACAATCGCGGGTCATTCCCGCTTACACCCGGCCGAAAGCCGGTCACTGAAAAAAAAATAAAAAAAACAACACAACAACAAATGCCAAACGGCAAAAAAAGAAGAAGAAGAAGACTCATCTCTACCCGGAGCCGTCTGCGCTCCTATCTGTGCCACCATCGACCCTTGGCATCGCTGCATCAAAACCACATTCCATACGGGCCTCCCAAGTCCTTTGACGTGCCCCCTCGAAAGTAGCTTCGGTCACAATACCGGCCTCCCACATATTTTTGTATACGTCCCGCTGGGCCTCAGCATAAACCCAAAGCTCACGAGCCTGACCAGAGGAAGCGGCTTGCTCCTAAAAATGCCGGTTCTCCTCCTCTAGGACCGCAACCTGCGCCGTCGCAGCCTAAGCATCCCGCTCAAGGACACCTATCCGCTCCTCGAGGCTCGCCTCCCTGAAGGCGGCACTGGCCCTTACCAGCAACAACTGGGATTTGCCGGCACGGACATCCCCCTGCAACTCCTCAGCCATTGTCGAGGTGTCATCCAGCTGACGCTTCAAGGCTGCGGTCTCCCCCTCCAGTGTGGCCACCTTCTCACTCTACACCGATGTGGTCTCCGTTACCTTTGCTAGGCATAGGCGCTCGCACTCGACTGCGGCCCTCCTACCGGCCTCAAGCTCCTCATCCTTTTGACGGAGCTGCTCTTCAAGGGCACTCACCCGGCCAAGTGTTTGTTGTGACTGGAGCTCCCACCTCGTCAATTACTCAACTAGAGCTCAGCTACAGGGTTCGTTCCTCAAGCGCACACAAATCTCCTCGCACCGATCCCGGTAGCGGCTATACTTCTCCAGCACCCGTAAAAATACCACCAAGAAAACGTTAGCTCGGCGGATGCTCTCCACCTCCAGCAAGTAGGACAACAAAACAGAGACAACAGTTAAAGAGGAAAATAAAACGAGGTAAAGAAGAGACGAACCGATATGCGAATACCTACCCTCAAACCCATCACGGCCACCTCATTCATCAAACCAACGTCCGTGACGTCCCTCAGCGACTCATTCTCCACCTCCGAGCACAGCAGCCCGAACTGCGACACCAAACTCGAGCCTTCAAGCAGCAGGATCAAGTACGAGGGGACCTCAATGAGGCGCGACCTCCCCTCCGCACGAATGGTCACCTTTGTAAAGTATCTCGAAACATGCGGACGTCCTCAGGATCTAAGTCCGACTCAGACCTAGACCCTTCTCCCATGGCCTCTCCTTCTCCTTCTCTTTCTCCTCCTGCCGCATTTGGCAATAGGACGCTCAGACCGCCAGCTTCGACAACTACCGAAGAACTTCCCCCCATCTCAATTATGGGAGTCGCCGATCGAGCTGTTGGAAGGGCAGAATCTACACAGCCCAAACCCGCTGGAACGACCCCCACCAGCAGCTCGCCCTCAAAGGTAGGTGCTACAACCGTATCCTCCCCCGCGTTCGTCGGGGGGGGGGAACCCACATTGATCACTACAATGGGAGTAGGCGTAATTACTACGGGAGTAATCGGAGTGAACGCGACCCTGCACCGGACCAATGGCCTTTCCTCCTCTTCGGCCGATGACGATTAATCTCGAGGGTGCACGGCCCCCGAGGGCCCCTCATCCCAAAATATGGTCCATGGTGGGGAAGGCACCGCATAAAACTCGACCGATGCCGCCCTCGATACGTGACGTGGCGCTATTATGGCAAAAAACCGAAGGACTGCACCCGGATGCCGGGAGGCTAGTTAAGGAGCCCTGCCACGACTATAACGGAAAAGCAAAGTCAGTAAATAAAATCCTAGAACCACAAACCAAGCAAGACAAAAGATATTTTTCTTACCCCCGGCAGGCCTACAGTTGTGTCTCTCCCAAAAAGACGCCCACGTACGTATCCCTTTAGTATGAGGAAGCACAGCTTCGAGCCACCCACGCATCCCTACTAGCAGGGTAGGTGGCGACCTCTCGGCTACAGAGGCAACAACGAGACAACATTAGCATACAACAAAACAAAAAGGGAGAACAGAACAAAATTAATTGTCTCAGTAACGTGACTCACGTGCATGGTTCCAAGCCTCCGGGAACCGTGAAGGGGATGCCACTAGATGCTTGATTTTTATGTAAAAGAGCTGCTCGAAGGGGCGGGGCTCGATCTCATCATCCAGCGCTATTGTCTTCCTTCTCGACCCATGAGGGCACGCCCGAAGCATGGTACCCCGTACCCGTTGAGGGGCATAAATGGCAAGCACGTGCTGCAACATGACCACTCTGCCAGCCATTTCCCGTACTTCGGGAACATCGCCAACAACTTATATAGAGAGGGGGTGAGCTGGCTTGCACACACCCCATAATAACGATTGAAGTCCACCACAAAGGTGGAAGCAAAATCTTGAACCCCAGCCTGAAGGGGTACGCATAAAAGATGCAGTACCCCCTGCGATCATTGTGAACCCTTTCCTCGCTTCGCGCAAGGACTATATCAGCATGGGTAGGGATGACCCCCTGCTCCCGTAATCGGGCCATACCAACCCCCCCATCAGTGGGGCTTCATCTATAGGGTCCTCCTCGCCATCAACGGTGAAATCTATCGCCGGACCTCTGGGCAGGGGGAATACATCATTCTAAACACACTATTTACACTGTACTTGGACACGTTGCGCATAGCCTGCCTCCCGTCGCCGATGACTATTACGTACCAAAGCAAACCCAAGGATTAGAACGTAATCGAGTCCCGACCTCTCCCGAATCATACTAATGACATCATGCCAACGACTTGATTATATGAAAAAGTGATGTTGAAAAACTCTATGAAATTCGGACCGCCGCCATGAAAAACACGGCCTCGACCAGAGCGACTGTCATCCATTCCTTATCCTAAGTCTTTTATATCGTTGTTGACAAAATCCGCTCATCAAGCTCGAGTGAGGGACGACCTCGATAAGCGGAGGGACTAATTGTATGGATTGGAATCCGACCCTATAATAATCATCGAAGTTATCCACCTTTCTCAATTAATCCAAGATTAATAAGTGGCATGATCACTCGTAATTAACGACATTTAACGCCTGCCTGATACGATTAATAAGGCTACGGCCCACCTGCTGCCCTGGAGACAAAATCCAAAGTGGTCCCGACCATCAACTGTTAGCTCATACAACTCACTACTATAAAAATTAGAAAGGGAAGCCTAATGAGGGGTTCCTCTCCTTCCTCATGGGAACTCTCCAAAATAGAGAGAGTGAGAGAGAACAACATATGAGAAAAATACAATCTCACAAAAGAATACAACGTGATTGTAATGCTCTGAACCTCTTCATGGAAAGGCAGACCACACCATTACCATCAATAAAAATCGTCAACCTTTCTCACCCTAATGGGGATTGCCTACTATTATCTCTTTTATATAATTCTTGAATTATTATGACTTGCTATGATTGACCCATAATTTATGTATATTATTTCGTATTCATAAAGTATATGGTAACTTTTGAATCAAACAAGGAACGCATTTGAACTAATAAGTTTCTGCATATTAACCCTATTATCTAAGCTTATGAATTAATGTGACAAGCTAGTCTAATCCACCTCTCAGCTATACAACACAACAACAATTCTCATATTACTCTTAGGGGGACTCGAACTTACAACATCTCGGTTGGAAATGGGGGTTGCTTACTATCAAAGCAACCCATCTTGTCTGCTATACAGCAGATAATCTCAAAATGATTTTACTAACTTCATTTTTCTCAACAATGGATCGCAACATTAACTCGACCCAATTACTTTGACTTAGCCATTTAAGGCCATTGCAATTGTTCCATTGGTCAACGATCAACTAAAAGTATCTATACCTGTTTAGGTGTTCACTACACATACAAACTTGATGAAATTAAGGAAGCCTAGCAGTATTCTCATAAAAATATATACTGTTAATTGTACTCCTAAAATCATGACCAAGTCATTTTCAGGCTGCAGTACTTTTTTACCTAGCAGTCTTCATTAATTTAAAAAAAAAAAAAAAAAACTAAACAACTATTAGTAGTGGAAAAAGCAAGCCCTAAAAAGACAAATTTGAGATCATTGCAAAACAAAAGAAAAACAAAACCAATTGGCAGAAAGTGTCTTCATTCTTTTTCTCACGTTTATCATTCTATTTATTTATCCATCTTTTGGGAACACTGATTACACAGGGAGGGAAAAAGGAAAAATGCAGTACACGTTTATTGACAATTGTTGTGTCAAACGAATATGCATTCATATATCTGCAGCCAAAACAGATCACAAAGCAATAGAGATTGTCCAAGAGAAACACCCCACCCCCTCAAAGGAAATTAAGGAAAGAGAAAATGTTACTTGTGCAGTCTTTTTATTGAGATTATTTTGGAAAATCTATTAGAATATATACTGCTGAGCATAATAAAACAAGATAAACAATCAATTAAATTAGACGTGCGAATAAAATCCTACATTGATAATGCCTACATATAAGGTGTAGAGATTTTTTAATAGTGTGATGCCTTTTGGAAAAATAATATTGGCCTAGCCTAAAACGGATAATATCACACTATGTTAAGACTATAATTGGATCGATTTAGCCCAATAACTGGTATCAAAGACCAGGCCAGGTTCAGAGGGGTGACATCGCAATGCCAGAGTGATGAAGCAATGACTCGATTTGCTTACTCCCATGAGCTTGGAGACTCGCACATGACAAAGAGCTAGTTGCGGGCTTCAGTTGCCGTAAATACTCTAACATGTGGGTGATACATAATTAATTTCGAAAATTAACCCATAAATAGTGGTAATGGACCATGTGGAATTGGTTCGACGGGAGACCCATGGATCGTGATAGTGGGCTAAGTGGAACTTAGTTCGAGGTAGAGACCGTTAGGTGTACAAACAAAAGCAGGAAATATTAGGATCCTACATATAAGGTGTAATGATCTATTAATAGTGTGAGACTTTTTAAGAAGAACTATGCGGGTTTGGCCTAAAAAGAACAATATAACACTATGTTAAGAGTATAGCCATGTTTGACTCAAAAGATTTTTAATTCCTTTTAAGCAAATCAATCAATGAAGAAGGGGTAAATCCTAGTTAAGGATAATTAATTCTAGATCCGAGATGAATAACATGAATAGAAAGTATGAATATTGGCGACGATTATAACCAGACTTAATATAATAAAGAAAGATGCATTAAGTAAGATTAAGTGACAATAAAATATAAATAAAAGAAAGGATTCACCCGATCTTGAGTGAAGCGGATCCTCTCTCATTTAATAAAGTTAAAGATCAATGATAGACAAATACACGAATCATAGGATCCTTTTTGGATCTCATGAAGTTCTGGGATCACGAATCCTTTTTTTTCTTTTAAGAGATATGTTTACATATTTTCTAGAGAGAAGGAGAGGGAGAGGGATAGAGAGAGCCCCCCCTTCTTGGGAAGTCCTCGCCTCCTATTTATAAGGGGGATATCCATAGAAAATCTTAAAAAAGGTACAATTTAGAGGGAATATTCGATAGAATATTTCTTTTGAGTATTTCAAAGCAAATTAGTTATTTGATGACGGTCCGACCTTGGCTACTGATGATGGTCCGACCTTGGCCTGTCTGATGACGGTCCGACCTTGATTATTAATGACGGTGCGACCTTGACTATTGATGACGGTCCGACCTTGACATGTCTGACCATAACCTTATGTCTCTGCATTCCAAATTTCTCCGATCTAATTTTGATCCATACACACCCAACACAATCTAATAAGTTTGAACGAAAATTTTATAATTGTTGTTTTAGCACTTCAAGTAGGAAAAATGTATTTGATACCCTCAACTAATTAGTTACTTATATTAGAAAATCTTTGGCCTTCTGGTGAGGTATTCAAAACCTTTAACTATTCTTGGCAGTTGGCACACCATGTTGACATGATCTAAAACTACGATTATACTAATAATCTCCCTGGCTTCGACCCAGCCATGCAAGAGGATTATAATGATATTCCTAACGATGTAAAAAGTTTAAAAGTGGAAAAAGAATATTATATTTAATTTCAAAGTGCCAAAATCATCATAAGTAAAGTGAGAAAATGATGATGTTGATGGATTTCCACAGTGTTCACAAGTTACTTTGTGAGTGAAACATTCACTTGAAATTTAAGAGGATCCGGCGCGCAATAAAGTAAAAAGACACTCCTATACATTTTAACGTCTGCTCTTCAATTCCTTGACACCTCCTAAATTTCGAGAAACGGCTCAAAGGTTGCATTTTTGCTGCTTTTCTATTTCTTTTATTATTTCCCTCATCATATATTATTTAAAATATGATGTAAAGCAGTGAGTCTATTCCAACTTTCAATAATTTTATAAAATGAGTGCCCTCCACTTCAGCTCGAACTCGAAATACTTTAGGCATACTACTAAAGTTTGTCGTTTATTGATAAATGCCGTGGGAATAAGTCTTCTTGATAATATGTGTGTGAGTTTGATTCTCATTGTTCCTCTTTGTAAGCCCACAAGGTATTTTACGAGGGTAAATTTTAATCTAACTATTAAATAAATAATACGATTAATCATAAAAGAAATTACCCTATGTTATGAATAATTTGTACATTGAATGTTACATTGGATGTTACGTTGGATGCTACATTGGAAGCGTCTAAAAAGCGATTAATCATAAAAGAAATTACCCTATGTTATGAATATTTAGACGTTTTTTTTTGTCTAAAAAGCGTCTAAATAAGTGAAAACACTGATAGAAGAGAAGTTGGTATGGCATACCTTTAATCTCTTTATTTATTGATGACCCAAAGTGAACTATGGAAACACACCTCCCCTCCCCCCACACACACCTTTTAATAAAAATATATTTCTATTTGTATCGATTAAGCAAGCTCCGTTATACTACAAGTGTATCTTTTTTTTTACAATTTAAGTTACCTGCAATAACGAAACTAATTATAATAGGTTATTATAATTATAACATATATAAACTAATTAGTTCATGTATGTTATAATTTTTATATTATTAACGTGTTTAATATGTTACTAAAATTTTCATGTTGTATTTTTATATTATCAAGCTCCGTTATACTACAAGTGTATCTTATTGTTTTACAATTTAAGTTATCTGCAATAACCAAAGTAATTATAATAGGTTATTATAGTTATAACATACACGAACTAATTAGTTCATGTATGTTATAATTTTTATATTATCGATTAATGTGTTTAACATGTTATAATAGGTTATTTACAAAAATTTCATGTTTATTATAAAATAATAAAAGAAGAAGAACAATATTGCAGAGAAAAGTAGGGAGAGAATCCTTATTGAATTTTGGGATGATTTACAATGGGGTAAGACCCCTCTATTTATAGGAGAAATATGACTTAGTCACAAAGTAAAACTCTCCACAAGATAGACATTCACTCTAAATAGAATTCTATTCATAACACTCCCCCTTGAATGTCTATTCAATGATAATGTGCCTCGTTAAAACCTTAACTAAAATAAAACCCAGTGGAAAAAAAATTCTAGAGAAGGAAAAAGAGTACACATATCTACAATACGCCTTTTGGTTGCCTCCTTAAAAACCTCGCAAGGAAAACCCAGTGGGACAAAACCTTGAAAGGGAAAAAGAGTGCAACGCGCATTAACTCCCCCTGATGAGAGCATCAATTCACATCCTTGAGCTTTCACATATCTTTGCACTAGCTTCTTGAAGGTTGACGTCGACAAAGAATTTATATCAGCTTCAATATATTTTCATAACGACATAACATAGAGATCTCTTCATTCATATATTCAGGTACCTGAATTTCTCATGAGATATTATGAAGTATTATGTCATGTGATCTTCTAGATCACTTGCCTCCTTTATTATGATCATTTTGATCATTTGCTCATCTTCTTTGTCAAGAAGTTTATTTGAAACCGATTGTCTATACGCTTTAAGCTAACCATAGACTTTGTCCTTCCAGGACTTATTATAATACGAGCATTTGCAGTGAGAATATAGTTACTTTTTTTGGGTCAGCAAATGCGTCTGGCATGCTTTGCAATAAATTGCACATGAATTATCATTTTATGAACTTCAAGTTCATATTATTTTATTCGAGGATCTCGATGTATAAATGATAATTTATTCCATGTAACTTTTCTCAATTGTTTTTCATGTCTCCCCTCATGTTAGAAAAACTAACTTGTTTCCCCAACTTTGAGAACATATCTTTGTGTGTTATGGTGTTAATCAAAATATATACCGCACATCAATAATAATAAGATGGAATTATTTGGTTCCTGACCCTGAACCACTTGTGATGGGAGAAAATAATATACTTTCGTATGCAAAGTTTATGTATATCAAACTGATATATATAAACTTTGTTCTCATAAGCAATAGTTTAGCTATTAAGTGGAGGCACTCAATAAATCATTTTGCTAAAACAGCTGTGATGTAAACCAACTTATCAAGATGAACTTCTTGAATAGAAAATCCGGAATATGCTCTAAATTAAATTATTGAGCAAGTTACCTCGCACACACCGGCCAGGTTGCGGGTTAATAATAATTGCACATGTAACCATCTCATAGATGCATCTTATGTGGTATACATGGCAGGTGAATGGGCCCATATTCACCTTTGATATTTCCAGCATTCATGGGATTCAATCCCACTTTTAGTTGGTATATTAATTAATGAGAACATGCACATAACAGAATTCGTAAAGAACTTTCTAGTTCTTTAATATTTACCCATATGAATTCTCTTTATTTTATGCCAACTGAATAAATTATCAATATTGATAAATTTCAGATTTACACCATGATGTGCGCAATTATGATAAACTCCAAGTTTATTATGATATGGGTTTTATATCAATAAAATATCTACTTCATTGTGGTATTCTTTTGTTTATGTAGTACAAATTGGAGATAAAGCGGGTAGCTTTTTACATATATATTATCCCGCTACAAATTGTAGTAATAGAAGATATTAAATCTTTCCTTTATTTATAGTCTCAATATAATCAACCGCTTTCGCGAATACTTTGGAAACTAAATATGTTTCTTTGAGACTTACTACAACACAATACCTTGTAGGTAATTAATTGTGTTTCTCCAAAATAATAATAATTGGCTCTTCCAAAGCTCTCAATTAATTTTGTACTACCACAAATTTATCAACATCCATGTGGTGAATATCTCTTTTAAAGAGAAAGTTATACCATAATGTGTATGGTCAAAATTATATGCAAGATCTGCTTCTTGCATTACCGTTGTCTTTTAATAATTATAATTCCAAAATATTTTGGCGTACAATAGGTACGTGACCAATGGCCATTCATGCCATAATAATGATATTATTTTCTTATATCATCTCAAACCTCCTTTTAGAGGTAAGTGTGGTGTAATCACTACCACTAGCACATTTATATTCTTCTAGAAACGAATATATATTCATAAATCAGATGTTTTATCATTCACATCATGAATGGACCACAGTCATCTGTATGTGCTTTATAAAATCTCATGTCAAATCGATGACAAACATTTTTACAAAGTGTGGGATTATTTTGAGAATCCTTATTGTTCTCATTACCACAAATGATGACGATTATAATTTCGTCTATTGCCACGTCCACATCCATTGATACATTCACGGTAATAATTTTGTCTTCTTTCAGACTTATCAAATTGCTATCACATTCTCTTAAGGGAATGAGAATGGAGAAAATTCAATGGGACGGGTTTTCACTTCTTGTGCGCATGATCATCTATGACTTTGATCATAGCAAGACATAGAAATTTTACCACTTCATGTGGGTGTAATTTCTTAAAACTCCATTAGAGTTATAATCAAACTTTGTTGTCTTTGCCTGTATATAAAATCAAATTATAGAATTTCAAGAATTTGAAAGAGAAAAGTAAAATACTTACCTTAAATCCAGAATTTTAATCATGAAGGAAGTTCATGAAACAATTAACAATCATTATGCTCAATCCCAAAGTTTCTACTCAATTGATTAGAGTCTCGTGCTGATAACGTATTATAAAATAATAAAAGAAGAAGAACAATATTGCATAGAAAAGTAGGGAGAAAATTCTTATTGAATTTTGGGATGATTTACAATGGGGTAAGACCCCTCTATTTATAGGAGAAATATGACTTAGTCACAAAGTAAAACTCTCCACAAGATAGACATTCACTCTAAATAGAATTCTATTCATAACAATGTTGTATTTTTATATTATCAAGCTCTGTTATACTACAAGTGTATCTTATTGTTGTACAATTTAAGTTACCTGCAATAACCAAACTAATTATAACATACATGAACTAATAACATGAACATTTTAGTAAATAACCTATTATAACATATTAAACACATTGATAATATAAAAATTATTTATAACTGAATCCCTTACTAATTTATTTGACAAGCAAAATAAGATGTATTTCGGAGGACTTTGACCCGATTAGTCAAAGACATGATTTTTTCTGCGTACATCTTTGTCTTACACACGGATGTATGCATATTTTATTTGTATTTGCTGAGAGACGCAACAGATTAATTAGCAATAAAATATATTAGTGTACACTACGCCCATTAATTTTTACTCAAAATTCAAGATGCTCATTGAAGTAATAAATATTCATCAATATTCCTAAATCCTTTCAGCAATAGTACAGTACAACATAACATCCAATAGCGTATCCTCGGCGTCACGTTTCTTGAAAATTTTTTTGCTTAAAAATCACATAGTACTGGTCCATAATATTCACTTTTTTAAATTGTTAAGAAGGGATTAACCCTTCTTTCCAAAGTTGCCCTTAGAAATTTCGAATGAGCAAGTTAAAGTTAATATGGTCAATTTTTTATTAATTAATTCTAAAAAATAAATTCCTTAGCATATGCTAAAAGACACAAAAAATCACCTACAGTAGACCGGAGAGATATGTAAGCACATTTTTATCAACCTTGCCACCTAAAATTTATATATCTTTCCTTTTGGAAAAATTGCAAAGAAAATTTTCAATAGGATATCTCTCGGAAAAACAAATATATAAATTTTAGTAATAATGTAACGACCCGATCGGTCGTTTTGAGCTCTAGAGTGTAGTTCAGCAGCTTGAGGTGATGAGCAGCTTCACTTCAGGTATTATGACTTGTACGCATGGTCGGAATTGAATTTTGAAAACTTCGGAGTTGAATTGAAAAGAGAATTCTCATTTCGGAAGCTTTAAGTTGAAAGGATTGTCTAATATTGGATATTTGAGTAAACGACCTCGGAATCGGATTTGAAGGTTCCAGTAGGATTGTATAAAAAATTAGGACTTGGGCATATGTCCGGATCGGATTTTGGAAGACTGGGGAACTTTAGCACCTAATATGGAAGTTATCATTTTTAGAAGAATTCCATAAATTTTGTTCGAAGCACATTTCAGTTTTATCGATGTCCGTTTGGGATTTTGAGTCTGGGAATAGCTTAGTCTTGTGATTCTGCTGTTGGGAGCGTGATCGGAAGTGAATTGGACGATCCGTGGCTCATTTTTGAGTCATTTAGCTAGAGATAGAAATTTGAAGGTTTTGGACGAATTTGACCGGAAGTGGACTTTTTGATATCGAGGTCAGAATCTAATTCTGAAAGTTGGAGTAGGTCCGTAATGTCGAATGTGACTTGTGTGCAATATTTGAGAGGTCAATCGGATGTGATTTGGTAGGTTTCGACATCGGAGGAAGAAGTTTGAAGTTCTAAAGTTCATAAAGTTCGAATTGAGATGTGATTCGTGATTTCGGCATTGCTTGATGTGATTGGAGGCTTCCAGCAGGTTTGCATTATGTTTTAAGACCGGTTGGCGTGATTGATTGGGATCTTGGGGGCCTTGGGTAGATTTCGGATGGTTAACGGATCAAATTTGGAGTTTGAAAAAGGGTTTCAGCAGTTGGTATATGGTGTAACCGCACCTGCGAGGATTTGGCCACAAGTGCAGAGCCGAAGAAGCGGCTAAAGGAGCAGCAATGCAATTGAGAAGGGAGAAGGTTGGGACCGTATATGCGGTCAAGTCGCCGCAGAAGCGGGACCGCACCTGCGAAACGAGGAGCCTAGAAGCGGAATTAGAGGGCCTGGGAAGGACCCCTGATGCGGTAGTAGGGCCGCACCTGCGGAACAGCAGAAGCGGTCAATTGATCGCAGGTGCGGAAAGGCTTAATTCAGTGTGCTCTTTGAAAATTAGGAGATGGTCATTTTTCTCCCATTTTCATTTGGTGTGGGCGACTTTGGAGAGCTTCAAGGGGAAATGTTCTTCAAGTATCTCAAGGTAAGTCGTTCCTTCTCATTACAAGTTAAATATATGATTTAGATATGGATTTGAATATGGAAATTAGTGAAAAACTTGGGTTTTGAGGAAAAACCTAGAAACTTAGTATTCTTGAATTTTGACCATGATTCTAAGAATGAAATTGAGAGTAAATTATATATTTGAGTTCGTGAAGTTATGGGCAAACTTTATCTTCGAAAAATTTTAAGAATCCGAGCACATGGGCCCGAGGCCATTTTTTTGTCAACTTTTCGATCGGGGTTAGGAATTATCATAAATTGGATCATTAGGAGTAATTGGATGTATATTAATTTATTTGCATAATTATTGGGTTGTTATGGAGCATTGTGCATCGATTCGAATCTTCAGAAAGGCGTGGAATGCCGGTTATAGAACTTCGAAGCGAGGTGAGTCTTCTTTCTAACCTTGTAAGAGAGCATTCTCTCCATAGGTGAGTTAATTGGTTATGTGCTCCTATTTGTGGGGGCTATGTACGCACGAGTTAACGATAGTCCGTTTGTAGTTACTATTATGCTTAAGTTCGGATAGTTTAGGGCCCAAAAGCATGCTTACTTGTAATACTTACAACCTTGTTGACAAACTTAAAAAATGTTTAAAGCATATGGAACGTGAAAATAAATTTCTAAAAGGATAGATATCATCTCTTGACTTTTAAAATAGAAACTTATCTTTTCCTGAATATTTTCTCATTGATGAATTATTGATTTGAGTGTTTGAATGTGGTTATCTATTGTTGAACGGGATGAACGCCTCGATAGATTAAATAGATATATATATGATTTGTGTCATTCGACCCTATGGCAGTGCACAGTTAAATATTGTTGGATCGAGCCGTACGACCTTGGCATGATTTGTGCATGCTTGTATTGTTTGCCTTGGGATTTATAGATGTTGATATTTTCTCTCCCTGACTTAAGAATAAATGTATAAATGATGAAAAGGAATTTGAGAATTCCCTATAAAAGGAAGAATTATTTACTTGCTTCATTCTATTGAATCACAATCATTTTTATAAAAAAATTTGGTTTATTATATTATGGACGTATCATTATTGGACAACTAATAAGTTTTGACGTTGCACTTTCGTCTCTACTTTTTCGAGATTAGACGAGATACATACTAGGTACACATTGTGTTCGTACTCATACTACAATTTTTGTGCATTTTTGTTGCATGGGTTCATGTGGCTAGTAGCTTAGTGGCATAGCGGCATGGTTGATATAGGGATCTAGGTGAGCTGCATTTATTAAGACGACCCGCAGCCAGCAGAGTCTCCTTTAGAGTATTGTACTGTATTTTCATTTCTGTCCAATTTATATTCTGGATAGTCAGTATACTTTATTTCATTCCCTAGTAAATGCTCATGTATTTGTGAGACCGGGTTCTGAGATGGTTATGGGGTATTTTGTACAGACTTCTTGACATACATATTTAACTTCAAATGAATATCTTTTATTAGTAAAAATTGAAGGAAAGTTAGTTTTCACTATTCTTTAATTAAGATTTTAATTAAGTATTTATGGTTCACTTGCCTGACAGTGGTGTCCAGTGCCATCATGACCCTTACTGGATTTTGGGTCGTCACAACATGGTATTAGAGCACAAGGTTCTCTTAGGTCTCACGAGTCATGAGCAAGTCTAGTAGAGTCTAACAGATCGCTATGGAGATGTCTGTACTTATCTTCGGGAGGCTACATGACTGTTATGAGTAATTCCCTTCTTGTTTCTCACCGTGTAGTTTTATTCCTTTGAGGCTTATGCCTTTATTTCCTTCCTATTCAATCGGATGTGATGTGGAGCACTTATTATAAATTGGAAATTGAGAAATTTTAAAGGTACTACAGAGGTGGTGCGGGATGCTTCTCCCTGCATAGTTGATTTGACTATTGTTGTCAATTTGCAGAAGGATATTTCAGTCGTTTCAGCTCAGTAGGTGTATTTCTAAGAGATCTGAGGCTAGGCACAAATTGACAGTATACTTATTAACAGTTATCACACGGTATTGATGTGATGGTAGGATTCTTGCCTACATGTCGGGGCAGTGAATGACTTGGAGGATGGTGTACTTAGTGCATGATTTAGAGATTCAGTATTTCATTCAGGGGAAAGACAATCGGGATAGAATGTTTAGATTTGGATTGATGGAGTAACGAGGCTTGGTATTTGCGAGCGTGCTGGAAGTTTCACCTATGATGAGGTATCATTGTCCTTGTTGAATGTACTAAGCTTGCCGGTGTTAAGACCTTCTACGATTCGCCCTTAGGGCAGGATATTGTAAGATAGTAGTGGAGAAGCGGCTGTTAGAGATCACAAGGTGTGATGGTTCAGGATTGACTGTGTATTTCTAATGTTGACATCTTGAGAGAGACGATTCTTCAAAAATGTTTGAAAGCTAGTAGCGATCTAATGGTTCAAGTGCTACCGAGATAGATTTTGATCTAAGGCATTAGCTGAGTAGCAAAGGATGAGGAAGGACGTATGCGAAGTGTCACGATGTGGTTAAACTTCTAGAATGGAAGGTGTAAGAAGTGGAGGTCAAGTAGTTTCTTAAAATGGTGAGTCTTCCCAAAGTGGGAGAGTGGCAGGATAGTATTGGGATTTAGTTGGAGGTTAACCACACCCTTGAGGAATGTTTGGAGTGATTTGGGGAGTTTTAGTGGACATTGGTTGGGTCTACAGACTTAATTTGAAATATCGGTTTTTATTCAGCGGGACATTCGATGTGACGAAAGGAAGCTGTTTGATATGAAGGAGGATACAACATAATTTCGAATTGGAAGATATTGCTGCCCATTTAGTTGATGTCCACAAGGAGTGAATGGACTTGTGCAATTGGTGGATGAGCACGGGCTCATGATGGGTTATGGATGACATAGTGATTGTGCCAAGTGCAGCGTTGTTGAAAGATGTCGGCGTGTAACCTCCACATGTGGGAGTAGACCAGCGGTCGCGTGGTTGGCGAAACTCCTACAAAGAATCCTACTGGCTATCTGGTAAGGAGGTGGGGCATGTGAATGTGGTTAATAATTCAAAGTATTCATAAATGTTTTACTGAAAGATTTCGAGGAGCTTGGTGAGTTGGTTGTGTTAGATCATTTAAAAATGAAGAAAGAATCTTGTTGGGTTCCAAAGTTGCGTAATGGTCGCTTCAAGCTATGTAACGACCCGACCGTTCGTTTTCAGCCCTAGCACGTCATTCAGCAGTCTGAGGCCATGAGTAGCTTCATTTCAGGCATTGTTACTTGTACGTGTGGTCGGAATCGAATTTTGGGAAATCTAGAGTTCATTTTGGAAGGAGAATTCTTATTTTGGAAGCTAAAAGTTGAAAGAATGAACTAGGATCAGACAACGGCCTCAAAATTGGGATCTGAAGATTATAGTGGGTTCGTAGGATGATTTCGGGCTTGGGCGTATGCCCGGATTGGGTTTTGGATAACCCGGAAATGTTTTGGCTCCTATTGCGGAAGTTATCATTTTAGAAGAAATTTCATAAATTTGATTTGATGAGCATTTCACTGTTATCAATGTTTGTATGGGATTTTGAGATTGAGAATAGCTCCGAATGGTGATTCTGGAGTTAGGCGCGTGATCGGAAGTGAATTCGGAGGTCCGTAGGTCATTTTGGAGCCATTTGGCTAAAGATAGAAATTTGAAGGTTTTTGAGAAGTTTGATCGAAGGTAGACTTTTTGATATCAGGGTTAGAATTCAATTTCGAAAGTTAGAGTAGGTTTGTAATGTCAAATATGACTTGTGCGAAAAATTTGCGGTCAAGCGGACGTGATTTGATAGGTTTAAATATCAGAAATAGAAGTTTGAAGTTCTAAAGTTCATAAAGCTTAAATCGGGGTGTAATTCATAGTTTAACGTTGTTTGATATGATTTGAGGCCTCGGGCACGTCCGTAATGTATTGTGGGATTGGTTGATAGGCTTGGTTGAGGTCCCGGGGACCTCGGGTGGATTTTGGGTGGTTAACGGATCGAAAATAGATTCTTGGGAAGGATGAAGTTTGTTGGTTGCTGCTATTTGTGCTTCTGCGGAAATGGGACCGCAGAAGCAGATTTCTTCAAAGGTTCATGGACTGCATCTGCGAACGTGGATATTGCTGAAGCGAAAATAGGGCGGCCAGGGCGGATTGCAGAAGCGGCTGTCGACTGCACATGCGGATCCGCATAAGCGGCCCAGGGTCCGCAAGTGCGGAAATTACTGGAGCAGTGAGGTCTTTAAAAAATTCGGGGTTCAGTTCATTTCAACCCCATTTTTCTTCCATTAAAGTCAATAGGGAGCAGCTTTGAGGCGCCATTTTCGTCACTTGTCATGAGGTAAGTAATTTAGGCTAGCTTTGAGTTAAATACAAGGTCTATACATGGATTTGGGCATGAAAATTATAAAAACAAAAACTTGGGGTTTGACGGAAGACCAAGAAAATTTCTGTTCTTGAATTTTGACCATAATTTTGAGTATGGAAGTAAGAGAAAATTATATATTTGAGTTCCCAAGGTCATGGGTAATCATTATCTTCAAAAAATTTCAAATTCCGGGCACGTGGGCCTGAGGGCATTTTCGTTAAATTTTTTATCGGGGTTAGAAATTGTTATAAATTAGATTGTAATGATTATCTTTATATTAATAGGTTTACATAACTATTGGCTAGTTTTGGAGCGTTGTGCATCTATTCGAGTCTTCGGAAAGGCGTGGAATGTCGGTTATGGATCTTCGGAGCGAGGTGAGTCTCCCTTCTAACCTTGTAAGAGAGAATTGTTCTCATAGGTGAAATAATTGATTATGTGCTCCTATTTGTGGGGGATACATACGCACGAGGTGACGAGAGTCCGTGCATAGCTACTATTATGCTATTGTCCAAGTAGTTAGGACCCAAAAGCATGTTATACTTGGATTATTTATGAACCCATTGATAGTTTGAATTGCTTCAATCATACTGAATTAGTAAGTAAATTCCTAAGAGGTTTAAACTTCATTTCTTAAAATTTGTTAAAGGAAAATCGATTTTATTTGGATAAATATTCCCCGATAAGTTCTTGGTTGACTGATTGAGCATGTATCTCTATGTGTGCCTGCGTCACATGCATGATTCGTAAGCAGGGTATATGTTTATTTATGGAATGGTCCGAACGCCTTGGCAGATTAAATAGATACATCTATGATTCGGGCCGCTCGACCCTCAGCAGTGCACATTTTACATTTGTATTGGAGCGGGCCGTCGACCTCGGCATGATTTGCGCATGATATATATTGTTTTCCTGAGAATTTTAAATGTGGATATTGCCTTTCATGGCTTGGTATAAATTGATAAAATAATGAAAAGTAAACCTTGAAAATCCTTTATTACTTGTTGAAGGTGTTTACCTATTTTCTCGCTTTGTGAGTTAGAACTGCCATATAAAATCCCTGATTTCCTCACACATTTGATATATTATTATTGGACCACTAGTAAGTGTCAAAGTTGACCATCTCGTTTGTACTTCTTCGAGATTAGACGAGATACTTGCTGAGTACACGTTGATTACATACTCATGCTACACTCTTATGCATTTTTTTGTACAAGTATAAGTAACTCTAGCGGCCTACGGGGTATAGCAGTGCAGATAATTCTAGGACTAGGTGAGCTACATTATTCGAGGCGACCCACAGCTGGTGTAGTTTCTTTAAGCATTTTTATATTTATTCCCCGTCCACTGTATTTTGGACAGATGTTGTATTTTATTTTCTTTATCAATAGATGCTCATGCACTTGTGACATCGGGTTCTGAGATGGTTTTTCGTAAGATGTGTACTAATAGTTATTACTTTATTTGAATTGAAGTAGAGATTGTTTTAAATTATGAAAAATGGAAGGAGAAATCCTACATTTTTAAAGTTATTAAAAGAGAACTTAATTGATAATTTAGTAGGCTTGCGTGACAGAGGTGTCCGACACTACCACGACTCTTAGTGGATTTTGGGTCATGACAAGCTAAGTGAGGGAGTCCACCACATACGATTGGGTTGTATGATTACCTTCTTGTGAGGTTTCAGGTTATCAGCGTATTGGTAAGTTTTTTCGGCTAAGTAAAGAGAACATTAGTAGTAATTGGAGCAAAGAAATTGAAGAATGTGATCGATAATTAGCATCATCAATTCAGGTTTAACCTTTGGGAAGACTAGGGAATTATTCTTCGTGTAGTAGTGGGTTGCACGAAAGGTGATTCGGCCATGTGCTTCTTTGGGAGGGTGGTCATGGGCTAGCGGAGCCTTTTAGTTGATTATATTCGAGACCATGTCAAAGTGGGTGGCTCTCAATAATTGTCCTAGTGAATCCAAAAGTTAAAAATGTGGTGTCTAAGGATTCAAGCTCAAAATCCATCCTTCCAAATTTTCATAAAACAGAAAATTTACATTTCATGTCAGAAACACATCAAACGACGCCCGTTTTCAACAAAACTATAGAGCAAGTGCTTAAATCATATATAAGACTTGTACTAGGCGCCGAAACTAGAATACAGGCACGATACCATAATCTTCTAATCAAATTTTCATTTCCAATTTACTTAATTATCTCCAGAAAACAATTACACACAAAAATTCATTTCTCGGGCTTGAGACCTCGGAATTCGATTCCGGGCATACACCAAGTCCCACACTTTCCTATGGACTCTTCAAGACCGTCAAATCACGAGTCCGGGTCCTTTTCCCTAACATATTGACCGAAGTCAGGTTTGTTCATTGTAATATCAAAATTTAGCATTTTTTTCACAAAATTCATATTTAAGCTTTCCGGCTACACGCCCGGACTGCGCACGCAAAGTGAGGCAACCCTAGATGATGTTTTCAAGGCCTCAGAAGTACATAATGGGTAAGAAAACAAGTAATGATCCTTTGAGTTGTCACAGCTACCTCCCTAATTTCCTTATATACGTTCACATTCCATTTCCCACGTTGCACAGGCAAAATGCATCACATCTTCCAAACGCACATTAGGCGATCGCAACTTCAACCCCATTATCGCATAAGCCGTCAACCTGCAGCCCCAACCTTCCTCTTTCGCGATTGCATTGCACTTCCTATGATCACATACGCCAAATTCCACCTCCCTCACTCTTGCTCTATGCGATCGCGTACCCTCTCATGCGATTGCATAGAGTAAAAACCCGCTGCACTCATACCAGAAAACCAGCAATCCTCATAAGGTAAGAATCGATCCGTTGAGCATCCGAAACACGCCTGAGGCCCCCGAGACCTCAATCAAACATACCAAAAATTCCTATAACACTTTACGGACTTGCTCGAGGCCTGAAATCATAGGTAATAATGCTAAAACCACGAATCAACCTCTAATCCAAGCTTTATGAACTTTAGAACTTCAAACTTCTACGACGTTTAAATCTATTAAATCACGTCCTATTGACCTCAAATTTTGCACACAAGTTATATGTGACATTATGGACCTACTCCACCTTTCGGACTCAGATTCCGACCCCGATATCAAAAAGTCCACTTCCGGTCAAACTTTTCAAAAACCTTCAAATTTCTATCTTTAGCCAAATGACTCCAAAATGACCTACGGACCTCCAAATTGACTTCCGATCGTGCTCCCAACTCCAAAATCATCATACGTTGTTACTTCGATACTTGGATTCCGAAAATGGACATCGATAACACTCAAATGCACTTTAAGACAAACTTATGAAATTTCTTCAAAAATGCTAACTTCCACAATAGGCGCCAAAACACTCCCGGGTCATACAAAACCTGATCCGAGCATACGCCCAAGTCCAAAATCGTCATATGAACATGATGGAAACTTCAGATCCCGATTCCAAGGTCGTTTACTCAAAAATGCAATCCTAGTTTTCTTTCAACTTTAAGCTTCAATTCTCTTTCCAAATCAACTTTGAACTTTCCGAAATTCAATTCCAACCACGCATACAAGTCATAATACCTTAAATGAAGCTGCTCATGGCCTTAAACTACTGAACGGCGTGCTAGAGTTCAAAACGACCTGTCGGGTAGTTACATTCTCTCCCACTTAAACATATGTTCATCCTCGAACGTGCCATGAACTGTGTCAGGGTTGTCTGAAATCACTGCTTAACACCTCGAGCACCTACCTGTGCTACTAAAACTCGGTTGGGCACCCCAAGTCAATAAATATGAAGATATCCCCCTTTTTTTACTTAAGAAAATAAGCCTTAGACCTCAATTCTAACATCCGAAATTCTATGGCAAGCCTATTTCCAGCATAAGCTCACTGTATCAATAAATACACGTATCACCAAAACATGACTGCGTACCTTAGCTCAATTCACAGCTTGCACCATTTTACTCACAGGACCACAATAACATCCTCTGATCAAGTTAGTCAAAATTCCATGACTCTAATGCTCCCACTGCACCTCATGATGTACATAGGTCTTGCTCTAACTCTTACAATACCACCACAATGAAAGAGATGTGTAGAAATTCGTAACCAACTACTGAATCAATAAAACATCGAGTCTATACTACAGACAAGAACCATTACCTTATTCTAAACCAAATAATGGTCTTAGATCCTTAATATACTTCATATAATCAGATTGCACTGATCATAAATCAAATGACCTTGTCTCACCCAGTACGAACTGCTCCGGCAATAATCCACCCCGTACTTGATCAAAAATCTCATAGATGCCTCAATGTGCCAATAGGCTACCAATTCGAACGTGATACAAAAGGAAAACAAACTTTGAAAAGGAAATTTAAATACCCCGCTCGAGAATCATATATGCGACGCGGGCACACAACTAATTTGAGCTTTCCTAAAAACAAAATAGGATACAAAACACATAAAAATAGATATGGGGAACTGTGCTGAACAGCACACTGTTGCGACGTGCAACCCTATCCAAAGAATATACCCATGGCAGTATGCCACCCAATCCACACATAGAACTCACATAAGGAGGTATACATCGAGCTAAATTGCTCATTACAACAAGATACCGAATAACAACCACAATCACGCTAGGTGCATAATACCTTTTCCCTGGGGAGACATATAGAGCTATAAGCTACAAACTCCAGCACAAAGGTGCGATATACGATCTAAATCTCAAGAGCCATTCTACTCATATAATATCATCCCTACGCGGAACCTCAACACATAAGAAATTCACCAAGCCATCTCACAACTCATACGATGCAATATCTCATTACATGAAATAGCTGACGATGAAATGACACCCTGACTACTCTTCCATAAGGGGCGCTTTGTTGAAATGAACACACCTGGCTGATATAGAGCCCATATTCACTTTTAAATCCATCCACCGAACTCAAGTCGATCTTGATTGTACCAAACTAGGCCAATAACCTTTCAAAGGTCCATACTAACTTCCCTTTTCTCATAAGAGACAAGAACAACCATCACAACCGGAGTAATCCTCCACAGTCCACAACCCAATAAACTAAGTGCCCTTTAGGCATAAATTCTCAGTTTAACGACATCACTACAATCTTTAAACGTGGTTTAACTCTCCAATCAATCAAGTGACTACATGCCACACTTATACAAATTTCCCGTGGGGTACGCTCCCATAACCTTCCGTAGCTGATAGCAGGTCTGTACCTCCAAACCATCGGTCGTACTAATGCTGAAATGTGATCAAGTATCCTTAACTAGGATGCAAAGCCTCTCTCACAAAACATTGATCTCAGGTGACGCTGAAGACATGTGACGACCCAAAGGGTCATTACCTGTTTTCCTCACTTGTTCCGCGCTTCTGAGGCCTTGAAAACCTTATTTTATGTTGCCTCGATTTACATGCATAATCCGGGCATGTAGCCGGAAATAATTTTGTGAGAGAATATGTAAATTCTATGAAAAATTTGAAGAAAAGTGATATTAATATTGATATAGTTGACTTCGGTCAACATTTTTGGTAAATAGACCCGGACCCGAGATCGGATGGTCTCGGAAGGTCCGTAGGAAAATATGGGACTCGGTCATGTGTCCGGAGTCGAATTCTAAGGCCTAGAGCCCAAGATATGAATTTTTCTGTTAAATTGTTTTTACTGAAATTATCAAATGAAAATGGATTAAACGACCATGGTATCGGGCTAGTATTTTGGTTCCGACGCCTGGTACAAGTCTTAAATATTATATAAGTGCTTTCTGCAAAGTTTGGTGACATTTGGACGTCGTTTGATGTGTTTTGAACCTTGAGTTCCAAATTTGAAAGTTAAGAAGTTAAAAGAAAGATAATCATGAACTTGAGGCTTGATTTGATGAAAACGATGTTATATTGGCGATTTGATCGCACGAGCAAGTTTGTAATATATTTTTAAAGTTGTGTGCATGTTTGGTTTGGAGCCCGGGGGCTCGGGTAAAGATTTTATAGGCCGTTGGAGCAAATTCTAAAAAATAACACAGCTGGTTTTTCCACCCAGCTGGTATCTTCGCAATTGCGAAGAATTTCTCGCAATTGCGAGAAGGACCAGACTAGCCTTGGTTCGCAAATGCGAACCAATCTTCGCAACTGCGAAGATGGCCGAGGAGTGCATGGGTTCGCAAATGCAAACTATACCTCGCAATTGCGAGGCCTTCAGTAAACAACCCATGTTCGCAAATGCGACTACAATGTCGCAAATGCGAAGGTCCCAGTATTTCAGCCCAGTTCACAAATGCGAACTTATTATCGCAAATGCGATATTGACAGTCCCCAAGCCTGCTATGTTCGCAATTGCGAACAAACATTCGCATTTGCGATAACCGAAGCTGTGCAATCTGATACTTAAACGAATTTTTGACCTCTTTTCTTCATTCTTTCAAAACCCAACACACCACACACGATTCTCCAAGAGCAAAATCACTCCAAAACACTTGTAAGTCACTTTTTACTTAATTCTTTCAATTCCTAACATCATTAAACATGTTTTTCAATAGAAATCAAAGGTTTTCATGGTAGAAATTCTTGGTTTTGGGTAGAACCTAGGTTTTTCATGAATTGGGGAATTGGACCTCGATTTGAGGTCCAATTTTGAAACAAATCATATATTTGAACTCGTGAGGGAATGGGTAACCGGATTTTTGTCCGAACCTCGAGTTCCGACCATGTGGGGCCAGGGGAGTTTTGGAAAACTTTGGGGTAAACTTTGAGAAAACCATTTTTAAGCATCCAAACCAAGTTATATAGTATTTATTAACGTAATTGAATCAATTATGATTAGATTTGAGGAAGTTGAAAGTTGAAATTCGAGGTAAAGCTATAGTTGAAGGATAAATTGGGCTTCAAGGCTAGAGATAAGTATTACATCTATCCTAGCTTGACGGAATAGGATTTATGTGCTATTTTCTATGTGATCGAGTGCGGTGTATGGGCTGTGGTGACGAGCATCCATACACTGGCATCTAGCATGACCGTGAGTCGTTTGTCTATAACTATTATGGGATGTTTTTAAGATGAAATCTTGAACCCTTGCCGGTTGTGAAGTTGATCACTGTTTTCCCTTGCCGGGACCTTGTTGTGATGATTATTGTGTCATTTGCCCGGACGGTTCATGATTATTGTTTCTTTTGTTCTTTTGCCCTTAACTGTGATTGTTATTTGGGTGAGAAAGAGTGATAATGCACGAAGAGTGATGCCGTGCTTGTTTACTGACTTTTGCACGAAGGGTAATGTCATGCCTTGTTTTATTGATGATGCACGAAGGATCATGCAGTGCCTTATATTATTGATTATGCACGAATGGTAATGTCGTGCCTTGTTATTGATTATACACGAAGGATCATGTCGTGCCTTGTGATATTTGATTATGCACGAAGGAAGATTCTGTGCCTTTGTTATTCGAACCATGCACGAAGGATCATGCCGCGCCATGGATGTGAGGATGAGAGTACAAGCACGAAGGGTGATGTCGTGCAACTATTTGCTATTCCTTGTTTTGATTTTAACTATTTCCATTATACTCTGATTTTCATTACTAATTTAATAGATGTTGCTGACTGTTGTGTTTTCCCCTATTATGATACTTCATGTTGAATTTGTTACTTGGTATTTCTTGCTATCTTGTGGTGTACAAATATAGAACTGCACAGGTTTATGTGGGTGTCTAGTTCTAGGCTTGTCACTACTTTGCCGGGATAGGCCAGGCACTTACCAGCACATGGGGTCGGATTGTGCTGATACTGCACATTTGTGCGTTTTTGCACAGGTCCAGGTTTCGAGCAGGAGCAGCAGGAGCAGCAGCAGTAGTAGAGTATTCATGGGAGTTGAGCATTCCGAGACTGAGGTAGCTTGCAGGCATCCGCAGGCCCGGTGTCTCTTCTATTTACTTATACTATTTGCTGTGGTCTCATTGTTCCAAGACAGACAGATATTTGTCATTTTCTTTCAGACCATTATGTGTAGTATTTATTAGTAGTTCGTGAGTTGGTGACTCCACATCTTGGGTAGAGTATTTCATCAGTGTTTTACCTTAGTATCATTTATCTCTTTTTAGAAATTCTTCCGCATTTATTAAATTGAATATTTATTTCTCTTGTTATTAAGTATGAGTATAAAAATAATTGTACGAACAGAATAAAGTTGAATGAATTGGCTTGCCTTGCTACCACGAGTAGGCGCCATCACGATCTCGATGACGGGGAAAAATCCGGGTCGTGACAAGTTGGTATGAGAGCTCTAGGTTACATAGGTCTCACCATTCACGAACAAGCTTAGTAGAGTTTGAGGGGTAGGTACGGAGGCGTCTGTACTAGTCCTCTAGAGTCTATTGAGTTAGGAAAAAGTCTCTAATTTGTTCCTTCTTGTCGTGCGATTTGTTCCTCAAATACCGATTGAATTTCTACTATGTCCTTTCGCAGATGGTGAGGACACATGCTTCTTCATCCGCTGATCAGCAGTCGTATAGGATGTGGTAGGGGCAGAGTTCAGCCCCAGGCAGCGGTTCCAGAGGTGGAGCCTCATGTTGAGATTGGTGAGGAGTTTCCAGCCCCAGCAGCTCCAGTGGGCAAAGATCAGGTCCAATGGGAAGTCTTATTTACCCCGGATCTTTGGGAGGCTTTGGTCAGAATAGTGGGTTTTATGGACAGTGCTGCCAGAGCAGGCTTATTACTAGTTGCACCAGCCACTTCTCAGGCTGGAGGAGGGGTCCAGACTTCAGTTGCACGTACTCCGGAGCCAGTAGCTCCCCAGGCTCAGGCACCAGTAGTTCTGTAAGGCCTCGTAAAATCAGTCAGGTACCACAGCTCTGGCCGAAGATGGAGCGGCCATGACTTCCGATTCTCTATGGAGACTTGATCGGTTCTCCAAGTTATTTACCACTACTTTCAGCGGTGCCACATCAGAGGATCCTCATGATTTCTTATTCAGTTGCCATGAGATTCTCAAGACTTTGGGAATAGTGGAATCCAATGGAGTTGACTTCTGCACATTCAGACTTTCAGGATCCGCCAAGACTTGGTGGAGAGATTACTGTTTGACTCGACCAGCAGGGTCCCCGGCTTTAACATGGGACCAGTTTGCAGAGTTATTTTTGGAGAAGTTTCTCCCAGTCAATCAGCGGGAGGCACTTCGCAAGCAGTTTGAGCGCCTCCAGCAGGGTCCATGATAGTTACAAAGTATGAGACTCGATTTGTTGACTTGGCACGTCATGCTATTGTGATACTCCCCACAGAGCGGGAGAGGGTCCGCAGGTTTATAGATGGGCTAAATTAGCCGATTAGACTTCAGATGGCTATGGGAGTTAGGAGTGATATATCTTTTCAGGAGGCAGCTAATGCAGCTCGTAGAGTTGAGATGGCTCTTGCTCGGGGAGGTGGTTATCCTTCACACAAGAGGCCTCGTCATTCCGGCAGATTTAGTGGTTCTTCTTCTAGAGGCAGGGAATCTTTTGATAGGGGCCAGTCTTCCAGGCCTTTCCATTCGGCCCTTCAGGGTTCACAGGGTGGACCAGGTGATCGTGGGTTTCGTGAGCAGCATTCTGATTAGCCTCCTATTAGTGCTCAGCCTCTTCAGAGTGTTCGTGGGGGCCATTCAGGTCGTCAGGGCTAGCAGCCCCATCAGCCTAAATGTTGTTATGGTTGAGGTGACCCAGGTCATCTTGTCAGGTTTTTCCCTCGAGCGATGGGCAACACTCAGCAGCGGGGTCCTCGTCCCATGATTCAGGCCCCAGCTGACCCACAGCCTGCCCAGCCAGCCAGAGGCGGGGGTAGAGATCATAGAGGTGGAGGTCAAGACCGTAGATGTGGAGACCGTCCTGCCCGAGGTAGAGGTTAGCTAGTAGATGACCGTCCCAGAGACATAGCTCATTGGGGAGGGGTCGATCCCCGATTTTATGCTTTACCAGCTACGCCAGAGGCAGAGGCATCAGATGCTGTGATTACAGGTACCATTCTGATTTGTGATAGAGGTGCTTCAGTATTATTTGACCCCGGGTCTACATATTCATATGTGTCTTCCTACTTTGCACCCTACCTGGCAGTGCCTAGCTATGTCCTAGATATTTGGGTTTATGTGTCTACACCAGTGGGTGACTCTATAGTAGTCGACCGGGTGCATCGTTCGTGCGTAGTTATATTCGGGGGTCTTGAGACCCGTGTTGATCTGTTGCTATTAGACATGGTGGATTTCGATGTCATATTGGGGATGGACTGGTTGTCCCCGTATCATGCTATCTTAGATTGTCATGCCAAGACAGTGACCTTGGCCTTGCCATAATCACCCCGACTAGAGTGGAGAGGGACCTCAGGCCACTCCGTTCGCACTGTTATTTCCTATGTTAAGGCTCAATGTATGGTCGAGAAGGGGTGTCTAGCTTATTTGGCATATGTTCGTGATTCCAGCACGGAAATTCCGTACATTAATTTAGTTCCCATTGTACGGGAGTTTCCCGAGGTTTTCCCTTCAGACCTGCCGGGCATGCCACCCGATAGGGATATTGATTTCTGTATTGATCTGGCACCGGGCACTCAGCCCATCTCTATTCCACCCTATCGTATGGCCCCGCCGGAGTTAAAGGAGTTAAAAGATCAGTTGCAAGACCTTCTAGAAAAGGGCTTTATCAGGCCCAGTGTTTCTCCCTGGGGTGCACCTGTGTTATTTGTGAAGAAGAAGGATGGCTCGATGCGGATGTGTATTGATTATCGGCAATTAAACAAAGTGACGATAAAGAACAAGTATCCACTTACCGAGGATTGATGATTTGTTTGACCAGCTCCAAGGAGCGAGGGTGTTCTCAAAAATAGACTTGAGGTCGGGCTACCATCAGCTGAAGATCAGGGCGGCTGACATTCCTAAGACAGCCTTTCGCACTAGGTACGGGCACTATGAATTCTTGGTCATGTCTTTCGGGTTGACCAATGCTCCAGCAGAATTTATGGAGTTGATGAATCGGGTGTTTAGGCCTTATCTATATCTGTTCGTGATAGTCTTTATAGATGATATCCTGGTGTACTCCCGCAGCCAGAAAGAGCATGAGCAGCACCTCAGAGTGGTTCTTCAGACTCTGAAGGATAATCAGCTATACGCCAAATTTTCGAAATGTGAGTTCTGGCTGAGTTCGGTAGCATTTCTGGGTCATATTGTATCAGTGGAAGGTATTCGGGTGGACCCAAAGAAGATCGAGGCAGTCCAGAATTGGCCTCCACCAGCTTCAGCCACCAAGATCCGGAGTTTCTTGGGGTTAGCAGGTTACTACCGTCGATTTGTAGAGGGTTCTCTTCTATTGCAGCCCCGATGACCAGGTTGACCCAGAAGGATGCCCAGTTCAAGTGGTTAGATGAGTGTGAGGCGAGCTTTCAGAAGCTCAAGACGGCTTTGACTACAACACCATTGTTGATACTACCTACGGGTGCAGGGCCTTATACAGTTTACTGTGATGCATCCCGTACGGGGCTTGGAGCGGTATTGATGCAGGACGGTAAGGTTATTGCTTATGCTTTGAGACAGTTGAAAATACATGAGAAGAATTATCCAGTTCATGATCTTGAGTTGGCAGCAGTGGTTCATGCCTTAAAAATATAGAGGCATTATCTATATGGTGTGACGTGTGAGGTGTACACGTATCACAAAAGCCTACAGTACTTGTTCAAGCAAAAGGAGTTGAACTTACGACAGCGGAGATGGTTAGAGTTGCTGAAGGACTATGATGTCACTATCCTATATCACCCAGGTAAGGCCAATGTGGTGGCCGATGCATTGAGTAGAAATTCTGCCAGCATGGGTAGTCTCGCATACATTCCGGTCAGTCAGAGACCACTTGCTCTAGATGTCCAGGCCTTAGCCAATCAGTTCGTGAGACTTGACATTTCTGAGCCTAGCAGGGTGTTAGCCTGCACTGTCGCTCATTCATCTCTATTAGAGTGTATCCGTGAGAGGCAATTTGATGATCCTCATTTGCGTGACTTGAGAGACACTGTACAGTGGGGAGGTGCCACGAAGCTAACTCTAGATGATGACGGAGTATTGAGATTGCAAGGACGAGTTTGTATGCCCAATTTCGAGGGGATTCGAGAGTTGATCTTAGCAGAGGCCCACAGTTCGCGGTATTCAATTCACCCGGGCGCCGCGAAGATGTATCAGGATTTACGACAGCACTATTGGTGGCGCAGGATGAAGAAGGACATCGTTGCGTATGTCGCTCGGTGTCTAAATTGTCAGCAGGTGAAATATGAGCACCAGAGGCCTGGTGGTGTATTCTAGAAAATCGAAATTTCCGTGTGGAAATGGGAGCGGATCACAATGGACTTCATTACTGGACTTCCTTTGACCCGAAGGAAAATTTGATGCTATTTGGGTCATTTTTGATAGGCTGACCAAGTCAGCACACTTCATTCCAGTATCTGTCTCTTACTCATCGGAGAGGTTAGCAGAGATTTACATCAGGAAGATTGTTCGTCTTCACGGGGTGCCGGTGTCTATTATCTCAGATCGGGGTACGTAGTTTACCTTGCATTTCTGGAGAGCGGTCCAGCAGGAGTTAGGCACCCAGGTCCAGTTGAGTAGACCTTTTCATCCTCAGACGGACGGTCAGTCTGAGAGGACGATTCAGATCCTAGAGGACATGCTCCGAGCCCGTGTCATTGATTTTGGAGGCTCGTGGGACCAATTTCCGCCTTTAGCGGAGTTCGCCTACAATAACAGCTACCAGTATAGCATTCAGATGGCCCCTGTATGAGGCGTCGTATGGTAGGCGATGTCAGTCTCCCGTCGGATGGTTTGAGGCGGGAGAGGCTTGGTTGTTAGGTACATACTTAGTTCATGAGGCCTTAGACAAGGTCAAGACTATCCAGGAGAGATTGCATTCAGCTCAGTCCAGACAGAAGACTTATGCGGATCGTAAGGTTCAAGATGTAGATTTCATGGTTGGCGAGCGAGTATTGCTCCGAGTATCGCCTATGAAGGGTGTGATGAGGTTCGGAATGAAGGGCAAACTCAGCCCTAGGTATATTGGTCCATTTGAGATTCTGGACCGAGTGGGAGAGGTGGCTTACAAACTAGCTCTGCCACCTAGCTTATCAGCCGTGCATCCATTTTTTCATGTATCTATGCTTCGGAGGTACCACGGCGATTCATCTCACGTGTTAGACTTCAGCACTGTCTAGTTGGACAAGGACTTGTCCCATGAGAAGGAGCCGGTAGTTATTCTAGACCTGCAGGTTCGTCAGTTGAGATCGAAGAGTTTTTCTTCGGTTCGTGTTCAGTAGAGAGGTCAGCTTGTTGAGGCGGTGACCTGGGAGTCTGAGTCCGATATGCGGAGCCGCTACCCACATTTGTTCCCCGACTCAGGTACTTCCTTTTCTTGTCCGTTCGAGGACGAACGGTTGTTTTGGAGGTGGAGGATGTGACGATCCAAAGGGTCATCACCTGTTTTCCTCACTTGTTTTGCGCTTCCGAGGCCTTGAAAACCTCATTTTATGTTGCCTCGATTTACGTGCATAATCAGGGTATGTAGCCGGAAAGATTTTGTGAGAGAATATGTGAATTCTATGAAAACTTTGAAGAAAAGTGATATTAATATTGATATAGTTGACTTCGGTCAAGATTTTTGGTAAACGGAGCCGTACCCGAGATCGGACGGTCCCGGAAGGTCCGTAGGGAAATATGGGACTCGGGCATGTGTCTGGAGTCGAATTCTAAGGCCTAGAGCCCAAGATATGAATTTTTTTGTTAAATTGTTTTTGCTGAAATTATAAAATGAAAATGGATTAAACGACCATGGTATCGGGCTCGTATATTGGTTCTGACGCCCGGTACAAGTCTTAAATATTATATAAGTGCTTTCTGCAAAGGTTGGTGACATTTGGATGTCGTTTGATGTGTTTTGAACCTTGAGTTCCAAATTTGAAAGTTATGAAGTTAAAAGAAAGATAATCATGAACTTGAGGCTTGATTTGATGAAAACGATGTTATATTGGCGATTTGATCGCACGAGAAAGTTTGTAATATGTTTTAAAGTTGTGTGCGTGTTTGGTTTGGAGCCCGGGGGCTCGGGTAAAGATTTGATAGGCCGTTGGAGAAAATTTAGAAAAATAACACAGCTGGTTTTTTTCACCCAGCTGGTATCTTCGCAATTGCGAAGAATTTCTCGTAATTGCGAGAAGGACCAAATTAGTCTTGGTTCGCAAATGCGAACCAATCTTCGCAAATGCGAAGATGGCCGGGGAGTGCATGGGTTCGCATATGCGAACTATACCTCGCAATTGCGAGGTCTTCAGTAAACAACCCATGTTCGCAAATGCGACTACAATGTCGCAAATGCGAAGGTCCCAGTATTTCAGCCCAGTTCGCAAATGCGAACTTATTATCGCAAATGCGATGATGACAGTCCCCAAACCCGCTATGTTCGCAATTGCGAACAAACGTTCGCATTTGCGATAACCGCAGCTGTGCAATCTGATACTTAAACGAATTTTTGACCTCTTTTCTTCATTCTTTCAAAACCCAACACACCACACACGATTCTCTAAGAGCAAAATCACTCCAAAATACTTGTAAGTCACTTTTTACATAATTCTTTCAATTCCATACATCATTAAACATGTTTTTCAATAGAAATTAAAGGTTTTCATGGTAGAAATTCTTGTTTTTGGGTAGAACCTAGGTTTTTCATGAATTAGGGAATTGGACCTCGATTTGAGGTCCGATTTTGAAACAAATCATATATTTGAAATCGTGAGGGAATGGGTAACCGAATTTTGGCCCGAATCCCGAGTTCCGACCACATGGGGCCAGGGGCATTTTGGGAAATTTTGGGGTAAACTTTGAGAAAACCATTTTTAAGCATCCAAACCAAGTTATATAGTATTTATTAATGTAATTGAATCAATTGTGATTAGATTCGAGCAAATTGAAAGCTGAAATTCGAGGTAAAGCTATAGTTGAAGGAAAATTGGGCTTCAAGGCTAGAGGTAAGTGTTTGATCTATCCTAGGTTGAGGGAATAGGATTTATGTGCTATTTGCTATGTGATCGAGTGCGGTGTATGGGTTGTGGTGATGAGCATCCATACACTGGCGTCTAGCATGACCGTGAGTTTTTTGTCTATAACTATTGTGGGATGTTTTGAAGATGAAATCTTTAACCCTTGCCGGGTTGTGAAGTTGATCACTGCTTTCCCTTGCCGGGACTTTATTGTATAGTGGATTATTGTTTTCCCTTGCAGGGACCTTGTTATGATGATTATTGTGTCCCTTGCCGGGATGGTTCATGATTATTGTTTTTCTATTCTTTTGCCCTTAACTGTGATTGTTATTTGGGTGAGGAAGAGTGATAATGCACGAAGGGTGATGCCGTGCTTGTTTACTTACTTTCGCACAAAGGTTAATGTCGTGCCTTATTTTATTGATGATGCATGAAGGATCATGCCGTGCCTTATATTATTGATTATGCACGAAGGGTAATGTCATGCCTTGTTATTGATTATGCACGAAGGATCATGTCGTGCCTTGTGATATTGATTATGCACGAAGGAACATTCTGTGCCTTTGTTATTCGAACCATGCACGAAGGATCATGCCGTGCCATGGATGTGAGGATGAGAGTAAAAGCACGAAGGGTGATGTCGTGCAACTATATGCTATTCCTTATTTTGATTTTAACTGTTTCCACTATACTCTAATTTTCATTACTAATTTAATAGATGTTGCTGACTGTTGTGTTTTCCCCTATTATGATATTTCTTGTTGAATTTCTTACTTGGTATTTCTTGTTATCTCGTGGTGTACAAATATAGAACTGCACAGGTTTATGTGGGTGTTTGGTCCTAGGCTTGTCACTACTTCGCCGGGATAGGCCAGGCACTTACCAAGCACATGGGGTCGGATTGTGCTGATACTGCACTTCTGTGCATTTTTGCACAGGTCCAGGTTTCGAGCAGGAGTAGCAGCAACAGTAGAGTATTCGTGGGAGTTGAGCATTCCGAGACGGAGGTAGCTTGCAGGCGTCCGCAGGCCCGACATTTCTTCTATTTACTTATACTATTTGCTGTGGTCTCATTGTTCCGAGACAGACAGATATTTGTCATTTTCTTTCAGACCATTATGTGTAGTATTCATTAGTAGTTCGCGAGTTGGTGACTCCACGTCTTGGGTAGAGGATTTCATCAGTGTTTTACCTTAGTATCATTTCTCTCTTTTTAGAAAGTCTTCCGCATTTATTAAATTGAATATTTATTTCTCTTGTTATTAAGTATGAGTATAAAAATAATGGTCCGAACAGGATAATGTTGAATGAATTAGCTTTCCTAGCTACCACGAGTAGGCGCCATCACGATCCTGATGACGGGGGAAAATCCGGGTCGTGACAAGACAATACCAACTTACGTTAAACATCGAAACTCCTTTCCTGCTCATCCGAGCTCGTGACATCCTTGTCAATACCGAACTGCAACCTTGATCTTCACTTCAGATTCAATACTACTCACTGCACCCAATATGCCAATATATGATAGAATACGCTTATTCATCATAACTTCAAAACAACTAATAGAAGCCTCATATAAAATCTTTTCACTTAACAATTCTCTTAACCGTAGAATATGCAAATCTATAAGTAGCGGTCTAAGACACCATAGCCCTTCCGGAATCCGACTCCACATACCAGGATGTAGCAATAGAATACTTTCTGAATAATACCACTTACGGCAGCTGACAAGCCTCACACACACCATCAAAAATCACTTGCATAACTTGATCACGCTAAACGAACTAATCACTACCAGCATATGCCAATTCGACTATGGCTAACCAATCCATCTTATTCCAATCTGCCTTGATTGCCATAGAAATAATAATAACTCCATTCAATACTTGACACACTCTATTCGCACTCATCCCGAGTGACCTTGAATTATGAGACCATGCTGTCTCAAATCCCATGAACCGTTTCATACCTCCCAAGTACTACATTGCAAGTCAAAACATCATAGAACAATATGTGCCCTTCTCATAAGCTGCTACAAAGCTTGATTCTTCACTGTACCTATAGGATCGAAATTATTAGGCACCTCACCTTACCCCCTTGAATCCACTAGGACCATTGCTGAGAGCCGCCCGTTATGACTTGGCCCGTATATAATCAACTCCATGATACTTTTAGCACAAGCATACCCTCTTGACGGAGCACCCGACATAATCACTTCCCTTGAAACCCACACTTATACGAGGCATAAATCTTGAATCTTTCCCCAAGTCTAAACAGGAACCGATAAGGCCAACCGTAGCACACTTTCAACAATTCCCTTACTCGAATTACCATTTTTGTGCCTTTTCTCATTGCGGACGTATCCCATCCATATGCTAATAACAAGAAACCTCGCAAGTAGTTAACCATGCAACCCAATCATACGCAGTGAGACTCTCCCACATAGCTCAAACACTATTATACAACTCTGGTAGTCACCAGTATTCTTAATCTCTTATTGACACAACCTTGCGCAATTAATTGCCAAAATTCTCAGAATATTTCTGTGAACCCTTCTTTATACTCTGAATCATTAACCACATTCGCACGACCGATCTCTTTGCTGTACAACTAATAGAATTCTTCGCGGAAGCCTCGCCAACCATGTGACTGCTAACTTGCTCACTTGGAATTACCCACCTGTGGAAATCACTTCCCGACATCTTCCAATGTTGTTGCACAGGGTTAAATAACTTTGGAGGACATGTTACGTGCATGTGTTATTGACTTTGGAGGTTCTTGGGCTAATTATTTGCCTCTTATAGAGTTTGCATACAACAACAGCTACCAATCCAGCATTCAGATGGTGCCATGTGAGGCTTTATATGGGAGACGGTGCAGATCTTTGGTTGGTTGGTTTGAGCCCGGAGAGGCTAAGTTGTTGGGGAAAGAGTTGGTCCAGGATGCTTTAGATAAGGTGAAGGTGATTCAGGAGAAACTCCACATAGCTCAGTCGCGCCAAAAGAGTTATGCGGACTGGAAGGTCCGAAATGTATCTTATTCGGTGGGTGAGAATATCTTGCTGAAGGTTTTACCTATGAAGGACGTCATGAGATTCGAAAAGAAAGGAAAGCTGAGTCCGAGGTTCATTGGCCTTTTTGAGATACTCAGGAGGATTGGAGGGGTGGCCTATATGCTTGCTTTGCCACCCAGACTGTCAGGAGTTCATCCGGTATTTCACGTGTCTATGCTCCGGAAGTATGTTGGGGACCCATATCATGTGTTGGACTTCAGTACAATTCAGTTGGATGATGACTTGACTTATGATGTAGAGCCTGTAGCTACTTTGGGTCGATAGGTTCGGAGATTGAGGTCTAATGATATAGCGTCAGTGAAGGTGCAGTGGAGAGGTCGGCCCATGGAGGAGGCCACTTGGGAGACCGAGCGAGAGATGCGGAGCAGATATCCTCACTTGTTTGAGACTCCAGGTATGTTTCTTGACCCGCTCGAGGATGAGCGTTTGTTTTAGTTTGGGAGGATGTGATGACCTAGACCATCGTCACATGAGTTACCACCCTGTTTCTCCCTTTTTGTGTTGCTTCATGTTTCAATATCGGTATTTGAGTTAATCGGGTGGAATAGAGGCACTTAGTCTCTTAGAAGAAAGCTTGTTTTGGAAAAGTCAACAGGAAGTTGACTATGTGGTTAGAGGGCTCGAATTTGAATATCGGTGGTTTAGTTAGCTTTGGGAGATGATTTGTGACTTATGAGTGCGATCGAATCGAATTTGGAGGTCCGGTGTAGAATTAGGCTTGAATTGGCGAAGTTGGAATTTTGGCGAATTCCAGTTGATAGGTGAGATTTTGATCTGAGGGTTGGAATCGAATTTTGAGAGTTGTAGTAGCTTCGTTAGATGATTTTGGATATGTCTGCAAATTTTCAGGTCATTCGGATGTTGTTTGGTCGGGTTTTTGATTGAATGCGCATTTCGGAAGTTTTTATAAAAACTAGGCTTGAATCCGATGTATTTTATTGGTTTTAGTGTTGTTTGACGTATTTCGAGGATTGAAACAAGTTTTCATAAGGTTATAGGATGTGTTGGTGCTTTTGGTTGAGGTCCTAGGGGCCTCGGTGTGATTTCGGGTTGTTAAACGATGAATTTGGATGTTTGTTGCAGGTCTGGTGTATCTGGCTTCTGATATTTTTGCATATGCGAAAAAGAAGCCGCATAAGCGGTTTTGCAGATGCAACTAAAAGATCGCGTAAGCGGTCCATGAGGGATCGGGGTAATTCCACAAAAGCAGACGGGGTATTGCTTCAGCGGTTCCGCACAGGCGAAAATAAGGTCGTAGAAGCGGAATGGTGAGATCCGCTGAAGCGAATGGTTGGGCGCAAAAGCAGAAGGCCAAGGATTTAATGAAAACCACAGAAGCGGTCATATGGCCACAGAAGCGGTAGCGGGACCGCAGAAGCGAAAACTGCTGAAGGGTTTTAATGAAACAGTGTTCGCGAATTTTAGAACAATAAGAAAACATATTAGACTCCGGGAAGAGGCGATTTGGAAAGAATTCAAAAGGGATTCCATCAGGTATGAATTTATATCCTCGAATAATGTTGTTATGGTGTAAAAATAAGGATTAAATACTGAAAATCCAAGGATTTAAGGGATAAAAATGGAAGTTAGGGCTTGAAACCTAAGAGAGCATAAATTGATAATTTGAGGGGTCAAATGGACTCCGATTCTTGTGTATTTGGTATGTACGGACTCGTGGTGAGATAAAGATTCTGGGAATGTGAATTTCGTAATTTCGAGAAGTGGGCCCGGGGCTCGTATTTTGCCAACTTCGTGTTTTTTAGGTATTTTTCGATTTCTTTCAATTGGGTTATATTCCATTAGTATATTTTAATGTATTCCTTGTGGTTTTGATCAGATTTGGAACCTGGGGAGGTTGATTCAAGAGGGAAAGGCTTAGCGGACTAGTCTCGTGACCGGTTTGAGGTGAGTAATAGATGTAGATGATGACCTGAGGGTTTGAAACCCCGGTATATCACACTGTGACGCTATATTGAGGCGAGACACATAATCTACGGTGAGTGCTGGGTCGATTATGATTGGGGACTATGGCTTAGTCCTCCCGAGTGATGTTGTACTGTGTTGTCGGCTAGGAATTAGCTGGTAACCCTCCTACTTGAATGGTTATGGATATATTTGGGCTGCATGCCAGTTATTTGGATCCCGTAGGGATTATTATCACTGTTTCCATGATGTATAGCATGTTTTCATAATATCAGTCCTGAGTTAAATATTGTCTCGAAATGGCTAGTAAAATTCTATAGTTTTTAAACACCTAATTATAATATCTGATAATTTGAACTAAAAATGGTAAGTTTGACTGTGCCCGTGTGGCTTGCATGCATATAGCTGGACTGATAGTGGATCAGGCTGCACGCCGCAGCGTATGTTACAATGATATTGCACTTGAGCTGTAGGAGCCCCTCCGGAGTCTAAACCCCCACAGTGAGTGCAGCTACCCAAATGGATCCGGCTGCGTGCCACAACAGTCATGTGCATTTGCATTGCATCCATGCATTGATATCTATCTACTTTATGTGTCTCTACTTGCTGTTATTACACTATTAAATGTGTAGGAGTATTGGTTTTTGCTTCACATTGTCGTATTTTTGGGATTTCTTACTATCAAGTCATTATACGTGTCTATTACCACTGAATTGGAAGTACTCACTTTACTCCCTACACCATGTGCGCAGATCCAGGTACTTCGGGAGTTAGCTGAGCTTGTGCTGATATCAGATTTTGTTCGGAGTTGTCGAGGTAGCTGCCTGACGTCCGCAGGACCCGACTCCTCCCCTATCCCTTTTTATTTGTCATTCCGGAGATTTTAGACTATGTATTATTGGATTCTTATTACACTGTACTGTTAGAGGCTCTAGACTCATGACCCCTAGGTCTTTGGGAGTGTATTTAGTATTATCTTGATATTCGCGTATTTCTATCTTTAAATCAAAACTATTAGCTTTATTGTTGATAATGATATTCAAATAATTGGTTTTGGAGCTTGATGCTCGGGTCGAGAGTGTAAATGGTCGGGCTTGCCTAGCAGTTGTGTTGGGCGCCATCACGATCGGGTTTGGGATCGTGACAATTACTCGATCGACGCCAAAACGGCATCTTTTTGATAACCTGGGGACTGGACCGGGTGAGGAGACGGGTTGGACTAAATTGGCCGGATCAGAGGGGTGTTGGGGGTGGGCCAAGCCATTTTTGGCCCAATTTGGACATTTTATTGAGACCACCTCTCTTAATTTTATTTTCTTTGTTTTTCCTCTTTTTATTTCTTTTATTTATTTAATATATTTTTTTGTATTTTATGGTTTTACTATGTAAAATAAAAGTCCCAAATTAAATCTAAGATAATACTAATTAACTAATTCCTAATTTAAGAGAAAACTAAATAAAAAAATGTAATGTGTAAAATTTAAAATTGTGAAAAGACTATTTTTTTGTTATTTTTCTCTTGTTTAAGTAATATTAATTGATAAAAATAGAAAATTAAATTTTAAATGTAAGTGTACTATTTTTTTGCTTTTGATGAATTATAGCAACTAAAAATTACACAAGATGCAAACGAGACACAAAATTATGCAATTAATTCCTAAAAATTCAAATAATAAAAAAGAGTTTTAATTCTAATGAATTTATAGGAGTATATTAAACGTGGCAAAAATTATGTGCTCACATTCAACGATCATGGTCGTCCAAATTTAGACCCATACAAAACGTATGAACGGGATAAGTTTAATTAACTCTTTCAACTGACTTTGCACCAACCATCAATTTTGATTTGAGAATCGAGAATTGGGTGCAAGTAAAATGACTTGTAATTTAATCGACTAATGAATTATTTGTTCATAAGAAATGCTTTATGTTGAAATAAATGATAAAAAATCTCCTAAGATACACCGGCGTGCATTTATTATCTCTGACTTTTAAGTACAAAATCAACTTTAGTCAAGCACCTAAATATTCTTAATGTATAATACCGCTGTCATAGTCTCTTTTCCTTTTGTGCTATTTGTACATCATATTCCCCACTAATACCACACTTTTATTTTCTTACATACTCTCTCCGTTTCAATTTATGTGAACCCATGTGATTGGGTACGGAGTTTAAGAAAAGAGAGAAGACTTTTGATCTTATGGTATGAAATGAGGCGCCTATATTTTGTGTGACTATAAATCATTGCATAAAGGTAAATTGTTTTCAAATAAGGAAAATGATCATTCTTTTTTGCACGGACTAAAAAGGAAATAGGTTCACATAAATTGAAATATAGGGAGTATTATATTTGTCGTCATCAATCATTGCTCATTAGTCATACCATGACATTTTGCAACTTGTATTTCAGTTGTATTGTTCCCACTTTCTAACAAACTAATGGAATAGAATTTTTGAGTTTGATAATATTCCATCCCCACTTTATGAAGCATGCTATGAAAGGGACCGGGCAAAACCACAATTTATCCCTACTAAATTAAAAGCATGAATACTCTTAATAAAATTATTATTTATTTTTTTACTTTTTAAAAATCTATTTTATATTAGACAAAATTATAATTTAAAATACTCTCCTAATATTTAGGACTTCAAAATCAAGTCAAATTTTGTTTATTAGAATAGGTAAGAAGTCCTAAACCTTTCTTAAATTGTATGACCCATTTAGTTAACAAAAAATAATGTTACTATTATCAACTTGTGGTACATGTTAGGAATATAGTGATAAAATTTCTTTTCAAATTTCTCCATATGTGCACTTTAGGTTTGTATATTTTTTCTTTATTTTTTACCTAAATAATTAATCTTTTAAATTAGATTTTAATAAATTTGTTACTGGAAAATATTAATAAAATTATAAGAAATAAATATATCAGCAACATTCCATGTTAAATATAATTTTAACTGCATTCAATTCATATGCTAGATATATAATTGACTTCATGAATTTTCAATGAGCTAATATTCTTACAATTTAGTATCTTAGTAAAAATAAAAATAAAAAGTAAAAATAAGTACCAAATTGTAACTAAAGTCGATAATATTGACCAACACTTCTTTGATTTTCCTTATTCTTTAATATAGATTTATAACCTACCATAAAATTAGAAGCACTTAATTCTGTATGATTTAATTATTCTTAGCATGAAAAATAGAGGCTTCTTAAATACACATTCTAATTAACATTATGATTGTGTACACATTATTATAATATATTACTCAATATCAAATTCTAAAAATACTTTCAAAATGATAGTTAACTACTACATGTCGAGTATACAAATTGATGGGTACACGCGTATAACGCGTATCCTAAAACTATTTAATTTAAAAGAAGGATAACATTTTTCTAAGCGGGCTAGGTACCTATTTCATTTTATTTTTTTAAAATTAAGTTTTGCTTTGAAAAACCTAAGAGACTAAATTCCGATTAAAAGGTACAATTAGCAAAAGGCAAGGTGCTAGGCACTCTGGATATTTATGCTCCTCTTGCCTACTCTTGGTCAATTTCCCTAGTCGTCTGGTTAAGTATGATCGTAAAGCAAGCAAACAAGCCGATAGGGATGGCAAACGGTGCGGTGCAGTGCGGTTGCGGGGCACACCTGTGCGGGTGTGCGAAGACTCTAACCCGCCCCGCCCCGCAAAACAAAATTTTCAGTTTTTAACCGCCCCGCCTCGCCCTGCGAAAACCCGTCCCGCCCCGCCCCGCCCCGCATATAATTTTTTTAAAAAAATTAGGCCCTCCTCTTTCGTACATTAATTAAAAAAAAACTAATAAATAATTAATTATTTTTTATAAAATTAAATAAATAAATTTAAAATAATATAGTTTTGAATAGTCACTATGTTTAAAATGAGTCTGAT